>JAENPR010000652.1:0-355862 GCA_018135685.1 Themeda triandra | reverse complement strand
TTGTTGTTGACACTTCTAACACCACTCACGCTAAGTTGTCATCCCTAACATGGCGCCGAAGTGTTGGTATAGAAACTCGCTCCTCTAATCAAGAAAAATATGGGATCCGTAGCGAACGAGATAATACACCATCGTAGCATTTTACCAGAAGTATTCCGGGTATCGTTATTTATATTTAGCTCAAAGGAAAGAACTACGGACTTAAACTATGAGATGAACTTGCTAAACACGACTACTTATGAGTGATTGATTTCACTCCACATACTTTGGCAGAGGGTAAACCATGATAGATAAGGGATTATAAAGTAATAAGCTCAGGGTATAATCACACAGAGATTAGATATAGACTACTCACAAAGGTAGGTTGACATCTGATTAGTGCAAGAAATATAAATCCTATGTAGGTTCTAATCTACTAAGTCATTCATCTACTCCAACTCTACACTATCATATACAGCACAAAAGACTTTTCATCTATGTATAAGGATCATTGCTATAACAAGCCAAGACATAGCAGGACTTACTACGCAACTTTGGTTACGCTAGACCTACCAACGGGGATGGAATACGAGAGGACTCAACGGAACCGTCACTTCCGCGATCTACCACACGACCCGGCCAATAGGGTGCATTTGGGGTAAACGGCATCTAAGCACCATGCTTACATGAAATCTACCACCTAACCCCCGGGAAGAGAGCTAAGCGCTTTGCAAACATATACATAAACTTATTACCAATCATAACCATATCAAATATAGAACTAGAATAAACTAGGAACATAATAAATAGAAACATAATGATATTTAGAATAAAGTCACAAGAATAGATACAAGATAATACCAATTCGATGATGAAGATCCGGAATTCCGAGCACAGCGCCCGATTCTTCCTCTATCTAGTCTAAACCTATGTAGAACTTGAAGATCTAGAGTATCTATTCTAATTCTCGGTGGAGATCTCTCTCTAAACCCTAGCTTTTCGATGGCTACCTGCGAATAATGAATTCTTGAATGAAATCTCTTCCGGCCGGGGGCCGGGGCTCGAATATATAGTCCCCTAGGATACACCACGGCCATCGGATCAAACCGACCTAAACGGACGATAATTATTCATCCTCAAAGGCGGTGGAGGCGGGATCCGCGAGCCTCCACTCGATTGGTGGAGGTGGGGAGTCGGCCGACCCAAGGAGGGAGTCGGCCGACCCACCACAATGCCGTGGGTCCCCGTTCTGTGGGTTTGCCTTACGGAGTCTTCTAGAGTATACAATTTTACCCGTTCGGTCTTTCTCTCTATGTAATCATGACATGTGGGCCTCCTTGGATGTTTTCCGATAATCCTCGCGAAAACATATATTCACCAAAACTCGTGGAATCGTCGGTTTAAACCCTAAGTCTATGATGGTGAACAGATTATACCCCTCTTTCTCTCTCTCGGTTGACATATAAAATTGATCATTAACAACCGTCAACAAACTCCCCCAAGCTTACCCTTTGCTCGTCCACCCCAAAGCAAATAGCTACGAAGATGGATCGGGAGTTGCTTTGCAATGCTTTCATGCTTAACAAACACACATGCTCTAAACAAGAATTCATCCCCCGAGACTAGAGTGAACTATAATAACTTCCAAACTTACTCATGTTTCTTTCAACCATGGGGCTTTTACACACTTGGGTCTTGAGTAGTTGAAAGGCGTAACAATTAAGTCAAGCACCGTTGTCTCATGCTCGTTGTTCCACCTACTGCAGGTTTTTTACAAGATTTTCAATAAAACTCGAGTTCCTTAATACAACCCTTTCAAGTCTCTCAATATGTGGTATTTTTGGATCCTCTCTAAGGCATTGAAAGGAGATATGCCTTCTCTCTTACTCTCAGAATATGTAGTATTTGTGGTTTCAAGGCATTTATAGATGAGCCTTCACTCTCTCTCTCTCACCCTATTCTAATAAAGGCTTGTATGGAGCTCATAGGTGTGGAGAACTAATGCATTGGCATAATCGAACCATGGATCCGAAGGAACTCAACATACAACCAATCGGTGTGTGCATGTGTGGTTTTATATGTGGATGATATATATAAAATAGAGAGAAATATTTGTGGGAGGAGAAGGGGTGCACAAAGGAATTATCAATGCTCCTTTATTTGGATGGAACTTGGAACTACTTCAACACTTGAATCTTCTTGGAACTTTGAACTTGGAAACTTGACAATGGATTTGGGCTCATAAATCTTTCTTTTTTCTTCTCTTTTTTTTTTTTTTTTTTTTTTTACAATTCTTTGCCCAAAAAAAGGAATGAAATACTTCTTGAATGGAACACTTCAATCTTGACAACTTCACATTGGAAACAAATGGAACACTTGGAGCATTGATTTTGGATAAGTGGCTATGTGAAATGAACAGGGGAATATTTTTGGGTGTTCACTCTCGGTATAAGAGTAGAACAATTTCAATGGATAATAATAGGCTTTTTGTGGTGCGTACTTCCAGGGGTAGAAGTAGCGAGGGTGCATGTGAATGTGTGAAACCGGGATTTAGCTTGTATGATGAGTTCATAAGGATACAACACGGCCCGAAGACGAGCCCTAAACAAATGAGGAGGCTTCCTATTCTAATAATCAAGTTTGGGCATGGTAGGAATTTTAACTCTCTCTGTCATATAAGGAACTCATCATGAATCATTTATAATTTTCACAAACAAATCTCCGAATTTAGTGGCACTTTGAAACACAATGAGCAAGAAATTTCGGACTATTATCATATCATGCCCGTCAACTACCTAAACTTAGCTTAAGCATATGCTCCCACAGTATTTCGGGTGTAGAGTAAATCCGGTTGTCAAACGGTGTATCCAAATCTTGGGAGAACTCAAATTTAAAGCTAGGTACTTGCAAAGAATTAGAGCGAGCAACTATTCATCATTTCCATCATGCAATCCTCAAGTCTACACAATTTTATTTATAACAAACCGAATTGAAAACAAACTTACTCACTCTTTTTATTTGGTTTTCATCTTAAGGCAAACTCGAAATGTAAACACACTTAGAGAAAGCAAACTTCTTAAAAACAGCAAGCAAATTTTTATTGGGTTTTTCTATTTTTTTTTTTTTTTTTTTTTTTTTTTTTTTTAAAAAAAAACAAACCAAAGAAAAACAAACAGATCAAAACAAATAAACTGAAACAAAAGGAAAGAATACTTATCTTGATAATGGGGTCCTCCCCAAGCCAGCCTTGCGGCGGTGGTGGTGGATAGTGGATGTGCGGCGGTCCACCAAGCCATGCGGCATGGAGCGGCTTCTTCTGGTTCTCTTGAATGGTGCCCGGTGTGCGGTGGTGTTGCAGTTCCACCGAACCGGTCATTCCACCTCGATCATGGCGATTCAGAGTGGCGTGGTGTTGTCTTGAAGGCTACTTGTTCATCATAGTCTTCTTGAAATGAAAATGGCGGTGGCATCCAGTGGCGACGTGGCTCAAAGTCATGGTGGGGTTCTTCTTCTTCATCGGTGGTACCAAAGGGGTCATAAGAGTATCTTGGCGGCGTGAGGGTCCCGGCTCCTGATGGTCCCGCTCGATGGGTAGTAACCATAGAATGGTTGATGTGGTTGGCTTTGTGGTGGGTACACCCATGAGTTTAGTGAGTGGTGCCGAGGTACATTCCACTCATTGAAACGGCATCTTGCCGGTTCTTCTCGGGCGGTTTCGGCACCACGCCAAACTGGTTCACGATTTCTGTTACTCTCTCCGAGCGAACTCTTCGAGGTGCTCTCTCATTCACCGGTTCGCTTCGCAACTCAATATGATAGTTTTGCACATGATATAAAGCCGCCTTCCGGGTTAGGTAACCGGATCGCAAAGATCACCATATTTTGCATAATAAACATCATTCACTTTTTTCAATAAGTGACCTTGGCCAAAAGTATAGAGGTCATAAAATTCTCTATGATGTTCAATGTACTCAAAAGTAGCTCCCTCTAATAACTTCAAGCTTGTGGCAATGCGGGTGATAAGCGAGCAAATGGCCACACTTCCTACTTTGTAACCAGGGACACTCATCCAATGGTTCACTAGGAGATGGACAGACACTTTTTTCTTTACAACCGCGTATAGCAACCTGCAGTCGGCTACTCGATCTTGCTTTCATCAAATCGTGGGAAAAAGGTGGCTCCTATCCAACGGTGTAAAAATCTAAGCGTAGGATGCTCTATGGCCGCGGTGCGTTGCGCTAAGTGGTACGGTACTCTAGAAATGCTGCTCCAAAACCTATGTGCATCAAAATCACCTAGTCTTTGCATTTAAATCTATGAGGGCATCTTGAGGGAAACCTAGAGGTCACTAAGGTTTCTCCAAGAAAATGTATATTCCGGAGCAAACATTCTAAAATAAACTCCATTGTCCGTGTACCGAAGGGTGCTAAGGAATTCTATGGTCAAGAGCCTAATCCCCTTCTCGGTGAGGTTTGCAAAGGAAGTCCAACCAACTAGTGGAAAAATTGTATCGAATTCTTGAGCCATACCCGTCGCTAGCGAAGTGTCGGATCGATGATGTTGGTGTGTGGATGAAACGCTTGTTTTTGAGCTTCTTGTATACATCCTTCTCCCGAGTAGTTCTCGGGCAAGATCGATGTTCTCATGAGAACTCTCGAGATCTTGGTGGTGGTGCGCAGCGCTGCTTGTGTGCTTTCGGTGCTTCGGTGGTGGGTCGACACTCATGTCGGAACCCGCCCACCGAGTTACGGCGAGAGGCACTTCTTGTCCCGATGTTCCGGATGGTTCCCGAGATCCCTTGAAGACGCTCTTCATCCCGCAAGTTGCTCAAAACAAACAAACACCGGTGGAGAGAAGGATTAGCACAAGGTTAGTGGTTAGCCGTCAGTCGCCGCCGGTCCGGAGGTTAGTCGTTCTTCATGACAAAAAGCTCTAAACTTCGAGTCTTGATTTGAGCGGAACCTCCCTAAATTTTAAATTTTCTTTATCCTATTTGGACAGCATCTCCACTAATTTTGTGATGATCTACTCAGCACTACACCTTCCCTTCACTTGCTACAAACTCTTGCTCACTCTTCTCACTTCTTCTCTCTTCCTACTCTTCTCCTCTTCTCTCCGGGAAACTCGAAGTCGAGAAGCGTGGTTTGGCTAAAATTCGGAATGTGGGTGGTGCATGGAAGCCATGGGAGGAGGCCTATTTATAGAGGAGGAGGGGAGTCGGCCGACTCAATGGTGGGTCGGCCGACCCACCATATTGGCCAATATGGCTGCCACTTCACATGCTATTGCGTGATCTATCCTTCATCCGAAATTTTGGTCGGTTGAGTGGTTTTGGCGGTGGAAAAGAGAGGATAGTGGAGGTGAGTGGAAGTGGATGAAATTATGTGATTTGATGTATGTGAGGTGTAGTCTATGACATGTGGGACCCATGGTGAGGGACCCACCAAGCACTAAATGCCATGATAAAAATTATAAACAATGCAGAAATTTAAATGAAGGTAAACTAATTTAAATGCATGAAATGATAAATTTTTTTGTGCCACCACGATAAAATATTTTTGACGGGTTGTCACACACCGTAAAATTATTTATGTGGGGCGTAGAATTTTATAATGCAATGCTGGAAATAAATATGCCTAAGAAAATTATAAGAGATGAAATTTGAAATGCGGATAAATACCGAGTTACCTTTCCTAGCGAGGATTCGGACTTTTAAAGTCCTCCGAATTGGACCTTCCAAAATATTTATTCCGCTGATGATCCCAGAGATGCATCCTCTGTCTCTGGTGGTTGTACTGTCTGATCTTCTTCTACCATCTTCGCGGATTTGTTGAGCTCTTGTTTCGACTTGAATGCGAATTGCTCTTCTTGCCCATTTATAGTGAACTTGATTTCTCCCTTCCCGACATCAATGTGTGCATTGGCGGTGCTTAAGAAGGGTCTTCCAAGTATAAGTGACACCTTTGAGTCTGGATGCATATCCAGTACTACAAAGTCTACTGGCACAAAGAACTCTCTTATCTTGACTGGGATATTTTCAGCAATGCCCAACGGATAACGGACCGATTGGTCGGCTAGTTGTAGACACATTGATGTTGGCTCAAGTGCGTGTGGTTGAGCTTGTAGTAGACTAATAGCTGCGGGCATCACACCGACACTTGCTCCAAGATCACGAGTGCGTTATTGAAATGTTGATCTCCAATTGTGCAATCGATAGTGGGACATCCTGGATCTTTTTTCTTTTACGGTAGTTGGTTGAGGATGGCCGCACTACATTCTTCGGTTAGCTTGATCACTTCATTGGATGGCAGTGGTCTCTTCTTGTTAAGAATATCTCGTATGTACTTGGCATAAGTGGGGACCTGTATGGCATCCAGCAGAGGTATATTGACATATAACTTTTGAATTACCTCCACGAACTTACCAAACTGCTCATCTGTCTGTTGTGGTCCTCTCTTCCTCCTAGGGAATGGTAGGTAGTTTGTATCTCGAAATTGTTGTCTTGCTTCCTGATCTTGTACTGGCTTCTGTACTGATTCTTGTGGTAATACTTCTAGCTCAGGTTGGAAGTCTTCTTCTTCATCAATGGTGGTAGCACGGTTGGCCTTTTTGCTCCTTTTGGGTAGGGAGGATCTCTCGTGGAACTCCCTCTTCTTGTAGTAATAGATCTCACACCGTCGGGGTTAGTGGCAACAGTAATGCAACGGCCAACTTGGCTATCTTTTCTTCTATCTTTTTATTGAACTCTAGTTGATCATTAATGGCGGAGGAGAAACTATCCATTTTAATACTTAAGTTTTCTAAGATTTTGTTATTAGCAAGAAACCTATCCTCCATAGATGAGTTGATCTTGGACTTTTGTTGTAGAACCAACTCTCTTAAAGTAGGTTGCTTTGCATAATTACCCTGACTCGAGTACCTTGATTAATGGATGGTTGCACCCAATGTGGAACCTTTCTCATGATGGGACTTGAATTCGCTTATATGTTGCTTCAATTGCTCTTTGATCTTCTTTGTACTTGGCCCTCGGTCAAGCCAATGGAGTAAGGTGTCCATCTTGGTTGATAATGCATTCACTTCTTCAATTGCTTCTTCACTCGGTGACAATCTTGAATGTTGTCTTGGGACCACTTTGATTATCTCGCTATCTTTTCCATGAGTCTTTTAGCTCTCCCAAGAGTGAGTGATAAGAATGATCCTTCAAATAGCTTGCATCTAGGTGCTCACGCGTCTTCGGAGTTAATCCGTGATAGAAACCTTGCATGAGTAACCATTCTTCCATTCCATGATGGGGACAATCTTGGATATATCCTTGCAAACGCTCCCATGCTTCGACATGGTCTCCGTCTTCTCGTCGTTGGAAATTGGTAATCTTTCCTCTTAAGGCATTGGTTTTGCCTATTGGGAAGAATTTTGCTAGAAAGGCCTTGGAACACTTCGCCCATGTATTGATATCTTCTTTATTGGCATAGAACCACTGCTTCGCTCTTCCCACTAGTGAGAATGGAAAGAGGCGAAGAAGTATGAGGTCTTCTTTAACTCCATCTATGGCGATGGTGTTTCCAATCTCCATGAAGTCCTCGTAGATGTGTACTTGCATCTTCATGTACCTTTCCACCGAATTGGATAGCTTGCACCATGTTGATGAGACTTGGCTTGAGCTCAAACTCCATATTATTGTGTATTCTTTGGACCGAGTCAGGATGTTCTCTATTGTTGGAGCGAGAGAACTCCAAAGTAAGGTCTTCTCGGCCATCTTGATTGGTGACAAGCTTCCTTCTTGATTGAACCGACTCGATGATCGAGAGTTTTGAATGAATCGATTCAATCCCGCTAATACCCCGTATAAAATATAGACAAAGAAAAACAACGGGGTGAACCCCAAAGTAGAGGTGACTAGTGACAATCACTCATTTTCTAAGTATCCGCTTAAGCAATTTTTCTCTAAAAGTTTATTCCGTTCCCCAAGAACGGCGCCAAAAATGCTTGTTGACACTTCTAACACCACTCACGCTAAGTTGTCATCCCTAACATGGCGCCGAAGTGTTGGTATAGAAACTGCTCCTCTAATCAAGAAAAATATGGGATCCGCAAGCGAACGGATAATACACCATCGTAGCATTTTACCGGAAGTATTCAGTATCGTTATTTATATTTAGCTCAAAGGAAAGAACTACGGACTTAAACTATGAGATGAACTTGCTAAACACGACTACTTATGAGTGATTGATTTCAACTGTCACATACTTTGGCGGAGGGTAAACCATGATAGATAAGGGATTATAAAGTAATAAGCTCGGGGTATAATCACACGAGATTAGATATAGACTACTCACAAAGGTAGGTTGACATCTGATTAGTGCAAGAAATATAAATCCTATGTAGGTTCTAATCTACTAAGTCATTCATCTACTCCAACTCTACACTATCATATACAAAAGACAAAAGACTTTTCATCTATGTATAAGGATCATTGCTATAACAAGCCAAGACATAGCGGACTTACTACGCAACTTTGGTTCCCGCTAGACCTACCAACGGGGATGGAATACAGAGGACTCAACGGAACTGTCACTTCCGCGATCTACCACACGACCCGGCCAATAGGGTGCATTTGCGGGTAAACGGCATCTAAGCACCATGCTTACATGAAATCTACCACCTAACCCCCCTAAAGAGAGCTAAGCGCTTTGCAAACATATACATAAACTTATTACCAATCATAACCATATCAAATATAGAACTAGAATAAACTAGGAACATAATAAATAGAAACATAATGATATTTAGAATAAAGTCACAAGAATAGATACAAGATAATACCAATTCGATGATGAAGATCCAACCCGAGCACGTGCGCCCGATTCTTCCTCTATCTAGTCTAAACCTATGTAGAACTTGAAGATCTAGAGTATCTATTCTAATTCTCTGGTGGAGATCTCTCTCTAAACCCTAGCTTTGCTGATGGCTACCTCTGAATAATGAATTCTTGAATGAAATCTCTTCCAGCCAGGGGCCAGGGGCTCTGAATATATAGTCCCCTAGGATTCACCACAGCCATCGGATCAAACCGACCTAAACGGACGATAATTATTCATCCTCAAAGGCGGTGGAGGCAGGATCCGCGAGCCTCCACCGATTGGTGGAGGTGGGGAGCCTCGGCCGACCCAAGGAGGAGTCGGCCGACCCACCACAATGCCGTGGTGGGTCCCCGCTTCCGGGTTTGCCTTCGGAGTCTTCTAGAGTATACAATTTTACCCGTTCGGTCTTTCTCTCTATGTAATCATGACATGTGGGCCTCCTTGGATGTTTTCCCGATAATCCCCTGAAAACATATATTCACCAAAACTCGTGGGAATCGTCGCTTTAAACCCTAAGTCTATGATGGTGAACAGATTATACCCCTCTTTCTCTCTCACGGTTGACATATAAAATTGATCATTAACAACCGTCAACACTTGTGCACCGGATGCGGTACGGGCGAGGCTTGGCGTCCGGCGGACGAAGGCATGACGCGTGGCCTGGTTCGGCAGCTGGCTGGACAGGAGGGGTCAGTCCACGGCGCCGGACGCGGCTTGCGCTTTGCGCCGGACGCTGGACGGGCTGCCGGACTCGGTCCAGTGCCACTGCTGGCGAGCAGGCGCGCCGGACGCGGCCGGAGGACGGCGCCGGACGCACGGCTGGTGGGCGCAGCGGACGCAGGATGTCAGGCGCTTCAAATCGGCAACGGTCACTTGCGCGCGGAAAGAGGACAGCGCCGGACGCGTCCGGCGCAGTGGAAATCGGCGCCCCGAGCTCCAACGGCCATATTTTTTACATGGGTCTATAAATATGAGGTTGGCCGGTTGGGAGAGTCTCTCTTGCCCATTCTAACACTCTTGAGCATACTTTGAGCTAGAGACACTCCTCCCCACTCATCTCTTGGATAGGTTGATCATTCTTGAGAGAGATTTGAGTGAGAACAAGTGACTTGCATTGAGAGTTGCATCTAGAGGCACTTGTTTATCGAGTGAGCTATGGATTCTTGTTACTCTTCGGTGATTCCCGCCACCGTAGACGGTTTGGAGCAGCGGGTGGTGGTTGAGCTCGACTTGGTGATTGTTCGAGGCCACACCGGGTTCTTGTGAGGGGTTCTTGATCCTTCCCCGCGGGAGTTCGCGAAAGGATACTCTAGTGGATTGCTCATGTCTTGTGGATTCTTGTCTCGTGTGGAGATTGCGGCTCCCCATTGGGGTCTTTGGCACCGAGCCAATTGAGCGGGCAACTCACCAAGCAAGTGTATCGCCACAACGAGGACTAGCTTGCCGGGAAGCAAGTGAACCTCGGTAAAAAATCATTGTGTTGATTTGTGATTGCCGAGGCTTCGACCTCCTTTGTGATTGTGCTTGAGCGTCTCTAGGTGATTGGTTTCTACGCCGGTGATTGGCCATCTTCATCTCTAGCTGCGGTATAAACCTTCATCCCCTCATTACTTTCCCGCATTGTAGAATTGCTTGTGTGGTTGGCCGCGTACCACTACTTGTGTAGCTTAAAATCGCGTGGGTTAGAATTGCTTGTTGTGGTCAGTCGGGAACCACTCATTGTGTAGTCTAAATCCCGTGGGTAGAATTGCTTGTTCGATTTCGGTGAACCGTCATTGTGTAGCTTGAACACCGTGGTTGTTGTGCAATTGATTTGAGTAGCCTTGCATTGTTTAGGACGGCTTGCATAGAGTAGTCGAAGCTTAGCTTTGCACTTTTGCCGCCTTGCTATCTAAATTGTTGTCTAGTGTTTTGCTAGAATTTTTATTAGGCTATTCACCCCCCTCTAGCCATTGTGACCTTTCAATAAGTCTAACACAGAAAAGATGATAGCGGAGAACATGTAGCCGGCATGGGCTTAAGGGAAAGCCTGTGATACCTGAATAGCAAGGGCCCAAGGCGAGGATTCATCTAAAAAACAAAAAGGTGTTTGTGGCTGTCTAGTCTAACGGTGATGACTGTCATGATGAAACATGTCCAATACATTTATTTGTGATGAGGTGGATTAATGAAGCATAAGAGTATAGATGAGATCAAGGGGGAGAATGTTAGGTTGGACCGGGTCACCCCCTTGGATTGCGCCCTGATCGGGGGCACTCAACCACTCGTTGGAGTGGTGGGCCCCTGGCGCGCTGCACTACTTAACTAGGAGAGGGGGCCACGGGCACGGAGACCGAAGTTCGCTAGACCGTGCGCCGCCGCCCACTTGCCCAAACCCTAGGAGCACCGATCGCTCAGTGCAGAGGCGTCGGGAAGTTCCACCACTATGCCGTCCTCTACTACGCTGACGGCAAGCCGACGCCGCCGCCATGGACGCCACCGGAGCAGAACTCGCTGCCGCCCACGACGGTCCAACCTTTACTCCTCTTCCTCTCCCTCTCTGTTAGTAGTAGATCTTGTGTATATGTGCTAGTGTATCTGTCTATCTTGTTTTTTAATCAAGGAATCCCTACCCGGTTTACTGCTAGAAGATCCTAATGGTCTATCAGGTATCACGCGGCAGGAAAATAAAGAAGCATTAGAAATATTGCGTATGTCCCGTCCATATTGACCTCTTTTTTGGCAATGTATGCAGAAACTTTTTGCATTGCAAACTTAGAATAAGTATAATAGCGAAGCACACAATGGCCCAGAAAAAAAGAGAGGAAGTAATAGCGATGCACACTATGACAAATTAAAAGCAAAGCATCTCATTTGCAGGAAGCATCATGCAGCGAACAATGGAGAGTGGAGAGGATGGAGAGCACGCATGCATGTGCAAGGTGCTAATCCGTGAATCGAAAGCCGTGGAAGATATGGTTTTATATGGCTCACGTGTACGTGTGGATCAGCTGTCTGTAGCGGAATGGAAGATATATGACATCATTCATCGTATACATACATTATTCATACTGAATTTTGTCGGTCAAAGCGTACGTATGGGCCAAATTTAACTATATTTGCCAAAAGCCGCTTTTAATCGCCGGAAGTGCCAAGGCAGCCAGTTGGGGGTTTCACACAACACAATAGCACGCGCCGCGCTGCATCAGCATCAAAAGATCTGATTGAGAAATGGCTGGATTTGTTAATGATTTGCTCTCCGGACCGGGCAGCGCGACGGGACCCGGCCTCAGCCGACTAGCCGAGGTCGTCGAGCTGGTGTCCCCCGAACCAACGGCACCACCATCGCGCCTGGCCCCCAGCCCCAGCTAGCTAGCGCAGCAGCGGTGATGATGAATTGATGATCATGCTTGCCTGGCCTAGCGGAGCAGGGGCCCACCGGCCGGCGGCATCAACGCCTGATGGGAGAGGGACGTCGCGTACAATACGACCAGCTGATTGGATGGAGACAAGGGCCACTGCTAGTGCGTAGTAGTACCTACTCCTACGCAGTCGTACATTCAGACCCGGACCGATAACTGCACGACCAGTCACGGTAGCTAGCTACTAGTACAGTACGGATGCATGTAGCTACGCTCATAAATTACTCGCTCAATTATATAGCTGATCAAAGCATGTGCATTAATTAACTATAATTCCATAGTCCATACGGCTGGTAGATACTCCCTCGGTGCCGATTTGTTTGTTGTTTGATTTCCATGCCTTTCTCAGATTCACGATTCCCGACGGACTAACATATTGGGACGGAGGGAATAAGTAAGTTATGTGCCAAGGATCACTCCAACAGAAACCTTATCGGGGTTCTATGACTAAAATCTAAGAGCCAGGGTAAAAAATACATCTTCATCAGAGCCTCTATTTAGGTCCTCAAATTTGAGACACCCTCGAGTCTCACCCTCCGGTCCACATTCTTGGCGACCCTTGACTTAGCCTCTGCTCAACCATTGGGGCGGGTTACAACACCGCCACGACTTCTCACCCAAGTGAATCCTTAGGCGACTCCACTTCCTTTGACGAATCTTGGCCGACATAGCTTCGCAGCTCCTCTTCCCATTCGATGCCAGCGAGATCCCATCCCGGCAAGCTCTATCAAATGAGATTCTCCTCGGGCCCTTCTTCCTCACCCCATGTCTTCTTGACTCGGCAAGCGGGGTTCCTCTCCCAATTGCCACGTAGAGAACCCGATCTGGTGATTGTTCTCCCCGTGACCAAGCTCCTCTTCCCGACACCACCCGATACGATTATGAATGGTGATCTACCTCTTTGTGTCCTTCATATCTCAGTTGTCTAGAGCGATGAGAATGAATTCTACTCTCAACACCCATGTGGAATCGATGATGAAGGACGAAATCATCTACCTTCCCGATGGCGCTAGGTCACCCAACACCCATGTGGCATCGGTGATGAAGGATGAGATCACCTGCCTTGTCGATGGCACTAGGTTGCCCACCACCACTAGTGCCTTTGCTATACCAACGTTCCTTACAGTCCACTGATCTAGGACAATAGTGTAGTGAAGAGGAGTGCAATGAGGTAGGCGCAAATCTAAGCAAAGAGACTGGGACACTGTCGTGAGAGGAAGCAGAGGGCGTGGGACATGGTTAAATTTGATGTTGCTGGGGAGGTGGCGAGGATGTGGAGGACAAGAAAGCAAGGTTGGATTTGGTGTGGAAAGGTGGTGGGTGACGCTAGCATGTGGTGGGACACATCATGGAGCAAGGTGCGAGTTGGGTATGAACGCAGATGTGGGTAGATTTGAAGACCCTTTCACGGTCAAGGTCTCCATTTAATTTATGACAATACTTCGAGGATCGAGCAGATTTAGGGATGTCCATGTGGCGGTAGTGATCTATGTGTGAGCGGCATCAAGGGATTTGGAAATGGAGGTTACGACGAGGTGGGTCATGAGGAATAAGGGTGACATGGTAGGTTACTTTATGTATTCACTAGCTGTGTGTTTGGATATCCTAGGTCGGACGTAGATGGCCTTTGTGGGTTCGTGGAACATGGTCGAACCTGGTAGGGAATATGCTTGCTAGATGTTGGTTCAGCCAGTTTCGCCAAATCCAGTGGACCACATTGTCTACGCCTTGCAAAATAGTGCATGGTGTAGCCTCGCGGACGCGGGCGCAGGCCACAAGTGTGGAGCGAGGTGGAGTAGCAAGGCCAGGTGGAGCTGGGAGATGGTGGATTGAGTAGGGCAGGCGAAGTAAGGCAAGCAGGGCAAGGCGGTGCCGGCGTGGCGCAAGGAGGCTTGCATGGGTTTGGACTGAGATGGCGAGGCTTGGACGGGGCTGGAGATGTTGTAGCTAAGAGATAGGGGACCTCCGGCCCGGGCAAGCATGAGGTCGGCCGAGTAGCGGCTAGAGCAAGTGGACCTCGGCCTTGGAAGCGTGCACTACACCACAACACCAAGATTAGGGATGGACCATCTGACGGTAAAGACGGGCATGTGACATGTGGCCTTGGAGAGATGGAGGAAGAAGATACGGTGGCCTTGTGGAGATGGAGGAAGAAGATACGTATCAAAAAAGAAAAAGAAAATAAAGAGGATGACATGTGGGTCTAACCAATAGTTACCGTAACGATGTGAAAGTGGCATCCATTCCATCCTTCTTGGTCCTTCCAACCAAACATAAGACTGACTTTAACCCACCCTCTTAACCAAATATGAAATGGGTACATCGCGTAAAAAAATTAGGTTGGATCACACAAAACCACCTGGTCCTCAAACTAAACACACGGTAGTTTTTTCTCGGGAAAATAGCATTGTTTTCTTTTTTTTTTGAGAGAGGGTAGTTTTTAGTATTACTGGACTTGATACAGAGATGCAGTATTTGTCTAGAGATTAAGCAGCGGTCCAAGTCAAGTTACGTTTTTCAACGACATCTCTACGTGCCGTCCGCAGCGCTCTTGTTAATTAGTGGGCCTGCCAGTACCGCGCAACAACCCCAGTCGCAGCTATGATGAACAGCGAAATGACAAACTGGCACGCGTATGCATATTATTGGCTACTCTTGTAGTCCTATAGTAGCAGTAGCACCCACAGGACGGGAGTAAACCACCACCATCATTGCTCCGCTATAAATACAGGCAAATGGGATAGAATCACTTTGAGAATTGAGGAGCTGAGTGCAAACCCGATCCGACTCCATGGCTCCTTTCTAGCACTTGAGAGAGATGTAGATAAAAAAAGAGTGAGCGATTGATAGATAGATAGATGGTGGGTGTGCACGGTGGAGAAGCAGGGCACGTGCATTACCATCCAATGCCGCCAAGCTCCTTCTCTGAGCTAGCTCCGTCCATTAGTTTGCCATCCATGGCTCGCTGCATGGGTGGGGTGGATGGATGGTTCTTCATGTGCCCATCTTCTCCACCGAGCACAAACTGTCTAAATCGGCGGTGTGCCTTACATGCCTCATCATCACCGATCAGGAGTTCAGGAACATCAGGTGGTGCCTGATGACTATTGCCTAATGCCCAATTAATCCTCACCGCCGGCGTCTCGTCGCTGCCGATCGATCAAGCCAGTTGAGTTTCTCTCTTCCTCCTAATATTACTGCTCTCATCCCATATTAGCCAGCGGCACCTTCTCACTTGGCAAGCTAAACATATATACCAATTGACGATGCTAGGTATCTCGTAATATGTATCTATCCTGCATCTGACTTCCTCTTCGTTCATTCATTCATAGCTTATAACTCGTGTATTGGATTTGGCGCAGCAAGTAGCTTATAACTCGTGTATTGGATTTGGCGAAGCAAGTTAGCAAGTTCGATCCGATCTATCCAACCGAGAAGTATCATGGCGTCTCTTTCACACCTGAATATACTGGTACTTGGTAATAAGAAAGCACTGTTTGGTTCTACTGTATGGCGGATTGTCGGTTGGCATGACATGATAGGCTGCTCCATAGTCCCGTCCCTCTCATTCAGAGGAGGTTGAGTTCGTAGCTGAGATGGGAATGGCACCCTGCACTTGGGTTCGCCTGTCTCAGTACGTTACCAGGAGCCTAATGATCTCATCGTCGCTCGCTCGGATGTCGGCATCAACCGTCAGCTGACACAAGCTAAGTGCGCGTATGTGTTTCTGCCGTACAAACAACAGCAGCGGTGAAAGGAATGTTCACGGTGCTGTCTCAATCCTTGAATTCGCTTCCTGAAAATAACATTTGCACAAAAACAGCAACTAAATATAATGTTTCATACATTTGCAGTCGTCACCTCTGCTAGTGCAGCTATGCAGGGCCAACAACAATGCAAAATCTGAGCCGCAATGCCGCTCGGTAGTACATTCGTTTACTCGCCCCGACCTATATATGTGTGTGGTGCACCGAGTGTCACGCATGATCCACTTGAGTCTCATGTCACGCTGATCAAACGGAGGATTAGGCAACGCGAAAGGCTCCTGAGTCAGGCTTTGACGGTTGGTTGTTCCGGTTGCTTTTGTGTTGTTTATCCTGATAATAATGTCAGTGTTGTCTTCATGAGAACTAACCCACAGTACTTCATTGTCGCACTGCACAAAGCGTGTCGAGATTAACATTCATTTTTCTTGTAAGAAGGTGGCTCTAAGGCGATGTGAATGTTCCAAGTTCTGTCATTTCACTAATTTTTCTTGCGCAGTTGTTCACTGACTTGTCTAGTCTTGAAGTTCAAAACTGTCCCGCTGCGAGTGCTATCAGGTATTAGAGTTTGTATGTAGCCGTTTCTTGTACATGCGCCTTGCATTGTTCATCATATTATAATAATAATCTGTTATAACCTACCTTAGCTACATATGCGAACGGTCATCCCTAATAATAAACGTGTGGTGTTCTCTCATACATTACCCACTTCATTTCAACAGTAGAAGATGCGAGCTGAGAGCCTGAGAGGGCATGAAGAGCCCTGCACATTTATTCGGGTGTGATGCATGCTTGAAGTGCGCTGGAAGTCTATACCTCTAGAAAATCTACATTCGGAAACGTACGCTTTTATATACAGCTCAATCTATGGAAGTTGAAAGGAAAACTGTGCAGTGAAGCCGAACGGCCAGTGAGTTAAATCGTCAGTGTGTATTGAACTGTCAGTAACCATACATACTTTATGTCTGTAATATTGTCATTTGAGAGTCTCTTTTACGCTTCTTGTCATATATATGTTAGAATTTGGCTTTAGCTTTAGCTAAGGTGACTCAAATCCTAGTTATTATAGAACTTCTACTTGCATATATGAAAATTGTTGAGGGACTACATAAACAAGGGGTGGAGGTCATAGGCATCAACCATGCCAAGTAACCAACACAAGAATTCTATCCAAGGCTTGTAAGGAGAAATTCAGAGGCCTCAAGGGAATTATACTAGACACACTTCTATTGCACTAGATTCTTATATAGGGCAAGAATCAGAAGGTCCTAGAGGTTCAAGTATAAGGTTGTTAAATAGCGACATTTGCTTGTACTCTTTTAATGTTGTGCTAATTGAATTTATGGTCTGCTTCGTGAAATCCTAATCCTTTTCATGTGGTTGCTTCAGTATCATCATCTAGAGTTTTCTATGAGATTCATGTATGTTGTTCTTGATATATGGTGTTAAAATGTGTCATACTCACAATATTCTTTTAAAGATCCAAGAGCTACTGTGCATATGTGGGCACTCTCCCAAGGACCATAAAAGTCCATCGTTCATGAACAATTTTTCAAGAGCTTGTATAGCACATGTTTCTTTCTTAATTATATATATATGGACCTTTGAAGTGATAGTCTTTTTTCCATGAAGCATATTACTAGTTTTGTGGGACTCATGTTGGTCGAGCTTTCTTAATTTTGACTAGATTTGTAGAAAAAAGTAGCAGCATTATCTCTAAATATAAATTTATAATAAAAATATGTGCAATAATCTATCCAATGATACCATTATGTAGCATAAATATTAATATTTTCTTATATATATTTGATTAATATGAGTTGAAGATGTACTGGTGAGCCGGCCAATGGATCACATTTTCAAATTGAACCTAGGAGGCACGCGTTTTAAATTTAACAACCATGGACTACTATGAAACATAACGCATGGCACGGCGACGCTCTAATAATCACTCTGGATCTCACACCTAATGCCGCAGCGGGCAGTGGTCCTCTTGATGAAAGAAATAATGCGTCTGGAATGGATTGCCTGCCATCACCTTTGGTTAGAGGGACTGAGAGTGGTCCGCCTCCTGCAGCATGTCTGTTGGATGGATTAATGGATCCACATCCCACCTGCATCCTGCACCCAGTGGCAGGTCTTGTCTACCCAGCTGCAGCAAGCGGCAGCACTGCATCAGCACATAGTAGTCGATGGCTGGCGCTGTGCCGGAGCCAACCGGCCGGGCGTTGGTTGCTTCCCGATCTACTAGGAAAGTGGACAAGGCTGCTCGCTCGCGTTGCGCCGAAGTGGCCAGGCAGACCTCACCAAATCTCAGGCCGATCTCCCTTTCGGTGCAGTGAGATCTGCTGCGATTTGTTTTTATTTTTTTTTTAATGAAAGAATGGATGATCAATGTCGTCAAGAAAAATGCTTTGGAGGGAGGGAGATTTCCTCCTTTTTGATTGTGCGGAGCATGCGTCACCTCCAAAACAAGATTCTTGGTGTTGTGCAAGTCCACATGGAGGAAGAACCGAAACAAGCAAGACCAGGGGCTCCCAGTTTCTGGTGTGGTGGGTCACAAAATCGTCCACCACCGGAAAACGCTCAGATTCTGAGCGCGACCCAACGTACATGATCCGTCCGCGTGCGCCATTTCTAAGCCAAGACGAAAGGAACAGGTGCCTGCCAGCCATGTGTAAATGTGGCTGGATCCTAGGAATTGGAATTCAGGGATCAGGTCCGGTGATTTCTGCCATCCTGCTCCACTCCTTGGTCCAGCTCCAACCCTCCAACACAAATGAAGATGTAGTACTAGCTGGACAGGGAACAATGGTGATCGTCAAAAGAAGCAGAATGAGTTGCTCCTTGGACCGGCCATGATTGCTTTGCTTGGGTGGGTTGCTCCTTGGACCGGCCATGATTGCTTTGCTTGGGTGCCTGTTTTCGGGCAATCTCTGTCGTGTGATGACTTTGCGGGATCTGCCTGACTTTGCGGGATCTGCCTTACCTACATTCCTCTCACAACCACAACTAGAGAACAAAGCTTATGCAATCGTTGTCCATATTGCCAAGCCAGTTGCGCCTGCTGCTTCCGCATCCCCAGCAGCAGCAGTGCTGAGGCTCCTTCAGATTACATGGAACAGTAGCAAAAATAGATGATAGCTACACAATACTAATTACAGTTCTGAAAGCACTGAAGGATATCTCTTTACCTTTTGCGTATTCTGGAAATACAAGATTTCAAGATGGTTAGGAATCATCATTAGTGATTTTTATAGGAGTCCGAGGACACCTTCCTCATCAAACCGGATAATGCATATCTCACAATCATTAAGACAGACACATCAACAGGACAGTGACAACCCTGAATTCATCGGAGTTTAGAGGACAAGTGAGGAACTACAGCAAGAAAAGTGCATAAACGAACATACATGTATACCACACAGCCCGATAATTTATCCGATAATTTATCTGTCTTCACATCATCATAATCTGGAAACAACATTTGGGTCAATGAAAAAAAACTGTATAAATAAAAATCTGCTATACTTTTTTTTGTTGCTTTTTAATGAACCTTGAAACAACCCCAATGCATGCATTGAACTGGCCATAGTCAAATGGTGACACTGCCGCACATTATCACACGCATCTCCATAGAATAGTTACAAGGTAACTGGTACTGACACAACAAGCTAGGGTTTTCTGGGATGCGTGTACTGAATTAGCTCAATCCAATTACAGAAACTATATCACACAGAAATGCTCATATGATTCCGGAGGTGTAAAGATATGTACTGTACAGCAGAGACTAAAATCCTTGTCAGTCAGTTTGTGCTATTAATCGTGTGAAATAAAATGGTGCTGGGTTGTTGTCACTTGCCCATATGTATGGATCTAAGCTAAACGGAATCAGAAAAAAAAAACGCAGATACAAGGCTCCTTACAAAAGCATTGGGTTCAGTAAGAGCAACTGGTGAGTGATATAGAGAAGTAAAAAGAAATCATTCATAATGAGAGCAAAATACATGATTTATATGTAGCAAAGTTAGGCATCAATGTTTTTTGATTGAAACCAAATTAGGCATCCCTATCATCTGTCATTTTTCGACAAAGAATGTAACAATCATTGCCATGACAAGGATGTTATCATTTGCAGGGTAAATAGTCACTCTGAACTTACGCCGTGAATAGATAGTCTGCTTGAGTTTGTACAAGAGATTTGTCTGCACAAGATAATTCACAATTGTTGTGATAAAATGATAGAAAATAAAACTTATTAAGAAATGATGTACAAAATAATACTTTTAACATAAATCACTGAAGTTACTACTAAGAACATTTGCTGAATCTTGCTAACACAGTTGCCCCATATTACCTGAGCAACGATGGAGTCCCCCTTTATTATTGTGCACGCTCTTCGGAATGTACTTCCTATGAGCCTGTAGCTTGGTTTTGAATCTTGAACAGTGCTTCTTGGTGAGATGAACACATGTACCTCCTTTCGACTTGAAGAAGCAGATATAACTTTTGCAGTGAAAATGATGTGTCTCTGCTCCAAACTATTTCCACTGAATGCTTGCCACTCGCCCTGAAAAATGGAAAAATGTTATTGACAGCACTATATCAGTGTCAATGGATCCATGTATTCAAGTTCCTCAAAACTGAACATTCATAGTGAAACATCTATGAATGAACCACATGGAAATAATAATTCCATTAATTTTTTCTTCAAAATTATGTTATGATGTCTTTGCACTATTTTTACTATTGTTATAATGAGGAAAGATAGTTAAAATCTTGCCCGTGGATCATGAATGTAAAAGGTGATCAATTGATGCCCTCTAATAAATGAATTAGAAAAAGATAAGCTAAAATTTTAAGAAATCTTCCAATCTTCCATGCATTTTTTGATCGCTATAAGAAATCTTCCATGCATCACATATTTTAAAAACTCCCCCTAGAGCCCATATATATTGGGGATTCCTTGGTGTACTACTGTACTCAGCGCGTTTTCGTTTTGTATATGTTTTCCAATTCTGCACTAGCCATTCAGAATTCAGATGTTGTGGTTCCTACTGTGCTGAAAACATAACAGTTTTGAAAACAAGAAAGTGGACGATTTAGGTTCTGATTTGTATATGTTAGATTATAACTAACTATTCAAGGTGCATCATAATAGCTGAATTCATTATATGTTCAGCAGTTGAGACTTGTTCCCCTCATATTCAGCAGGGCACTCCGTCCAACTATAGAAGCTAGATGTTCAATTTTGTCACAATACCACTCATTTGTTGCAAACATCAGACTACTATCACCCTATTGATGCAAATTTCTCCAACATGAACATTTTTGCAGTCCAATTGAGGACAATCGTATAAAGTAGAAAGCAAATTTTAAAACCACAGCAATTCTTTTCAGTGCTGAATACTGCTGTAACTGTTTCCTCAGAAACGTTCCAATCTTGCGCTTCCTAATAAAATTTCCTTGATATCCTTACTCCAGCTTTCTTACAGCCTCATCCAAGAAACTCAATTAGTTATCCTCTATCCACAACCATGGACCAAACCTAGTACTGAAGCAGGGGGCAAGAAGCCGATAATCACCTGGCCTCTGCTCCTGATGGTAACCAGGGCATCTCCAGCGTCATCCTGGAGCGCCGTGGCCCCGCCGGCGCTGCCCGCGACTCGGAAGGCGAGCCGGCCAGTCGCGTCGTGTATCGCCATCTCGGGTCCCTTCTTGACGATCTTGAAGTCCACCGGGACGACAGCCCAAGCCACGGGCACGGGCGCCGGCGCCGGCGTAGGCGGCGCGGCGGAAGAGGGGTGCTGCTCCATATCGAGACTCAAGGACCTAGAAGCAATAATCAGGTGAGTCGGAAGAGGATTTTCCTCGGAAAAGGCGCGAGCAGGTGGACAGTGGTGGAGGTAGGGAGGAAACCAAACGGACGGAGAAATCGAAAAGCGCTGAATAAGAGTTGATTGATTAGGCGGCTGCGGTGGCTGCCGGCGATTGCGTGGTTGCGTACTTGCGTTTGAGTTTTTTTTTTTTTTTTTGGTGGACAGCGACCGTTGATTCTTCTTCCTCTCTAGACGGAGAAAATTGGATACTCCCTCGTCTGGGGATGAAAACGGTAAAAACCGATCCTAGTTCCTAGGAGTCCAAATTATTTTTATTTTCATATTTTATTCCAAAAGCAAAATTGATATGTATTATTGGAAATGAATATAGCACCAGAATTATAATAATTTTGAAAATGATATAGTCGATAGAAAAATATAATAATTTATCGAAATCGATAAGAATGGAATTCTCAAAAACGATAAATATGTCATACCGTATAAGAGTATCTCCAAGGGTTTGCATTTGATGTTTGCATTTGAGTAATTTGCTAAAATGCTACAAAAGAGTCCAACGGTTTTGCATTTGGAGTTTGCAATTTGGGCAACTTGGCAAATGAGGGAGCAAACTTGGCAAAAATGCCAAGCCGTGGACGGCTTTGCAAACCCGATCGCACGAGCAAAGTCACGCGCACCTGGAGACCTTCTATTTTTATCCTTTGCCAAGTCCAAATGTCAATTCCCTTGAAGATGGCCTATTTTTATCCTTTGTATTTTATTATGAGAGTTTACAAACAAGGACAAATGTCAAGTCAATTTGCCAAAGCCCTTGGAGCCATATAGCTCAACCTATCTCATATGACAATAATAAATGAAGCCATTTTAACAAGTCCACAAGCAAAAATAACACGGTTTCACTCTTAGTCTCAAATGATGGTAAACCACGCAAGAGTTTTTAAACTTTGACATAAATAAATAATTAAGTTATAAGTTGACTTGACATAGTATAGTGATAAAACACTTGAATTAGTAGATGGACGGTCATGCTTAACTTAGATGTGGGCCAATTGGACCTAAAGTAGTGTATGTTTTGAATCGGTAACTGCCAGTAAATTACTGGTTAAATACGAAAATCTTTGAAAATCGGAAGAGGATAAAATATTTTCACTTTCATTTTGTGTTTACTTTTATCATATCATTTTCGTTTATTCGATTACCACTACCATTTCCATTTAGGTATAAAAATTGAAAAAAGCTCGAAAACAATTTTGAAAAATCGAAGAATATCATTTCCGTTCTCATCCCGACTAACCAATGAAACTAGTCTGCCGTCAAATAATCTAACCAATCACCGCTCATTTGGAACTGAGTGAGTAACTAGTAGCTGGGCGCGCGCCTTCGCGCGCCCGTGTACCAATTTGAAGAATGCCAGATGGTTGATAAAGTATATTACACATAGTTGGCGATATTTACACAGGCATAGCCTGACAGCGTACCCAAAGTAATAACATAATAAGTAGGCATAGAGTGGAATGTGATTAATACAATTTCGCATATCTTGCAAAATGATGAAGCTGTCATTTTGTTCCATGTTATCATTCTGCAGCAGCAGAGTTAATCAATAAGAACCGATGGGGGAGGATCAATTCAGTGCAACAATAGGCAGGCAATATACGATGGCAAGTATTATGAGGCCGGCGAAAATGGAATCACAATTGCTAAATAGATAGCTACCTCCGCAATATACATGCTGAACTTGTGATGTTGCCCTTTTATTTGTGCATGTTATGGCGCAACAACCGCCAATATCTCGCATTCATAAATAATATAATGTGTAAGTATTTTCCTAAAATGTGCATCACAAAATCTAACCGAACCTCTAATTTCATACCAGTTGTTATCCAAAGGTACCGCAAATAAATGCATTAGAGGTACACGGAAGACCAAACGTACACACAAGAGGATATTAGAGAATCAGGATAAAATCTGTATAACTAAATACTTTAACTATATCAAAACCAAAACCGTTAGCTTCTTAATTTGATGACACATGCATATCGTGGATGAAATAATTTCAGGATGTCAACCACATACAGTTTGTAGTCATCCATTTTTTTACCAATGAAATTATGAGGATAGTTTCATGAGGGAAACAGTAGATCTGATATCGAACAAATAGTGATTAGAACATATTCAGGTTCATTAAATGAAGCAATGCCAGAATTGTTAATCCTCGAGGCAATGTCTGTCCATTTTCAGAAGATGCACGTGCAAACTGTCAATATAGCATTCGGTCTTCGGTTGTGGACCCATAAATCATACATCAGCTCTTATAGGAAAAGCAAACATGTTTTTTCTAATTTTTTTGCAAGAACAATGGTCGCCGTACATGTAACACCCAAAAATTGGTAATATGTCACAATTGGTAATATGAGAAAGTACCAGTCATTTGTAGATACTATACATGCATTACATAATCAAGCTTGCACAAAGAACTTAATTTTGCACAGCAGGTGGTAGTGCAATATTTGAGCAACCAACAAATCTAAACCAATTAGGGAGCCAGAAAGTATACAAAGTTAACAAAGAAGGAACCATCCATGGTTGTTTTACAGCATCAGAATACACAGGATTGTAAGAACCAGCCTACCTCACACCAATAGCTGTTTGGAGGGGGTTTATGGTATTATATGGATTCTGGAAAGTCGGAAAACAACAACTTTAGCCACAAAAAGAAAGGAAATGGAGAAGAAAACACTCCGCCGCGTTCGCCCTGCCACGTCGGCCGCCGCAGCAACCGCGCCGCCGGCGCCGTTCCGCCGCGCCGCGTCCGCCCCGCTGCTCCGCCGCCGTCGCGCCAGCGTCGTCGCAACCGGCCGGACGGGCCTGCCTGCCGCGCCGCCCCGGCACGCCGGCCGCCGCCGCGCCAGCGTCGTCGCCACCGGCTGGCTGGGCCGTTCGTTCGTTCGTAGGAACACGGTAGGAGGATGGAAGTTGGAAGAATTTTTTTATTACCCAGAAGCCGGATTTGATTCACCGGATTCTATGAGAAGCTGAAGAGAAGCTCGAAGAGCTGAAGAGATTCGTGGGAAGCTGCTGCTGGTATAAAAGTCGATTCATCAAATCCTGGCCGTCCATTTCGAGATCCAACGGCGAGAAACATTTTGGGTGACGTGGATGCCGCTTCCAAAGGAGAATCAGGCCATCCTTGAGTGGGTTAATTTGTGGTGTCTATTCTTTTTGTGAAAAGTTTGTACTGATCCTAATTAACGGGCTACAGCTACAAACGACTACATGAGTACAGTGCGTGCATGGCCGAGAATAAGAGAACCACATTAGCACTCGCTGCCCAGTGTCCACTGGCTTTTGCTACTCTCTCTCTGACTGCTCCCTCTAGGACCGCTTCTTTCCAGCAGAAAATTAAAGCACCGGTCCGATGGTTGCAGCGTCACCGCTCATTTCTCCGTCACAACGAAATCAGAAAAGCATGCAATTAGGCCACAGGGTACCATCGCCATCACATAAAGATGACATTCCTTATGTGTTTTGACTTGGAACCAATTAATCTTAGTACAGAGAGTGAATCAACGTACCATGTCAAACGGTTGAATCATCGACGCGCGCGTTCCTCAACCCACAATGTCGGCTTTTTTCCTTTGCTAGATGATGTGCGCGGCGATCGACTTGGGCAAGGCCGCAGCAGCTCTGGCGGCGGTAGCTAGTGCATAATTGACTAGGCACACCACCCTAGACAGCGTACATCATTTTCACGGAAAGACAAGTTGATATGCCATGCAGTCATGCACCCACACCATTTTGCCAGTCACCTAGCTAGTGCCCAGCTGACACAGGTTAACACTTACCACTGGTGGCACATACTCTACGGCATCATATCTTTTACGTCACGGCGGCAGAGTAGGGGTGATATTTTTTTTCTTTTTGAAATGAGTGCTTATATGAATGGATCAAGATGTTTACGTTCAGAAGGCATTAGCTCAGTGACACAGATCAACTCTGATTTGTTCTCTTTGCAAATTGAGCTAACAGCTAAGTCATGATCAACTACATTGGAGTCTCTTCTGATCTTAAAATTGACCTCTGTAGTTAACTGACTACAGGCCTAGATTATATATTGGGATCTGTCTTCAACTTTCAACGATGATTCTGGGATTTTGGAACAACAGTGGAGTTAATTATCTTAGCAGTCTTTATTACTTGTAATCAGGATTTTGGTTGTTGGATTTAATATAAAAATGATAACGATACAAGTAGATTTATCTTGAAAAACGTTATGTCAATTGGCAATCACAGTATTTATGCCGATGCTCACAAAAATGTGTATGTGCTCTCACCACTATAAACACTAGCCTGCACACCTAAACGATGGTGCTAGTAGATATCAAGGTTAACAAAATTATGTTCCCAAAAAAAAAAAAGGTTAACAAAATTATAGGCATCACAATGTCAAAGACCATGTTTACCCATGGGAAGAATTAAATCTAAATGGGTAACTCCGTTGGTTTTGAAAACTAGTCTTCTCATATTACTAGAGTTTTGATAATTTTGAGTGGTTAAAAGAAGAGTAAATCTGTTTTAAATTCCTAAATTTATTGCTAAATTTTAAAAAAAACACCCATAAACTTCAAAACAAATATGCATATTAACTTTTAAACAGGACAAAATACCTACTGGTCATTTCAAAGTGGTTTTTATGTGATTTTTTTATTGACACAATAGTGGAGCCACTTGTCCAGTGATCTCTCTCAAAATTCATAACTTTATCATATAAACTCATATCTGAAATAAACTTTATATATGAAAATTGTAGAGCTCGATGCTATCTATAACTTTATAGTTGACACACCTTTTTATTATTTGAGATGATTTAGATGCCTAAATGTCGGAGATCAAGCAAACCGATATCCCCTAATTAACACAGACCACTCATCAACATACGTCTAAGCGTATTAGGCCCAACCTGATTAAGGATTGGCCCATATCAATGGACTAATCTGCATCGATGGGCCGATTCCATCGAGCTCGGGCACCGGTGTGTAAGCCTGCCCCCCCCCCCCTAGTGGGACCAGAGAACTCATGCCCGCTCGGGCGAGCTACTCCGCCTCGCCCGAGCGGACTGATATTAGACCGCTTGCTGCTGCGCTTGAGCGTGCCCCCAGCTTCACCCGCTGACCAGGCGGGTGAAAGGTCACAATGGCTAGAGGGGGGGGGGTGAATAGCCTAATAAAATTTCTAGCAAGAATACTAGACAACCCAATTAGATAGCAAGGCGGCAAATGAGCAAAGCAAATGCTTCGACTATTCTATGCAAGCCGTCCTACCAAGCAAGGCTACTCAATTCGATTGCACACACAACAACGGTGATCAAACTACACAATGTCGGTTCACCGAAACCAACCAAGCAATTCTACCCACGGGATTTAAGCTACACAATGAGTGGTTCCCGACCGACCACAACAAGCAATTCTACTAAGCGGTAAGTAAAGAGGGAATGAAAGGTTATACCGCCGCGAAGAGTAGAAGATGGCCAATCACCTAGAGATGCTCAAGCACAATCACAATGGAGGTCGAAGCCTCGGCAATCACAAATCAACACAATGATTTTTTACCGAGGTTCACTTGCTTCCCGGCAAGCTAGTCCTCGTTGTGGCGATGCACTTGCTTGGTGAGTTGCCCGCTCAATTGGCTCGGTGCCAAAGACCCCAATGGGGAGCCGCAATCTCCACACAAGACAAGGATCCACAAGCCACGAGCAATCCACTAGAGTATCCTTTCGCGAACTCCCGCGGAAAGGATCAAGAACCCCTCACAAGAACCCGGTGTGGCCTCGAACAATCACCAAGTCGAGCTCAACCACCACCCGCCGCTCCAAACCGTCTACGGTGACGGGAATCACCGAAGAGTAACAAGAATCCGCAGCTCACTCGATGAACAAGTGCCTCTAGATGCAACTCTCAATGCAAATCACTTGTTCTCACTCAAATCTCTCTCAAGATTAGCAAAGGAATCAAAGAGATGAGTGGGGGAGTGTCTCTTCTGCTCAAAGTATGCTCAAGTGTGTGGGAGTGGCGAAGAGGGCGTCCCCAAGCCGGCCAACCCTCTATTTATAGACCCAAGGTCGAAATAGAGCCGTTGCCCTCGGGCTGGCGTCTTTAACAAGCGCCGGACGCGTCCGGCGCTCGGCCGGCGGACGCGTCCGCCGCTCTCTGCCGCGCTGCGCCACCCGACCGTTGGATTTCGAAGTGGCCACGTCATCACGGGTCGGACGCTCAACAGTGTTCTGACGGCGTCCGGCGCCCGCGTCCGAGGGCCGCGTCCGCCCGAGCCACCGCCAGCGTGCCCGAGCTGTAAACTGTCGGTCGCGTCCGGCCACCGCCGGACGCGTCCGCCCGCCGCGTCCGGTGCACGCCAGTGCCCAGCCACCTGCCGTGCACCGTCTTCGCACGCGCCGGACGCGTCCGCCCTTCGGCCTGCGTCCCGGCGCCGCGTCGGCGCCCGTGAAAACAAGGTTTTCCGGCCCACCGCGAACGCCAATTCTTGCAACAATTTGTATCCGGCGCAATAGAAAATATGCCTCCAATTTTCCCGAAAGCGCCGAATCCCGCCGCAAGCTCGGCGGGAGGAGAGAGGGACCCAAACCCAACTCTACCCTACAAACCAAAGCGCGATCAACGCCACCTCTTTGTTTGATCTTCGATGTCGCACCGTCGTCGATCCAATCTCCAAACCACTTGTCCAAGGTGCTAACTCCACGAGTAGATCACTCTTTAAGCACCGGAGTTAGCGTATCTTCTCAAGATCACGTCGACAAGTGTTAGCTCTCTAGTTGGCCTCTCATGCATCATGCAAAGTCATAACTAGAGGCACTTAGGACCGCGAATGAACCGAGGAAACCCCTCTTGATAGTCGGTTATCGATCCTAAATGTGGTCACACTCGCTAAGTGTCTCGACCACTAAACCGGAAAGCCCTATCAAGTATACCTTCGCCTTGATCTCCATGGGCCTCCGTCGGAGCTCGATCACTTTACATCCTTCATGTTCATCACCGTGATCACCATGCTCCATCATCCACCGTCACGTTGCTATGTGTCTAACCACACTTAGAGCAAAGCATTAGCAACGTAGAGTGTCATTAATTACCAAAACCAAACCGGAGCTTTCAATCTCCCCTTTTTGGTAATTGATGACAACCCCTCAACAAACTCACAAAGATATGGAAATTGAATTCAATATGAAATTGAATTGCTTGCCCAAGACATTTTGATCATAAATCTTGGATTGGACAAGCATTTCAATTCCGGTTTTGGTAGTGGTAGCTCCCCCTACATGTGTGCATCAAATGTTTGGTCGATTTTCAAGCACACATGCATAGATGAAACTTGTGTGAGAGTTACCACAACCAAAATGGTACTAAGGTTTATAGAATTGACCTTTGAAGCGTGATACCAATCGGAGTGCGATAATAAACCTTCCTTAGCACCATGGGAATCTAGACATCCATCAAAACTCAAGATACCTCATGAGATCACATTATAAGCAAGGTATTTGGACAAGAGAAACTCTATGTCTAGAGACCACCTAAGCATGCTAGTACTTCATTTCATCAATCAGGTTCTATACTAGCAATACACCAAACAAGCATGAATATTGAATTTAGCTTGCAATGCTCCATATCATCATGTATGCACACACAATATGCAACAAATAGTCTATGAGCTTGCTCCCCCTATTTGCGTGCTCATGGTTGGGTCATATCATAAAAATTGATCCCCTTCCATTGCTCTTTGTGACTTATTTCTCCCCCCTAGGTGTAAACTATCTTCTCCCCCTTTGTCATCAATGACCAAGAAGGGTGCATAAGATGAGAGAAACAAGTCAATCAACTATGGCCAAATCTAAACCACATGCCTAGAAAATGTATCTCGGTTTGAACCAAGGGCAAGCTTCTTCACACCTCATAAGAATAAGGGTTATCTTGACCATGTTGAGATACACATCATGAGCAAGTGCTAAAGATTCAACACTAGGTTTACAAGCTCACAAACAAGTCATATGCCACCACTAGATCAAATCAAGCATAGAAACAATAGTGGTGCCAAATATCCTTCAAATTCATTTGATTTGCAATGAATGAGCCTAGCAAGATGCACATGTATACATGTCTACACAACTAGCAAAGGATGCATGAAATGCAACACCCAACTTTACCTTGCTATGTTGGAGGAGAGGCATGTCATATATGGGGGTGCATCAATCCATGTTGGAGAAGCTAAGTATGTTCAACTCATTCCTCAACTTGCAATATCTCTTCTCATCAAGAGGCTTGGTGAATATGTCGGCTAGTTGATCTTCGGTGCCAATGCTTTCAATGCTAATATCACCCTTTTGTTGATGATCTCTAATGAAGTGGTGCCTCACATCAATGTGCTTGGTTCTTGAATGTTGAACCGGATTATTTGTCATCTTGATTGCACTTTCATTGTCACAAAACAAAGGCACATGCTTGAACTTGATCCCATAGTCCTTCAAAGTGACTTTCATCCATAGCAATTGTGCACAACAATTCCCCGCACTAATATATTCGGCTTCGGCGGTGGAAAGTGCCACACTATTTTGCTTCTTTGAAGACCATGACACAAGAGATCTTCCTAGCACTTGGCATGTTCCACTTGTGCTCTTCCTATCAATCTTGCAACCGGCATAGTCGGAGTCGGAGTATCCAATCAACTCAAAGCTTGACCCCTTGGGATACCATAAACCAACATCTTGAGTACCCTTCAAGTATCTCAACACCCTCTTGGTTGCCGTCAAGTGACTCTCTCTTGGAGAAGCTTGAAATCTTGCACACATGCACACACTAAACATGACATCCGGCCTTGAAGCGGTCACATATAGCAAGCTTCCAATCATTGATCTATATAGCTTTTGCTCAATCATCTTGCCGCTATCATCAATGTCCAAGCCACCATTGGTTCCCATAGGTGTGCTAATAGCCTTAGCATCTTGCAATCCAAACTTTTTGATCATGTCCTTGATGTACTTGCCTTGACTTACAAAGGTGCCATTCTTCATTTGCTTGATTTGAAGACCAAGGAAGTAGCTCAACTCTCCAAGCATTGACATTTCAAACTCACTAGCCATCATCTTAGCAAATTCTTCACAAAAGAATTGATTTGTTGATCCAAAGATAATATCATCCACATAGATTTGCAACACAAACAAGTCATCTTCTATCTTCTTGGTGAAGAGAGTGGTGTCAACTTTTCCCATCTTGAAGCCTTTGGATATGAGAAAGTCCCTCAATCTTTCATACCATGCCCTTGGAGCTTGCTTCAAGCCATACAATGCCTTCTTGAGCTTGTAGACATGGTTGGGCTTCTTGTCATCTTCAAAACCGGAGGTTGTGCAACATACACTTCCTCATTGATGAACCCATTGAGAAATGCACTCTTCACATCCATTTGATAGAGCTTGATGTTGTGAGCACAAGCATAGGCTAGTAAGATTCTAATTGCCTCCAATCTTGCCACCGGTGCATACGTTTCTCCAAAGTCAAGACCCTCAACTTGTGTGTACCCTTGTGCCACTAGTCTTGCTTTGTTCCTCACTACCAACCCATCTTGATCTTGCTTGTTCTTGAAGACCCACTTGGTGCCAATCACATTGTGCTTCTTTGGCCTCTCGACAAGCTCCCAAACTTCATTCCTAGTAAAGTTGTTTAATTCCTCATGCATGGCATTTATCCAATCCGGATCCTTTAATGCCTCATCAATCTTAGTTGGCTCAATGAATGACACAAAGGAGTAGTGCTCACATATGCTAGCCAATCTTGATCTTGTTTGTACACCTCTTTGAATGTCACCAATGATATGATCTAGAGGATGATCTCTTGCAATGTTTGAAGGTTGAAGAACTAGCTCATTTGCATTGCTTGCTTGACCTTGATCTTGATCTTCATGTTGAGTACCACTTGTGCTTGCCTCATTGGAATCTTCCATCACAACTTGAGTTGGCACTTGCGCGTCATCACCGTCATCCACTTGCCTCGGCCTAATTTCACCAATGTCCATGTGCCTCATTGCATTGTTCAATTGATCTCCAACTTGAGAACCTTGGGTTTCATCAAATTCAACATCATGAACCTCTTCAACTAGCCCACTAGCCAAGTTCCACACTCTATAAGCCTTGCTAGAAGTAGAGTAGCCAAGAAGAAATCCCTCATCACATCTCTTGTCAAACTTGCCAAGTCTTTGCCCCTTCTTGAGTATGTAGCACTTGCAACCAAAGACCCTAAGTAAGCAATGTTGGGCTTCCTCCCATTCAAGATTTCATATGGAGTCTTCTCTAACTTCCCATGGCAATAGAGGCGGTTGCTATAATAGCAAGCCGTGTTGATAGCATCACTCCAAAACTTCTCACTCACATTGTACTCAAGTAGCATGGTTCTTGCCATCTCAATCAAGGTCCTATTCTTCCTCTCAACTACACCATTGGATTGGGAGTGTAGGTTGGTGAGAATTGATGCACAATTCCAAGCTCATCACACAACTCTTCAACTCTTGTGTTCTTGAATTCACTCCCATTGTCACTTCTAATCTTCTTGATGGTAGTTTCAAACTCATTTTGCACCCTCTTGACAAATGACTTGAATAGATCATAGACTTCACTCTTGTCATAGAGAAAGAACACCCATGTATATCTTGTGTAATCATCCACAATCACAAATCCATACTTGTTGCCCCCAATTGATGTGTAGTGAGTTGGGCCAAACAAGTCCATATGCAACAACTCAAATGCTCTTGATGTTGACATCTCATTCTTCTTGGGATGTGAGTTCCCATGTTGCTTGCCGGCTTGACATGCACTACAAGGTCTATCCTTCTCAAATGTGACATCATTCAAGCCTCTCACTAGATCATGCTTCACTAACTTGTTCAATTGCTTCATGCCAACATGTCCAAGGCGCCTATGCCATAGCCATCCCTTGCTTGACTTGCCAATCAAACATGATGAAAGTTGAGCTTCACTAGCATTGAAATCAACCAAGTACAAGCTTCCATGCCTAAACCCCTTGAAGATGATATTTGCTTGATCCTTGCTCACTACCTCAACATGCTTGTCATCAAATATGCATTTGTAGCCAAGATCACACAATTGTGCCACCGACAAAAGATTGAAGTTCAAAGTATCAACTAGCAACACATTGGAGAGATCCTTCTCATTGGAAATTGCAACCTTTCCAAGCCCCATGACATCACCCTTGCTATTGTCACCAAATGTGATGGAGTCGAATCCACCATTGTCATTCTTGTCAAGTGATTTGAACATACTATCTTCACCGGTCATATGATTTGATGCACCACTATCAAGCACCCAATGCCTCCCTCCGGCTTTGTAATTGACCTACAATAAGATATCAAGCTTTAGGTACCCATTTTTGCTTGGGTCCTTGAAGGTTAGTCACTAGAGTCTTTGGCACCCAAATAGCTTTCTTCTTTGAGCTCATCCATGGTGTACCAATGAATCTAGCACTCACACCACACTCACTCTTAACAAGCATGTAAGAAGCATTCAACTTGTAAGAGGAAGCACTAGTGTTCTTGTTCTTGCATGCATGCTCTAAATGGCCAACTTGCTTGCAACTCTTGCAATAGCTACCATTGTTCTTCACAAAACTAGTCTTGTGAGGAGCAAAAGCGGCCTTGCCTTTCTTGGGGGTATAGCCCAATCCCTCTTTGTAGAGAGAAGCTCTTTGGCTACCCAAGCACATAAGCAAGCGGTCCTCACCACCAAAAGCCTTAGCCAAGGTGTGGTTGAGCTCCTTGACTTCCTTCTTAAGAGACTCATTCTCAACTACTAGTGTAGAGTCACATGCATGACCAACACTACTAGATGAAGTAGAGGCATAAGAGCATGAAGGGCCAAGTGATGCAATAACAATTGAATCATCAAGTGAATCACATGATGTAGACACATCTTTCTTCTCTATGATCACCACTTGTGATTGCACTTTCTCTTGCTTCTCAACTAAAGAAGAATGAGCTTTTTCAAGCTTGGAGTGAGCAATCTCTAGCTTCTTATGGTCTACCTTTAGACTCTCATAAGAAGCCTTCAACTCCATAAGTTCTTGCTCAAGGTTTTGCTTATCCTTGCGCGAAGCCCCTACATTCTTTCCTAGAGTTATTGAAAGCACCTTTGCAATCCTCAAGCATGACCCATAGTTCTTCTTTTGTGGTGTCATCATCATCATCACTCTCATCATCACTATCGGGTGGAGTTTTTACCTTAGTGGCCTTGGCCATGAAGCAAGACGATGGAGCACCAAATAGAGAAAGCTTCTCTTGAATGGCAATGCTTGCGTGCCCCTTCTTCTTCTTCTTCTTGGAATCATCATCATCATCATCGCTTGAGTAGGATGAATCACTCTCCCAAGTTGCCACATGAGATTCACCCTTCTTCTTGTGATGGGAGGAGTCTTTCTCCTCCTTCTTCTTCTCTTGCTTCTTCCTCTCCTTCCTCATGGCATCTTCATCATCACTTGCATAAGGACACTTGGCAATGAGATGATCCTTGCTATTGCACCGGAAGCACTTCATGGGACGGTCACTTGACTTGGATGAGCTTCTCTTGCTCTTGGACCGGTACCCCTTCTTCATGAGCTTCCCCATTCTCTTCACAAGGAGTGCCATTTGTTCACTCACTTCTTCTTCTTGCCCACTTGAGCTAGAGCATGGTTCATCTTCACTTGATGACTCTTCTTTCTTCTTCTTGCCCTTGCTCTTGGATGATGTGGCCTTGAATGCCACGCTCTTCTTGTCATCATCCTTTTTCTCATTCTCCTTCTTCTTCTTCTTCACCAACTCTTCCTTCTCATGATCTTCTCTAAACTCATCATCGGCCATTATCTCTTGAAGGACTTGGTTGGGAGTTGGCTTCTCCTTCATTGTTGTCTTCACCATGACGGTCTTCAACATATCAAATCTCTTGGGAAGACACCTCATGAACTTGGTGGAGAATTGAGAGTCCTTGATCTCTTCCCCAAGTCCCTTGAGCTCATTAACAATGACTTGGAGCCTATGAAACATCTCCGGACACTCTCATCCTCCTTCATTGAGAAGCTTGCAAACTTCTCTTGCAACATGTAGGCTCTTGCGGTCTTGACACTTTCGGTGCCCTCATAAGCTTCTTCTAGCTTCTTCCAAATGTCATGAGCCACCTCAAGGTTCTTGATGAGCTCAAAAGCTTTATCATCAAGTGCCTCATGGAAAGCACTCACGGCAATGTCATTTGCTTGTTGCTTCTTCTCTTCGGCCGGTGTTGGCACCGCACCCTCAACAAGCTCAAACTTTGTCTCCACCACTTTCCACACCTCAAGGTTGATTGACTTGAGATGACTCCTCATCTTGAGCTTCCATTTTGCATAGTCATCACCTCGAAATGATGGTGCCTTCTTGGTGTTGTTGATATGCATAACCAATGCCATTGCTTCACCGTAGGATGTTAATCCAACTCAAACAAACGGTGCCCGGCTCCGATACCACGTGAAAGGTCACAATGGCTAGAGGGGGGGGTGAATAGCCTAATAAAATTTCTAGCAAGAATACTAGACAACCCAATTAGATAGCAAGGCGGCAAATGAGCAAAGCAAATGCTTCGACTATTCTATGCAAGCCGTCCTACCAAGCAAGGCTACTCAATTCGATTGCACACACAACAACGGTGATCAAACTACACAATGTCGGTTCACCGAAACCAACCAAGCAATTCTACCCACGGGATTTAAGCTACACAATGAGTGGTTCCCGACCGACCACAACAAGCAATTCTACTAAGCGGTAAGTAAAGAGGGAATGAAAGGTTATACCGCGAAGAGTAGAAGATGGCCAATCACCTAGAGATGCTCAAGCACAATCACAATGGAGGTCGAAGCCTCGGCAATCACAAATCAACACAATGATTTTTTACCGAGGTTCACTTGCTTCCCGGCAAGCTAGTCCTCGTTGTGGCGATGCACTTGCTTGGTGAGTTGCCCGCTCAATTGGCTCGGTGCCAAAGACCCCAATGGGGAGCCGCAATCTCCACACAAGACAAGGATCCACAAGCCACGAGCAATCCACTAGAGTATCCTTTCGCGAACTCCCGCGGGGAAGGATCAAGAACCCCTCACAAGAACCCGGTGTGGCCTCGAACAATCACCAAGTCGAGCTCAACCACCACCCGCTGCTCCAAACCGTCTACGGTGACGGGAATCACCGAAGAGTAACAAGAATCCGCAGCTCACTCGATGAACAAGTGCCTCTAGATGCAACTCTCAATGCAAATCACTTGTTCTCACTCAAATCTCTCTCAAGATTAGCAAAGGAATCAAAGAGATGAGTGGGGGAGTGTCTCTCTTGCTCAAAGTATGCTCAAGTGTGTGGGAGTGGCGAAGAGGGCGTCCCCAAGCCGGCCAACCCTCTATTTATAGACCCAAGGTCGAAATAGAGCCGTTGCCCTCGGGCTGGCGTCTTTAACAAGCGCCGGACGCGTCCGGCGCTCGGCCGGCGGACGCGTCCGCGCCGCCTCGCCGCGCCGCGCCACCCGACCGTTGGATTTCGAAGTGGCCACGTCATCACGGGTCGGACGCTCAACGGTGTTCGACGGCGTCCGGCGCCCCGCGTCCCGAGGGCCGCGTCCGCCCGAGCCACCGCCGGCGTGCCCGAGCCGAACTTTCGGTCGGCGTCCGGCCACCGCCGGACGCGTCCGCCGCCGCGTCCGGTGCACGCCAGTGCCCAGCCACTCCGCGTGCACCGTCTTCGCACGCGCGGGACGCGTCCGGCCCTTCCGGCCTGCGTCCGGCGCCGCGTCGCGCCCCGTAAACAAGGTTTTCCAGCCCCCACCGCGAACGCCAATTCTTGCAACAATTTGTATCCGGCGCAATAGAAAATATGCCTCCAATTTTCCCGAAAGCGCCGAATCCCGCCTCGCAAGCTCGGCGGGAGGGAGAGAGGGACCCAAACCCAACTCTACCCTACAAACCAAAGCGCGATCAACGCCACCTCTTTGTTTGATCTTCGATGTCGCACCGTCGTCGATCCAATCTCCAAACCACTTGTCCAAGGTGCTAACTCCACAGAGTAGATCACTCTTTAAGCACCGGAGTTAGCGTATCTTCTCAAGATCACGTCGACAAGTGTTAGCTCTCTAGTTGGCCTCTCATGCATCATGCAAAGTCATAACTAGAGGCACTTAGGACCGCGAATGAACCGAGGAAACCCTCTTGATAGTCGGTTATCGATCCTAAATGTGGTCACACTCGCTAAGTGTCTCGACCACTAAACCGGAAAGCCCTATCAAGTATACCTTCGCCTTGATCTCCATGGGCCTCCGTCGGAGCTCGATCACTTTACATCCTTCATGTTCATCACCGTGATCACCATGCTCCATCATCCACCGTCACGTTGCTATGTGTCTAACCACACTTAGAGCAAAGCATTAGCAACGTAGAGTGTCATTAATTACCAAAACCAAACCGGAGCTTTCAGCGGGCCCAGTGAGCCCACCAGTCAGCTTCGCACCTCTGCGTGCCCGATGGGATGGGGCATGCCGATCGTACCATGGGCTTAACCCTGCACATGACCTAGGCATATCCATTGTCTTTCACCATCACTGTGGTGCCTAACTTACAATGGTGAAAGGTACGTCAAATAGTGCCGGCCATGCCCTTGCCCACGTCGCTGGTACCGATAACCCAGTCAAAGGAATGGCTCGGCATGACGCTACACTAGGAGAGGCCAGCGCTCGGATCACCACGCCATCAACAACACCGTCCACCCGGGGAAAGCAAAAGCAAGCACGACAACGGACCCAGTACTCTGTAGAAGCTCTTTTTTTTTCTTTTTTGCCCCTCCTTCTTGCTAGTTGTTTTCTTCTAGCCTAAGAATGTAACTCTGCCCCCTTGGCCTATAAAAGGGGAGGCAGGGAACCCTCTTCCAACCCAAGCCTTGTCTATAGGATTCATATGCCTCGCCTCTCGGTCACCGAGGCCAAGAGCATTTGAGCTATGTCTCTCCTTCTCTCTTCTCAGAGACTTGGGACCCTCATCCCTCTCTCGAACCTACTTGTAACCCCATACTATAAGTTTTCGGTGCACTGCAACATGAGCTCACGCTCGGACTGGACATAGGGATTCTTCCCGAAGCAGTAAATCCTCGTGTCACATATATGCCAGATTAGCAAAACCATTTAAAAAACTATATAAACTAGTTTTGATAACTTTTCTAATTTTAAGAGGCATCCAAGATAAGATGTTCTTTTTGGAATTTGGTAACAACTTTATGGGCAAGACAAATTTGTAGACTCCTAGTTGGAAAATGGAAGCAAAGTTTTTCGCACAGGGTATGAGAATCTTCCAAGAGTTTTTTAAATCACTCTCTAAATCAATATTTAGGGATCCATTTGAATAAAATGGCTACACGTATCCTTCATCCGTCAATAGTTTCACCATATCTTGTACAAAATTTTAGTTGGATAGAGAATTAAAATACTTAGATATCTAATTAACGAAGTTGATACTCTCTTCCAAAATCTCTATTTTTCATATCGAAAAAAGAAAAATATAAAGAGGATCTTGGAGTTACTTCTAATTATTCAGGGTCAGTCCTCAAAGAGTTTGGCTTCTTTGGAGTGGAGGCCATTTGGGAGAGCTCTATTTTTTTTATCACTCATTTGGGAGAGCTCTAGCTGCCTCCGATGAGATTTATACCCAACCAATCCAACACTCAAAACCCTGCTATATTCAAGTGGGGAACAACGTAGAATTAAAACTCTGCGGCTCCTCACATTTCCAATGAATCCAATAAAATCATTTCATCAAAAAATCAAGGAGCAAAGATGAACAACCAGGAAGCAACACACTCCCAAATGGAGCCTTGAATTCAGGTGGGAAGTTAACGAGAATCACTTCTCTAATTACACTGGGCGAAGAGAGAAGGGGTGAGGTCTGTCGGCCGCAGCAAGATCCGCCGGGTAGTGAGGTCAGGAGTTGCCACCGTCACGAGTCCGCGCGAGTCCATCGTGAGTTCGTCATGAGACCGCCGCGAGTCCATTGCGAGTCCATCGCGCGCCGTTCCCGGTTTTGTAGATGAGCCACCACGTCCGGGTAGATGGAGGAGCTACAATGCGCGTGCCGTCGCACGCGAGCTCCACCTCGTCGGATGCGAACTCCGCATCAGCGTCGCTGGGTGTGGGTGCGAGCTCCGCAGCACGCAGGCACCACCGGCCGCGGGCGCGACGCGAGCTCCATCGTCCTCCGTCTACTCCGTTGCATGTGGTCCCCGCTCCTGCCGCCTCCAACACCATTGCACGCAGGCACCGTCAATCGAGCGCAGGCGCCACCTGTCGCGCGCCACCTGCCACGCGAGCGAGACTTCGCCGGTCCCAGGGGCAATGCGTTGAGGCACCAAGGCCGCGCCCCGTTGGTCCTTGAGTGGCATGCACACGACCTCCACTACGGGCTCCGCCGACTGGGGCACGGGCGTGAGTGAGAGCTCTGCCGCCGCGGGATCCGCCGGCCATGGTGCGGGGACAAGCGGGATTCGTTGGCTGTGCCACGGGGGTGAGCGGAATCCACCGTGACGCTCTCTAGGATGCCGCTGCGAGCTCCTCCACGGCGCGCCGTGAGACGGGCTCTGCGCACGACTCATGCATGTTGTGTTTCAGATGCCATGGTGGAAGAAACAGTGAGACCCACGATTGACTAAAAATATCCCCTATGAAATTGTGCGAGGACACCGTGGATTGAGATTCAATAGTTGCAACCCGTTTCATGATAAGCGTAACGTTTTAAAAAGAGTGAAGTGAAACTTTTCACTAAGACTAACCTTAGTCTTAATAAATTCTTCTCACTGTTTGCACACGAAATCTGTATTTTTTATTTGTATTTGAAAACCTAATCAAACCCCCTGCGGAACCTCCAACGTGACGCTTTTTGGCAAAAAAAAAAAAAATCGAAACTAAAAAAAATGCCTCAGCTTCGCTTTTAGTTTCAGCCAGGTGCGTGCGCATCGCACGGGTGGCCGAGCCTCACCCGCCTCACCACCCTCGCGTGGACCGAAAGCGCAGCATATATGCTTCGCGTCGCTGCGGCCCCCTCGTAACGGCCGCCCGTTTTTGTTGTTTACCGCGCGCACCACCACCCGAGTGATCCATCCCATCCATCGGACTCTCCACTCCCACCGTCCCACGAATACCGCCGCCCCCGGCCCTTTCCGCGTCTCCTCCACCTCCTCCTCCGTTCACCGCCACCGTTGCCGTCGTCGGTGGCCCTTGCAGGAGGCGCGACAGATCGCTCGTCCGGTACAGCCATGGCGGCGGTCAAGGTGGACAAGGCCACCAACGAGCTGCTGTTGGGCCCCGACTGGACCCTCAACATCGATATCTGCGACTCCGTCAACTCCGATCACGGGTTCGTCTTTCTGTCTCCGCCGTCTTTACTCTTCTGGGAGGTCTGTTTTGAATTCTTGGTTCCTGTGCCACCGCAATAATGGCGAATGGTTCGTGTTCTCGGCATGATTCCTTTGATCAGTAATCATTAATAGGAAAACTATTCTTACTCTGCTCTGTTCTAGTATCATCGAATGAACTGCGTTATTGATGCAAATTGTAAACATAGATTCTTTCGAGTTTCGACAATTGTTTCCTATCTCTAAAAAGTAATATGCCATAACATATATGCCATTTTTCTCTGAATCGCCTTCGCACTAGAGGATGAGACTGAACCTTTTTATGTGAACAAAGTATTTAATCAAGTGCTTGGAGGCAGCGCCCGTCCTAAGTATTTTTAGACCTAGGACGAATCTAAAATTTTGGACCTTTTTTATGACCATAATACTACTACTAGTACTGCCTATTGGTAGTATACATACAAAATATTACTACTAATAAGCAGTTAACTAAATGCAAAAACAATATCCATATGAAATAATTTGTATTTAGACATTGTAGATCTCAAATAGTTCTTCAATAATTTTAATTTTGATAAGCTTCTTTCAATTGATGCCAAAGTCATTGGTATAGTAAACAAGATGCGATAAGCATTGGAAGTACTGGGATAACGATCGCTTAGGATAATTTCTTGATGACATGGTACTATTAGATTTGGAGAAATAATTAATCAATTATATATGAAAAATAATTAGTAACTAAAATTCAGATTCATACCTTGCCTGCTGGAACTCGAACTGCCGAAGCCAAGGATAGAGAATTAGGGCCCTAGCAGCCGGGCGCCGGCTGCTGCCTGTCACCATCTGAATTTTAATTACTTGCTTGATTGCTTCTCTGCTCTTCTAGAGAGCACGTCGCCAGGCCCCTCACGGCGACACAGCCTTACCTCACGAGCCAAGGCCGCACACGCAGGAAGGAAAGAAGTCACGACTTGCGTTGATTACGGCCATGGGAAACGGGAATCATTGGCCTATTGTTCCTATAGTACTCTGTATATTATTACTCCGTACGTACTTACAACTAATGTACTACCTGGGGGGCCATCCGAATTTTGGACCTGGAACGGTCGTCCCTCCTGCCCCGCCCAAGATCAAACTGAAATTTAGTACTCCATCTGTCCGAAATTATAAGTCATTTGAACTTTTTTTTTTTTTTTTGAAAATGGAACAGCAGGGGAAGCCCCCACTGTAAGCTTTTATATTAAAATAAAATAAAGAAGCTGTACAAGGCACCTAACTGTAAGTCATTTGAACTTTCCTAGAGAAACAAAACATCTCAAGTTTGACCAAAGTCATGCAAAAAAATAGCAAAGATTTATAACAACAAATAGGGTATACTGTGAAAATATAATTAATAAAGAATCTAAAGATATTTATTTGGTATCATAAACATTATTATTTTATTATATAAATTTAGTCAAACTTGAAATGCTTCAACTTTCCAAAAAGTTGGAATGACTTATAGTTTGGGGCAGAGAGAGTATTCGCTTTCACGATTACTTAGTATTTTTCCTTTGAAACAAATGTTCGGATGCAACAAAGTATCCAATCAAGTATCCACATGCTGCGAGAAGCTTAGGAATCTGCTCTTATGACTACGCAGTTTTTTTTTTTTTTTATGCTATGCAGTTCTTTCCTGTACCGCAGCCTAAGAAAATCTTGTTCAGAGTAGTAGGCAACAATAGAATGTACCATGGATTGGTGCCGCATAATATTCTTTTCATTAGCATAATACTGATGTAAAAGTCTTAACTGCACCATTTTTTTGAAGAAAGAACTGCACCATGATCCTCTTCATTTCCCCCTTTGTTCCGACTTTAAACTATCATCACTACTTTCGAAGAAAGGCACTATATATATGTTTTGAGATGAAAAGGGCTTTGATACTATGTTGAATATCATACATTGACTTCTAAGTTCACGCAATTAACAAAACTAAGGAATTTGATGAAATAGTTTCCTGTGAAGTATAGATCAAATTGCTAATATGTTTTAGCAGGAACAAGATATGGATAGATCAAACAAAAGTATGTCATCTGAATGTGTTTCTTTTGAAGAATTACTTAAAAATCTAAACAGCAACGAACGGGGTTGTGGGGATGTGCACCCACAAACCCACCATCTCAGGTAGCCTCATTTGCAAAATTAATTTTTTTCTGAAATGTGAGGATCTGTAAGGGATATGGCATGGCAAATTCGTGCATGTAGTTTCTTATTATATGTTTCCTAGCACAGAAAGTCACTAAGCAAACAGTATACTAAATTCAGGCAAGGAAAAGAGGTGATTAAAGCTTTGAAAAAACGTATTCAGCACAAGAATGCAAATGTTCAGTTTCTTGCTTTGACGGTATGCTTCTAAGCTTAAAGAACTTCTAAGATTTTTCTTTGTTTTTATGTGAGTCAATCCTCTGAGATTTCTTTACAGCTATTAGAGACTCTAATAAAGAACTGTGGGGATCATGTACATTTTCAAGTTGTAGAGCGCAATATACTGGAGGAAATGATGAAGATTGTGAAGAAAAAGGTCACTTTTTTCAACTTTCTTATAACCATTTTAGGCTTTTAGTTATGTATACTATATACTTTGTGGTTGTGGTTTGTTGTCTTGTGACTCTAAAGTAGAATTCTCTCCCTTCTTTTAGCTCTTCTCTCACTTGTATAGCTCTCCTCTTTTTATTGCGGACATAAGGGCCTTATCTTTTGTGTTTTCTGTTTAAACTGCACCAATTTAATCAATGAGTGGCAACTTTTGAAAAATATTCTTTTGTTTCGACATGTGGTATGAAGCTGCAAATTAAGAAATTTGACTCATATGTGGCATCAAGCTGAACAATATCCTTATGTTTCGAAAATATGTGTCTGAGTGGCTCCACACCATTCCAGGTCTCTAGGGAGAGCAATTTGTCAATTCTTGCTTAAGATCCATATGGTTACAAGATCCCTATATTTATAGTCTCTAGGGACTTGACTTCCGAGCAAAACTAGAGGAGGAGCAAATCTAACTTGGCCGATTTGGCCGCGGCCCATACTATGGACTATGATATCTCCCCTTTCTCCACTCAGCGCGTCCTTGCGCTGAATCATGGTCCAACTGTTGACGCCGTCTAGGGGAGAGCTCCTCTGTAGGGTACTACTTTGATCCAAATGATTAGACGACCCACTATGATGCCCGGACGAATCATGTTGCCGTGTGTGCCGTTGACGATGAAACTCTAAGCAGTATTGGAAGTTGCCAGCCGAACATGTAATAGCTGTGCATTCTTGTAGCAGATATGGCTTGTACGCTTCTCTAGTGGCGGTGACGATCTGTATGCTAGCATTAAGGGTGAACATCTGTATGGCCCTTGGGGCCTCTCAAAGTGGTGTACTTGGTAGTTGAGGCTAGCAAGGATGAAGCCTATGACACGTCGGTAGATTGTCAACGTTATCCTTGTTGTTGTGGTCTTGAGGTGGAGCATGTCGGCTGAACATACGTTGTCCAACATTATATTGGTACAACGAGAAGTATGGTTCCCCGAGTCGTGGTGCATGCCAATGTAGATGCGCCCGACAAAAAGGAGTTGGCATCTGGCGCCGCTGAAAAGATGACCGTTGTCTATGGTAGTATGCCTTGGGGCCACTCTCGCGCCATCGAGACACCCGCGGGAAACGTAAAGGTGACCGCCACTACCGTTGGTGGAGTATGGAAACCCGCTACATGTTGTTGTAGGTTCGTCATTCGACTAACGACAAGGAGTGTCTCTAGCAAGTCCAGCGTGGTGATGCTGCCAGGAGGCATAAGTGCCTATCGAAGAAGAGGATCCATTGGTCAAGGGACCGGTTTGGTGTAGCTGTGCTGCCTATGATGTGGTGGCGATGTTGTGTATCTTAGGCACCTCCAAAGCTGCCCTAGCGGATGTTGCCAAAGATGGCAGTAGGGCCACAAACATCACATGGTTGTGGTTGTAGCACGACTGTTGTGGTTGTGAAGGTGGCCGCGGCATATGCGCCTGTTGTAGAGGCGTTGGCATGATCGCTGTTAGTGCCGGTAGGGCGAACACATTAGCCCATGGGAACTACAACTCCAGGGAGACAAAGTTTCAGAAGACGTTGCCCAAGTCGATGATCCATGGCATGCCAAGGATGATGTCGATGTTGATGCCAAAGTTCACTAGAAGGGCATCAATCTAGAATGTCCCGACGTCGATGCATAGTAGTGCGTCAAAGCAAGCTCCCTGGCAAGCAATCTCATTGTCGCTGTTGATAAGGAGTGTGGTGTTGATGCGTCGCTCCGTGAGACCCAACTAGGCAAAGTAGATGTAGAGGATGTTGTGCACGGTGCCTGTGTCGACGAGGATTTGCACCCCTTACCCAAGTACCCACGCACACCTGAGTTCTAGGTGGCAATCATCATCATGAAGCTAGGGCCGATGTCCTTGACGAGCATGATGCCGAATGGGTGCTTGCACTTGTAGCCGCGGGTGAACTGCTCGTTGTAGTCATAGCACAATCCCATACGGCATCGCTCTATCGTCTCCTCAGCGGTGAGGTGCTTGAAGGTGTGAGGCGGGGCAGCCGGCGACATAGTTGATGACGAGGCCGGTGTAGTCGATGTAGCTGGTGTTAGGGACAACACCTTTGGAGGTAGGGGACGATGAGCTGCATAGCGTTACCAGTGTTGTAGATTTGTTGGTGTTGGTGATGACAGTTGCACGCTGCTCATGTGCTCATGCCATCTCCTTGTCCTTCGGCTTCTAGAGCTCGACGTTGTAGATGTTGATCCGTTGTTGCTTGTTGAGGGTCCCGATGCATGCAACGTGTGCCACGAAGTTCTGCGTGTAGTATAGTCGTCAACAGTGCCGATCTTTCGAAGGGATGCTAGGTTGCCCGATAGATTATGTTTTGTTAGTGGGCCGAATCGCTCATTAACGAAATGAGCGAAGTTGGCCCAGTCGGTCCGCATCTTGTCCCGCGCCAAATGTATCTACCATTGTTGTGCTCGACTTTTTAGATGAAAAGAGGCATAATAGCCTTTCTCTTTGTTAGGTCTTTTCTGGCCTATAAAGAATTGCTTGCAGCAGTTAAAGCCATGGTAGCGGTTCCTCCTTGTCGTCATATGTGGGGAACGACAGTAGTTGCATGGTTGGAGGACCAGGAAGGGCCTTGGTGCTACAGATGGGTGATGCTATAATGGAGCCGCAGGCACGTTGGGTGGCTCCTCTGGCTTAGGCGTGGTGATGAACAAATTTTTTATCACTTGCTCCACAATCTTGGGGATGCCTGATGACTTGTGGCCTTCTATCTTCTCCTTGAGGAAGGCACACTTGGCAATCTCCATGGCTCGCTTGGTCTCGACCTTGGTGGCCTCGCCTTCCAGCTTTGCCCTGGTCGTGGCTCAGCATCCTCCTCGAAGCCTCCTTGCTCCATGTTTTTCAGGTGAGCATCGACATTGACGAGGTGCTCCTGCACCTTGTCTATGTGCGTGGTGAGTTCGGTGGTGGAGGCCTCAAGCCACGCCTTCATTTGCGTCGACATGGTGGTGTTGTCGACTATGGATGCGATTTGGCCTCTGGATATCATGTGTGATGGACCTATAAGACATAATCTGCTGCCACCCCAATCTTTTCTCCCTAATGAGGTCAAGGGCAGGTAGAAGGTCAGCTCAGGTGCTGTCCATGTCCTTGTTCCTGTAGCAGTATGGCATTAGGCCAATCTAGAGGTAAGGTAGAGGTATATCAGCCATGTCCATGGCTGATCTAAGCATAGTACTAGGAGTAGATGGGCTGTACCACAGCCATACCTCAAGTACCTGTAGCTTGGCATGAGGATTGTATATATATGTATGCAATGCAATGCAATGCAATGTGAGAAGGCAGTTCAATTGCCATCACATTCAGGCCTTCAGTTGTCAGCCAATGCTGAAAACAGAGCAGAGGGGTGTGTGCGTGTGTTCTTGAGCTCAGGCTCTTCTTCTAACTTGGTTCAGGGGAGAGGGAAGGTAAGCTGGTTGGCTTACCTTGCTGCTGATTGCAGGTGCCAACAGGACCTAGCTTGGGGTGGGGTTGGGGGGTGGGGGGTGGGGTGGTGGGGGGTGGGGGCTGTACATGGCTGACGGGGAGGGGTGGTGGCTAGGGCAGATGCAGGTAGAGGGTAGAAGGTGTAAGGAGAAAGGTAGAGGGACAGAGGGGTGAGCATGTTACGTCGCCGGGTTTTGCTGCGAAGGAAGTAGGGCGGGGAAACAGGAGCGTGAGAGCGTGGAAGTTTTCGGTGAGCGGGTGCCGTGATCGATTGTTGATGAACCCAGCGAGCAGGTTACGAGAACGGGAGCGCCAGGCGCCCAAGGAAGATAATGAAATCTTAATCCCAGGCTAATCTCATTGAAACGATAGGGTCTCCTTTTTATAGGAGATTACAAACTGACTCTTGCTAAGATAGGACTCTGACTACCGAATATGGAATACAAACTCTTAGACTCAACAAACTCTTAGACTCCTAATACTTGACGACAAACTGAACCGACTCAAACTTCCTGTTACTAACTATAGCCCGGTTGACATAGTCTTCAAGCCTTGACTTATGCGTGGCTTAGCCACTAGGACGAGTCCTCCTCCGATAGGTATTGCCCACCATAACATCTCTCCCTCCCTCAGGAAACAGCTCGTCCTCGAGCTGGAAGGAGGGGTGAGCTTCACGGAACGCCGACGCCGGTTCCCAAGTTGCATCAGCCGGAGGCAGGTCAGTCCATTTCACCAGAATGTGCCACTCGCCGCGGCGGAGCTCCGAACGCAGCACGCGTTCTGGGTGAAGAAGAGGCCGACCATGCTGTAGAGGTGGTAGCGGTGGTGGTGCAGCCGGAGGCGTGCCAATGAAAGGTTTGAGAACACCAACATGGAACACGTCATGGATGCGTGCACCATCAGGCAACTAGGAGCCGGTACGCTACCTGCCCGATTCGTTCCAGAACCTGAAAAGGGCCAGCATACTTAGGCCCGAGCTTCTTACGCGCCGCTGGTGCCAAGGACTGAGTGGAACGGTGGAGCAGTCGCAGGAGAACCCAGTCCCCCACCGCAAAGGCCAACTCGCGATGATGAGCGTCGTAGTGCTTGCGGGCATATTGCTGAGCTTGGAGAAGGCGATCCCGGACCTCGGCTAGGTACTCGTCACGACGTGACAGCATGGCGTCGAGCTCTTCATTGACAGCTGTGCCCTGCTCATAAGGAAGCAAGGATGGCGGGGGTCGCCCATAGACCACTTGAAATGGCGTCGTGCGAAGCGCTGAATGGAACGACGAATTATAGCAGAACTCCGCCCATGACAACCAGTCGATCCAGTCGCGAGGACGGTCACCAGTTGTGCAACGGAGATACATGACAATGGTCTTGTTAACCGCCTCCGACTGGCCGTCGGTTTGAGGATGAAACGCCGAGCTCATGCGCAACTTGACCCCGGCCAATCGGAACAAATCGCGCCAGACATGGCCGGTGAAGACGGGATCCCGATCGCTCACGATCGACTCTGGAAAACCGTGCAAGTGGACGATGTCGGCGAAGAACGCCCGGCCAACGGACGCGGCTGTGTACGGGTGCCCCAATGGAATGAAGTGGGCATACTTTGAAAACCTGTCCACCACGGTTAGCAACACACTCTTACCGTGGACCTTGGGCAGCGCCTCAACAAAGTCAAGCGATATGTCGGCCCACACTCGTGACGGCACCGGCAGGGGCTGAAGAAGGCCGGCGGGGTGCAGAGCTTCAGTCTTGTTCCGTTGGCACGTAGAGCACGAACGGACGTAGTCGTGAACGACCCGCCGATCATGTTCCACCGCGAAGTCCGCGCGGAGCCGTTGGAGCGTCTTCTGGATCCCTTCGTGGCCGACCGTGTGCGCGAGCTGGAGTATGTCGGGAAGGAGCGTTGAGGACGCCGGAACGTACACGCGGCCGTCGCGGAGGACGAGACCGTCGCGCACGGTCCACGCAGCACCCTGGTCACCAGCCGCCACGGCGTCGCGGAAAGCTTGCAGCGTCGCGTCGTTGTCGAACTCGTGGCGGAGCTCGGTGAAGAGGTCGAAGGCAGGAGAGGACAACGTCGCTAGCGATGGATCTGCGCTGGGCGCGTCCGCCAGCAAAGGTGTATCACCGTCGCGCCTTGAAAGGGCATCAGCGACGGTATTTGCACGCCCTGGGTAAAACTCCACCCTGAAATCAAAGCCAAATAATTTGGAGATCCAATGTGTCTGCGGAATTGTTGAGAGGCGCTGATCCAACATGAATTTGAGCGCGTAGTGGTCCGTCCGCACAACAAATGCGCGACCCCAAAGATAAGGCCTCCAATGGCGCACCGCGTGAACCATCCCGATCAGTTCACGCTCGTACGCCGCCACCTTGAGATGCCGCACAGCAAACGGCCGGCTGAAGAAAGCAATCGCCCCGTCGCCTTGATGAAGCACTGCGCCGAAGCCCGAGCCGGATGCGTCACAGTCCACCGTGAAGTCCTTGCTGAAATCCGGCAAGTGAAGGACCGGCGCGGCGGATAGGGCACCCTTCAAGGCGTCAAACGCCGCAGTAGCCGCCTCATTCCACTGGAACGCGTCCTTCCTCAAGAGCTGAGTGAGCGGGGCGGCTATTGTCCCGAAGTCCTGGATAAAGCGGCGATAATAGCCGGCCAAACCCAGGAAGCCGCGCAAGCCGCGAGCTGAACGCGGTTGAGGCCACGTCTGTACAGCCTCCACCTTGGAGACGTCCATGGCGACACCAGCCTCAGAAATCACATGGCCGAGGTAGTGGACTTTCGGTGACGCGAACGTGCACTTGGCGCGCTTGAGGTGCAGATGGTTGGCGCGAAGAACATCGAAGACAGCCCGGAGATGCCGCATGTGCTCGGTCCATGAGCTGCTGTAGATTAAGATGTCGTCGAAAAAGACAAGGACCCAACGGCGTAGGAACGGCTTGAGCACCAAGTTCATCAGGGCCTGGAACGTCGACGGAGCATTGGACAAGCCAAACGACATGACTAAGAACTCAAAGTGGCCGTGATGTGTTCTGAACGCCGTCTTGTGCACATCATCAGGATGAACGCGGACTTGATGATACCCCGAACGCAAATCCAGCTTCGTGAAGAAACGAGCACCGTGAAGCTCGTCGAGCAGCTCCTCGACTACGGGAATTGGAAATTTGTCTTTGACCGTGGCTGTATTGAGTGCCCGATAGTCGACGCAAAATCTCCATGTGGCATCCTGTTTCTTCACCAGCAACACAGGAGCCGAGAAAGGAGACGTGCTGGTTCGTATTAAGCCTTGCTGGAGCATTGTCTCACACTGTGCCTCCAATTCGTCCTTCTGCATTTGTGGATAACGGTAGGGCCGGACTGCCACCGGCTCGCATGGCGACTTGAGGTGAATACGGTGGTCGCAAGCACGAGCTGGAGGCAGGCCTGTTGGGGCGGCGAAGATATCCTGGTAGCTGTCGAGGAGGCGCTCCAGAAGCTCCTGCTCCGAACCCGGGTCAGCGAAGAGCGAGCTGGCAAGTAGATGATCGGGCGCCAGGACGGGCGCCGTGTCGGGCGCGCCGACGCCGACCCAAACGACACGGCGACCGTGGAGCGTGAAGGCCATGCGACGCGTCGCGAAGTCACAGAGGATGGGTCCCAGGGTACGCAGCCAGGACACCCCGAGGACGATGTCGCACCCATGCACAGGTATGGAGAACATGTCGATCTTGAAGGACTCCTTGCCGATCTGAAGAGGAACGTCACGCGCCAAACCATGACATGCCACGCGTTCGCCGTTGGCCACGACGACACGTACACCTCGGCTGGCTAGGAGAGACAGCCCCGCCCGCTGTGCTGCCGTCTCACTGACGAAGTTGTGCGTCGCACCCGAGTCCAGTAGCGCGGTGAATTCGTGAGCCCCAATGCGCACACGCAACTGTAATGCCGCCGGGGCATGGATACCCGTCATGGTAGACAGGGAGATTGCCATTGATATCAGCGGGGCGTCGGGATCAAAAGGCGGAGGATCTGCACCAGGTGGCATGGCCGGATCGGCATCGGCGTCATCAGGCTCTTCCACAATGTAGTCGGCCGCCTCCAGGAAGAACAAGCGAGCGCACTTATGGCCGCGGACGTATGGTTCGTCACAATTGAAACATAGCCCTTGTTTGCGGCGTTCGGCCGTCTCCTCCGGGGTGAGGTACTTGAAAGGCCGCTGCGATGATGAAGGGGACGACGCAGACGAAGTCGTGCTGGCGGCCCCGGAAGGTGCTGAGGTAGACTGGGGCGCACCGAGTAGGCGACGTCGCGGCGGAGCCGGCAGAACGAGTGGCGCTGGCGCGTTCCGGCGCTCATAAGCGCGCGCCAGATACATAGCGCGCTGAAGGTCTTGAGGATCATGGAGCTCAACATCGATGCGGATGTGGCGGGGTAGACCACCCGTGAACAACTTGGCCTTCTGACCGGGCGACAGACGACCGGCATGTGCGGCGCGAGCTTGGAACGCTTCCATGTATGCATCCACCGTGGACGTGAAGGGAAGCCGAGCCAAATCCGAGAGGTGGTTCGTGCTCAGGGGAGGACCGAAGCGTTGTTGACACAGGTTGCGGAACTCCTCCCAGAGAGGGCGGCCGGCGTCAGCCTCGAGCACCAGGTACCATTGCTGCGCCACGCCGACGAGGTGATATGAAGCAAGCCAGACCCGATCAGCATGCCATGTCCTTGGAAAAATTGCTCGCACTTGTTCAACCACCCGAGGGGATCTTCCTTGCCATCATAGGTGGGGAACAAGAGCTTGTGATACTTGGGCACCAGGTGACCCTCCGGTGCACCCGCAGGCGATGGAGACACTGACATGCGGTCCGGAGCCGATGACGCGGGCGCCGAGGCCGCCGACACCCTGCCACCCATGATGGACTCGAGCGACGGGATGGGCGAGGGCGAGGGCGGAAACTGTCGAAGGCTGCGAGGACATGGGCGCGGAAGGAACGGCAGCGGACGCCGCGGGTGGCGACGTCGCCGCGGCTGCCGCCGGTGAAGAACTGAGCGCCAACGATGTCACATCTTGGATGACCGGCGCTGAGACCGTGGGAAGCGCCGGTGTACCAGGCAATGGTATGGTCGGGAACACCGCTGTGGAAGGCAGGTCCTGGCCGTCGAGAGCCGTCAATCTTTGGGCCATATTGGTCATGTGGAACGTCATCAGGGCCAACTGATTCTGAATCCCTTGCATGGTAGTAGAGAACGTCGCCAGAGTATCGGCTGGCACGGCGTACATCTGAGGAGGTGGCGGCGCCCCCGAGGAGAACAGCGACAGCGAGGTGGAGGAAAAGAGCGGCGAACTGGTCGTCACGATGGCACCCGATGTGGGCACCCCGGTGGACGGCGGTATGGTGGGCATCGGCTGGGTGGTGGTGGGCGAGGAGCTGGAAGACGAGGCGGTGGACGGCGAGACTGCCGGCGATGAGGCCCCGGACGTAGACATGGGAGCTGATACCAAATTGTTACGTCGCCGGGTTTTGCTGCGAAGGAAGTAGGGCGGGGAAACAGGAGCGTGAGAGCGTGGAAGTTTTCGGCGAGCGGGTGCCGTGATCGATTGTTGATGAACACAGCGAGCAGGTTACGAGAACGGGAGCGCCAGGCGCCCAAGGAAGATAATGAAATCTTAATCCCAGGATAATCTCATTGAAACGATAGGGTCTCCTTTTTATAGGAGATTACAAACTGACTCTTGCTAAGATAGGACTCTGACTACCGAATATGGAATACAAACTCTTAGACTCAACAAACTCTTAGACTCCTAATACTTGACGATAAACTGAACCGACTCAAACTTCCTGTTACTAACTATAGCCCGGTTGACATAGTCTTCAAGCCTTGACTTATGCGTGGCTTAGCCAATAGGACGAGTCCTCCTCCGATAGGTATTGCCCACCATAACAGAGCAACTTCTCAATTCTTGCTTAAGATCCAACTCGTTAAGTGACCCCTATATTTCTAGTCGTTAGGGGACTTGTCTCTCAAGCAAAAGTCCTTATAGATTTGGTCTCTCTTGTTCTGACAAACCCCAATCTTACTTCCTAAACAAACTCTTTCTATTTATTCTCAATCTTATCCAAATCTATTCTAATTCTCATCTAATCTGGACTCTCTTGGGTGGGAGGGAGCCGGAGGGGCTGTTATGCCACCCCCCGTGACGTGCGTTCCTTACACTGCTTGGGTTGAAGCTGTGGCTAGCCAGGGCCAGTGTCGGGCCTCGCTTGGCCTGTCACGGTGACACATACTTAGGCCCGTGACATTTTGAAATTCCAGTTTTTGAAGAGATAAACTTTTTACTTCACATTAAGGCTTTATCCTTTATCTTTGGCTATCATATCTATTGCTCCGATCTTTGTCCATGCAAAGGTTCTGACATTATATTTCAGTAACCATATGTAGCATAAATATGAGATCTTTTACATTCTCATTAAGTTTGAATGTTGTCACAGGCGGATATGCAAGTGAGGGATAAGATCCTGATGCTCCTGGATTCTTGGCAAGAAGCGTTTGGAGGGCCTGGTGGAAAGCACCCTCATTATTACTGGGCATATGCTGAATTGAAGGTGTGTTTCATGTTTCTTTCCCTTTAAATAGCTGGATTAAATAGAACACATTTTTTTTGGGGTCGATAGCGAAAGGCCAGACCAGAGAAACTGGTTAGCTATTGGTTTACCCACAAAATCAGTGGTTTTACATTATTTATCAATATAATAATATTTATTTATCATGGCCTTTTATGATAACTATCCATGTTTTCTACCATATGTGTAATAAGATATGTCCAAAGATATCTATGGTGTAACATAACAGAGGACGTAACACAACATATCTACAATAGTCTATTGATCAAAATGCCAAACTACCATCCAAATACTGAACTCACTTGTTTCATATAAAACAATTGTATGACCTATCTTTTACATGAACCAAACCATTAGGGCTACTGATTCTCGATCTTTTCATGTTCAACAAGTGAACCATTCTGAATTTCTATCTTTTTCCTTGAACATACATGAGAGCTGCATTGATGAGATTCAACTTAGCATAAATAGTGTTTTGTTCTGGTTTCGGTAAAAGATGAGTTCCTCCTGTGGAGTTTGGCCAGAGCTCGGGGAATATCCAATCTCCTTGCTCTAGAGCCAGTCAATGCATGAGTTCCTCTCTAGTGGTCTTGTGTCAAGTTTAAAAAGTTTGAGATATTTAAAAGACTAAAAGTGTGTGTGTATGTGTGTGGCTGTATGGGGTTTCTAAAACATAATGATACACAGCTCTCCTGCGTGTTCGAGAAAAAAGCTGCATATTTTATTAAGAAGAGAGAAATATACAATGAGGGGGGAAGGAGTAAGGATTCTTAACAACCCAACCCACACACACTTTTTAATTCAGGAAACAGCCTGTGACTAGAAAGTGTTGGAAATAAAGATATGTATGGTTAGAAATAATTTGAGAGGGAAACAAACTCTAGAAACAAGTTTTTTTTGTGTTATTTTTTTGAGGTGCTCTAGAGACAAAGATAGAATAGGATGCCTAGTACAACTTGACTCATAGTCTATGCACCATATGTATCTATAAATACCCCCTGAGGGTCAATGCAATTAACATTAGATCAACAACAGAGCATTAGGGTTTTGCACTATACCCAATTATTTTCCACACAGAGAGGTGACAAGAATGACTCGCAATGATTCCACTTTGTGCAAGACTGTTTGAGCATTTATGTTCTTTCAACTCTAATTGTAGTTTGACCTATCTATTTTCAATTTAGTTGTTATAGCGTCTTCGAAGACACAATCACTCCATTGTTCCATATTTCCCTGGCTGCTGGAATGATGGGAGAATTTATCCCTTCCTTATCTGGTTTATGCATTTTATACTTTAATTGTAATTCACCTAATTCCCCCCTCTTATTCATACTGAAGTTTGTGTTTGCCCTCATTCTGTTAAGACCAATCAGCGGTGTCAACTCAGCTGTATGTCCTTGCTGATTTGCCCCTAATTTGTTAAGGATTTGTGCTTTTACCATGTTTTGACATCGACATTTTGAGATATTTCAAAAACAAATGATTTAATTTTGGATATATTTGAAAACTTGATAGAATTTGCACATATTTCAAATTGGATTGAGTTTTGACATATTCTGATAGAATTTTGAATATACTTAGAGTTTTCACGGACACCTTGTGCCTAGCCCAAGGTTGTTAAAATTATAGATTCTAGACCCAATCAGAGACTTGACGGATTGATCTAAAATCTAAGATTCTACCTGATTCTACCAAGATTATATACTTTCATTTTTTTTGTTGTCAAAAAAGAGATTTGAACAATTATTGATCATTTTGTACGAAAGATAAATTATAGTGTCTTGTAATGTTGTACCCACACCATATCTAAGATGGGGCCAACATGAAAATACAAAACAGAACCGTTGCCTCCTGTCCATGTGAGCTAACCGGCATGCCTTGATTAAAGCAGCCTGCCAGGGTTAGCCACTGATGGTTATTCTTAGATGAGAGGGTGCGAGCTGGGAGGGCTTTTAATGAGTTACAGATGGCAGGTGTATGGGTAGGGAGGGTAGTTTGGTCCTTCTCCACTTTTTCAATCAGTTTTCTTTTTTGTAGTTTTTAATACTACTCCACTTAGTGGAATTCCAAAACAGGGGCAAACTGCTATTTGAAAAAAAAAAAAGGTAAGGACAAAATCACAAAGTTGGAAAAGTACGTGTAAAATCACGGTTAGAGTCGAAATCTCAGATAGAGTTTAAAGTAGGGGTGAACACATGATTGCCCCTTAACTTTTTGTCTTACTGGAGACCTTCCATGTGTGGCCTGTCTTTCTGCACCATTTTACCTTTGTATTCTAATCAAAATTGTTTGAAAACAACATTTTTGAAGATTTTGCAAGAACCATATTGCAACATGTTGCTTGTTTCGTTTAGGTGAGAAACTTAGACAGCTTCATTTTTAACATTGGGAACACCTTGAAAAACATTTAAAGAACGTCTCTTCTGAATATCTTGAACTGATGTGTTTATTTTTCTCTCTAATGTATTCATTTAATGAGATAATACTTCCAGGTGGTCGATTATTTTTCCTGAGAATGAATATTTTACTTGCAGCGATCTGGTGTCGAATTTCCAAAGCGTTCAGCTGATGCTGCACCAATATTTACTCCTCCAGTCACACGACCAGAATCTTTGCCATCATATCTTCAAGCAGGCTATGGAATGCCAGTTGATTCTTCCTCAAGGCTTGATGAGGCAATGTCATCAAATCAAGCTTCTCTGAGGTGATCTTACATTAAAGAAGCATTATTTTGGATAGAAAGTTTGGTTCTTTTGTGTTATATGCTACATGACGTGCTTTTGCCTATTTAGCATCTCAGACTTGGAAAGAATGCTGGGGGCTGTGGAACTATTAAATGAGATGTTGAGAGCTGTCAGTCCAAATGATACAGACGTAAGAACATATATGTTTGATTATATTTTGGTATATGTATCATATTTATTGTGCTCAAAAGTTCATAGTATTTAAGTTTTAGAAAAGTGATTGTTAATTTGACTGTTATTTTATCTTTGAGTACCCTAGCTTGCATCTTTAAGGAGCCTACACTTGAGTTGGCAGATGATGATTTTGTTAGTACACAATATGTTTTTTGCTACTTTGCTATGTCTATCCATAGCTACTTAAACTAAGCTTCACAGCCTACTGCTCATTTAGCCCGTCCCTCTCTATACATCTAGGAGGATGAGCTGGCTCCGTTGGTCAAGGGTGTGGATGTCTGCCCAGACCAACCAGGGTCAAGTCCTCGTCGAGGCCAATTTGGTTGTCTTTTCTGTTCTTAATGTAAATGCCATCTAGTCCTCCTAGGATGGTCTAGTTTTTTTTTTCTGTATACATATAAACCTTATATGATATAATGTGCATATTAAAAGTAGCATTTCTGACTTTTTTTATATCACTTAGGCTGCCAATGATGAAATTATTACAGAACTTGTGGCCCAGTGCCGGTCATACCAGAAAAAGATCATGAGTTCAGTAAATTTGGTAAGGTATGTGACCATGTGAATCTTTTGTTCTGTGATCTTTCAGTACTGGTGCATATCACTTATCAGTTATCACCTGCTATTGCCAGTGGCGGCATGGAAGTTCTGAGGTTTAGATCTATTTTTTTGAACGTAATGCCAGGAGCTGTGCCTTTCAATTAAGAAGAAATATAATTGACCCAATTTACGAAGGAAATTAGACCCCCCAAAAACCTCACACCGTCTATTAAAGGAAAATTGGGAAAAAAAAAAACCTCTGCACAACAGCCCAGACAACCAACTCTGAGCAACACCCAAAGGTAGCACACAACTGACAGAGCCTACTGCATGTCATCGTTGTCACACAACTGGCAGAGCCTACCGCATGTCATCGTTGTCGAGCTTATCACAAGGACTTCCCACGGCAAACATCAGCCAAAGCCCCTATCACGTCACTACTCAGTCGCAACAAGCTGCAACCTCATAGAAAAAGAACAAGAGTGTCGTCGTTGTCAAGCTTTGTAGCACTGCAAAACCAAAGCCGCTTAACTTCACCACTACAGATCCACTCTATATGAGAATCATAGACGTGCCACAATCGTCGTTGTCAAGCTTTGTAGCACTGCAATACCAAAGCCGCTTAACTTCACCACTACAGATCCACTCTATATGAGAATCATAGACGTGCCACAAGAAAGTAGCGAAACTAGAGAGAATACATGTTCGTCGAAACTCAAAGCTTGCAGAAGAGCAATAAATGTCCCACATGGACCAACATCCAACTAGGTGGTGCATGATCTTCTTGGTGACGCCTTTTAGGATGAATACAACGTTGATTGCCATCATCACCTGCCGTAAGAATCACGTAGGATGAGGGGAGGCATATTGACTACACTCCTAAGGAAGAGAACGAGTGAACGACAACTAAAGTGTCATTGTGATGGCAGATAGACAAGCAATGCCCTTAGCCCATAAAAAAACAGAGGGTACATTGATTCCAAATGGTCCAAGTTCCGAGAATTACAATGGAATGTAGACCTTGCTGAACCTGTCCGACCACCACTTTGTTGATTCTAGAACACCATCCATCGAAGGGATACTCTCCTTGTTGAGAGAGGTTCTGAAGCCTCACCCTTTGTACCCAAACTAAAACTGCCATGACAAAACAGATGCCACCAAAAGGTGATTAACTGTTTCACCTTGCTGATCACACAATGAGCAGTGAGGAGGATGTTGCAAACTTCGGCAAGCCAGCCGGTCAGCCCCAACACTTAATTTGTTGGCAACCAACCACATGAAGAAGCGGCATTTTTCAGAGTCCAACCAAAAGACTGATCCTTGGAAAAAACCATCATAAGCCGACCTTGCTGAATATTCCCTGGATGGTGCATGACGCCAAATGTTCCTGTCATCCACTTTGGGCTGAAATTCATTTGAGCTAGGAGATCTCACGGATCAAGGAACTCAGCATGGATACGAACATGCAACGGCCCATGTTAGTCAACCCACTAACAGATCGGTGAGAGCCTCCAAAACTGTGGCTGTTGGCTCTCCACTTGGGTACCACGACAAAGAGAGCAATATCAGCTATACATTGTCCATGTTGCATGGTCATCTTATCTAACAGGATGGTAGTAGTAAAGATATTTTATTTTATTCTTTACTGTCAAAATAATTTTCTCTTGTTCCCTTTTGCATGGCAGGGATGAGGAACTCTTGGGCCAAGCTCTCGATTTAAACGATAAATTACAAATTCTGATTGAGAAACATGATTCGATTGCATCAAGTTCTCCTTTATCTGCTGACGTAATAGATGTTATGAGTGAAGTGCCATCAGGAATGGCTCTAAAACTAGGAGCAAATGTTCCTCCACAAGCTGCAGTTTCTACAACCATAGTACCAACCAATGTTTTCAGTGACGAAGATGAAGAAAATGAAGATGATGAGTTCTCTATGCTAGCTCGAAGGTTACACTGTCCTGATGCCAATCTTGTCATTTGATTCTTAGTGTTCTCCTTCTATCATCCAGAGCTGACTGTTAATTTTTGACCAGGAACACAAAATTTCAGTCCACAAACACCCCGAGCACTTCTTCATCAACCATCCATGATGAAATATCAAGTTCTACAGCTACTGTTCCCACAACATCATCATCCATTGCAAGCAATGCATTGTCTCTTCATGATCCTCCAGCCCCAGTGAGGACATCTCCAGAAGACCAGGTTATGAGTGACCTCCTTGCACTCACCATTTCATCAAATCCGTCACCATCCTATACACCGGTAACTCCTGAACCAGGGTTCAATCAAGGCAGCTCACCAACAATTGGGCATCCGCAGGCTTATCTTGGAAATCAAAGACATGTATCTGCAACTTATGTTGCTCCGTGGGCTCAGCCTCAGTCTCAGACCGCTGGAAGTCAACAATTGACACCCACTCAAACACAGTTATCTTACAGCTCATTTGCTTACCCGCCGCCACCCTGGGCTTCACAGGACAACTCCGAATTGAACCCTTTTGTATCATCATCGTCCGCTTCGAGCACTCCTATCATGCCGCCGAACTTGAGGCCTGTACAGCAATCACATTCTTTTGGGGTACCACTTCGAACCGCGAGTTTGGACTCACCAATAAATGGGAACCTGAAGCAGCCACTGTCTGCTGGGGCTCGCAGGCCATCTTATGTTTCTTCCAACAAGTTTTTCGATGACTTGTTTGAGAGAAATTCGGATGGTAGCCTAAAAGTAGGCAGTACAATTGGCGGCGGTGGCACTACCAGCCAATACAAGGCATAGTGATGTCTATGGAAAATGAAGTGTAAAGAATGTCAACGTGCAAGCCTGTTCGCTTGTCATGGCGTTTGATCTTACCAGCTGCCTGCATCTTCTTGAGGTTTTCTCTTTTCAGCTTGATGCTTCTGGGAAACTTGCTGACCTTTTCATAAATAATTTTGCCAAACCAAGCTATGTGAAAGCATCACTATCTGTTAGCCAGACATCTTGAGTGACGAAAAGTGATTCTTCCGAACACATGTAATAAAACGGGTTTGCTCCTATATGTACAGTTCTTAAACAGGAGCCCTTTTACAATGGTTGGAAAAGCATCTAGATGCCTCTTAATGCCTCCCAATGCCTTCACAAAATAATTATTTTCGTTAATTAATTTTTTTAGGGGTATTATGGTCTTTGAACGGTTGCACGGGCAGCTTGCTACTGATATTCTAGCGCTGTATTATTCAGGATAGTGAGCGGATGAACCACTGACAACTGACCATTTGTTATTTCCAGCGCAGTACAGTGTGCTTTGTGCTTAACAAATCCTTGCAGGCTTTGCACCGCGCCTGTGTTCCTATGCATCTCCAGGGCAGCTAAGTTAGCTGCTTCCAGGATCACTCTCGATCGATTCGCAACGGGTTCTGTACTGTTTGACAAATTGCAATCGTCCCAAGATATAATAAGCATTTAGAGATTTATATTAGTCGTCGTGATGCATGGATCGGATTAGCGATAAGATTATTTTTCAGAATCGAAGTTTGCAGAAAGGATCAGTTTGGTGTTATCGCTAGCTGATGCCAACGAGTTGAGGCCTTGCTAGTCACCATCGTCGACGGATTTGTAAGAACCTGTTCGCGATAGATAAGTGACGGCCAGCCAAACGAAACAATATGATCCACGTCTGCATTCTTCAGTTAACAAAATAGAATGCCATCCTAGTTCGTCTGAACTCGTAATCTCGCATTGTGCAGGTCTGCAACTTATTATCATACTATATCCGCCCAGGCCAAACCCGCCGTCGGAGATGATGCCGCCCAGGCCGATGGTCGAGCAGGAGCCGCCCGCGAACGCCAGGGACCCTCTCGACCGCCCCACGGCGTAGTAGAGCTCGCCCAGCGTCGCACCGGACTCGGCCCAGGCCGTGGCCGTGTCTGCGTCGACGCGGACCTGGTTCAGGTTGGCGACGTCGATCACCACGAAGGGCACGCCTCCGTCGTGTACCATAGGCCCTCGTAGTTGTGCCCGCGCAGACCGACGTCCGGGAGCGCGAAGGCGAGCGACGATAGGGCCACGGCCATGGCTCCAGTCGGTCGTTGCTCCTCACCATTCCCGTGCTCGACTGCTGGGGGTGGGCTGATCGACGGTGGCGGCGGCGGACTACAGCAGCACAAAAAACCCTAACGAGACAATGAACCCTAACAAGACAAAATTGTTCATCTATTTTTATTAAAACAAATACTAGTCAAAAGATTATTATTACAATTATGAAAGTACCGTTTTAACCTTGGTTAAAAAAAATAAACTAAAAAAAGCAATTGTCACTCTTTTATTGGAGTCCTAATTTCCCCCAAATCTAGAGGCGTCGCGATGCCTCTCAGCGTATGTGGCCCGCATATCATAGACACATCAAATGCATCTCGATGCCTCTGTATTGATTCCTCGCGACTTATGGGCCCACAAATCATAAACATATCAAATGCCTCTTGATGCCTCTCCAACCATTGTAAATTTTCTCTTTTAAAAATAGAAATGGTTTGTCTCCAGTTCTAGTAACTCAATAATGATTCAACTTGTAGGTCAAGTAGAGACTTTAGTTGGAGGCTTTTGGATTAATTCTTATTTTCTCTAGCAAAGAAAAAAAGATTAGAGGCTCTTGTTTTCTCTTTGTCCAGACTATAGTAGAATACCCGTGCTAATGCTACGACAATATTGAACCATGCAAATCAAATAATTAAAATACATATGTGAATTTATGATTCATGCAAATTAAATGAGATAGGTGAATGTTTGTGTGTTGCCAGGGGACAATAATCAACACTTCTAGAATCACAATTGATGTTCCGGTGAAAAAGGGCGACGTTGCTTTGTGGAGTATCAAAGAATCCTCTTCTTAGAAAAGGAACACATCAGATGATATGCATAGAACTATTGGATTCATCAAATATTTTTTTTTTGAAAGGGGATTGATCAAATATAATAGAGGCAAACCTGATTAAGGGCGCTAAAACAAAAGATAAAACCCACTCACACTGGTCCAGTAGTATGTACCCAAAAAACTGAGATAATACAACAAAGAATAACCTGACATGACAAATAAACTAATGTTCTAGTCTGGAATTATATAGAAAACAAAACATATATCTCTCTCTGCTACCGTGAAGAGCGAAGGGTCTATGTCTTCTCGCCATAATTTTCATCCACCTGCTTTGTCCGTTACGCCTCTCCCACCTCCCACTCGGTCAAACAGCGCTAACAGTAACCGGTGGTTCTTGCGCGCTCGCACGGGATCCCATCCCTGCCCCTTGCTGGATGCCAAGTCAGGAGGTTTTCGTGGAATGTTAAAACTTGGTCATGTTAAACATTAACAATGATACTCTAATGGTAACTCGTGTGATTTTGCCCTTCCGATTACTCAAGCAATGTCTTTGGTCAAATCACACAAATCAGAAGTCGTGGTATGCATCTAGAGGATCACAACTGTGTTTTCTATACCCTTGGCATTGAAGAAGATCTGTTGCACATGCTATTTCACTGACCATTTGCCTCAGCATGCTGATATAGTATTAATATCTTTATTCCAAACTCTAATGATATCTTTGATATTCTGGAAAGGCCTTAGGGATCAGCTCCATGTCCCATTTTTCATGGAAATTATTATTACCATGTGTTGGGCAATTTGGATGATAAGAAATGATTGTATCTTCATACTTAGCTCACTCAATTCCAAGATGCAGATTGGTGTTCAAAAGAGAGTTTGCTCTGGTTATTCTACGAGCGAAGTCTTCATATCACCCTCTTATAGATCAATGGCTACACAACTTTGTGCAATTTTGGCTATTTTCTTTCTTAGCTTTTCTGTCTCATGACTTTGCTATGTAATTTGTATAAAGAACTTTTAATATATCTCTAGTAGGGGCTTTGCCCCTCCTGTTCCATAAAAAAAAAGAACAATTGATTTTTAGAAAACATGCAGCAGGTTTGACCCACCTTTGCTGCCTCTCCGGTCTATGTGGGCTGTTCTTTGGCAGTGACTGAATAATCTCACCCATATAGCTTTGAACCGAGTTTGCCAGGAGCGCTATCGGCCGGCGCTGTCCTTTTTCTTCTGATTCTATTTCTTTCAGTCCACCACATTCACATCCCGATTGTCATCTTCAGTTTAGGTTCTTGGTTCAGTTTTACAATGTATCGGATTACTTCCTTTGCACAAGTGATGTCAGCAAGTTGGATTATTCCCAGTCTTTCCTACAACTCTACAACCGAACTGCACTTGAAGAAGAGGTGGCCACCATCCTCTCCCACCTCGTCACAGACCACACACCTACTGTTAATGTCCAAGCCCCGGTCTCCAAATTAGATCGGAGGGGGTTAGATATAGAATGCAATGGACACTTCTGTGCTCCATACATGCATACATTTTTCTCGCCCACTCGTCCTTTCCTGGTTAAGGAAATAGCGAGTGCTGCATGCATGTACTTGATTTGAGATAGTAATGCTGCATGGAAACACATATAACAGTACAAAGAAAAAAAGTTGAGGGACTCCAAATATAAAGAAAGAAGGCAACGGAAAAGGCGCGCGAACCACAAAAATCACTAATACTAGGCATAATGGGTGATGGGACGCAATGGCTGGCTACTAAATCCCCCGGTGCAGGCGCTTACGTGAGGCACGGCAGAGCACACACTTGGAGGCCTACCGTGGCCGTGTGGGCTGCACTTTTGCACTCTACAAAACTTTTCTTGCCTCCTCACCTCCTCCACACTTCCAAAACCTATGCACCATTGATCTCCCTATGCTGCTCACAAACACACCGCAGCTTGACGTGCCCTCTCGCAAAATTTGAGCAGCGTTTCCTCGTTCCCTTGTCAATTGGGTGTTAGTTTCCTACTCCTCCCAATCAAACACAAGCACAGGGATAGCTCATGGATGATAATAAGGAGAAAGAACAAGAGAGTGAGAAGCATGATGGGACTGACATTGAGGAAGAAGAAGAGGATGAAGAAGGTCACAAACGTGTTGTCGTTCTTGGGCCCCAAGTCCCCCTCAAGGAACAGCTCGAGCTCGACAAGGTATCTGCATTGACGTCTTCATCTCTGTTTTGGCCATTTAGGAAAAAAAGTGATATTTTACTTGTTAGTGTAGGATGATGAGAGCCTGAGGAGGTGGAAGGAGCAACTCCTTGGGCAAGTCGACACAGAGCAGCTCGGGGGTGATTTTAGCCTCTTCTTGGCATCTTTTTCTTATATTCATACAGACTTTGGTGGATATCTGAACAACAAATTTTGTTGCAGAAACTGCGGAGCCAGAGGTTAAGGTGCTTAACTTGACCATCCTATCACCAGGCCGGCCAGATCTAGTCCTACCAATCCCATTCCAGGCAGACGATAAGGGCTATGCATTTACACTCAAGGATGGCAGCCTCTATAGCTTCCGTTTCTCCTTCACTGTCTCCAATAACATCGTGTCAGGCCTCAAATACACCAACACCGTCTGGAAGACTGGAGTAAGAGGTGTGCAACACCAAATATGCCTGTGCATGCATGGTTACTATTTACTAGTACTGAATACAACTTGATTAGATCTTGTTCTGCTTATCCAATTGTCAAATAATCTCATAGTCTATCGAGTCATATATTACAGATCACAGATAGTCTGAATCTCGGAGTCTGTATATATGAACTTACAATAGACATCAGTGTGAAACTTTCTATTTTAATTTTGTTTTTGTTTGAATACGCAAATTATTGTTTCTCCAGTTCATGATATACTTAAAATTGCAGTAAGATTTGAGAGTTAGTGACATTCGAAGACAGTTTTTTTCATGTAACATTTGAAGACAGTTTTTCTAGTTCATACTAATCCTCTTATGAGGCATGCAATGCATGATTCACATTATTGTGCCACTATTTTAAGGTGTAAAAATATTAACGTGCTACATAAGTGCTGAAAACGAAAACAACAACTAAAACAACCAGGGAATCAGGTTCATGTTGCAGGATAAGTCATTGCATTAACAAAAGGAATAACATGAGTACCTGAAGACATTTCCATATGGTAGGATTTGATCATTACTGGTCTACCTACTATTTTCCTTTGCCCCTTTCATTGCAGTGGAGAACCAGAAGATGATGCTGGGGACATTCAGCCCCCAGCCGGAGCCGTACATCTATGAGGGTGAAGAAGAGACCACACCTGCTGGCATTTTTGCAAGAGGTTCCTATTCTGCTAAACTAAAGGTACCTCTATTTACCATCTTTAATTTGTCATTAATCCTTCATTATTGTTGCTTCCCCAATCATTAACGTTATGTATTATCTTATAGTTTTTTGATGATGATGGCAAGTGCTATTTGGAGACGAGTTACTACTTTGAGATTAGAAAGGAGTGGCCAGCAACCCAATGATATGGAGCAGTGTTGAATTCTTTAAATATGTTAGAACTCTTAGTTAAGACAAGCAGAAGATCTATTCTATTGCTTTTAGAGAATTATTGCTTCACATATCGTTGTTGTTAACCACCTTATAATTTGTTTTGATTCCATTATTTTACGCTCTTGCATAATATAGTCAATTCGCATTATAGACTCAGTAATGTAAGGAGATTCAAAGATATATTTATGTACTGATGATGACCTTGTTTCTCTGAAGCATGCACGCTCGCCGCTTCGTTCGATATTTGATCAATTGTTTAACATTTATTATCTATCATGTCGTCACTTTGTTACCATTCATTCTCAAGAACTTATCACTTCTTATTGTCAGGTCAAGCTGTTTTGTTTGAAAGGTTGCAAGCATGTTTTTTCAATATACCGTTTTTTCTAGGCAAAGTTGTGTTCTTGCTGTTCTCCAAGAATCCAATTGTGATTTTGCCTTTTTTTTAACTTTGTGTGTTTTGTCCTTGTTATTTTTGAAACAAAATGTCTGATTGCCCTTGGTTTACATGTGCGTTAAATGAACTGGAATAAATGAATTAAAAAATAAAAAACCCAAAAGCAAAGGCAAAAGGACCAAATTGCCCCTTATCTTCGGCCTCTTGCGGCATCGCCATCATGGCACGCGGCGTGGGGCAAGTCCTGGCTTCAGGTTCTTCTTCTTGCAAAGCAATTGAGAATGATAAGCTGTGATACAAGACTCCATTTTTGGGATTACTAGCTTAATTACATGCAAGAAATTCTTCGCATTCAACTTAACCTCAAACTTCGCGAACATTAGAATTGTTGATAGTGCTTGGAGACAAGCTAGTAAGCCAGGACGTTACCATCTTGAGCATGCGTGTCACCTTTTTCTCGTCCTTGCTCGGTGCTCGCTCAGCATGATGAACCATTTATGCATGTAAAATAAGAAACATCACATTCAATACCCTTGTTAGGTACTCCCTTCATTCTAAATTGTAAGTCGCATTAATTTCTTTTGTACATTCATTTTATTATGCATAGACATACGTAAAATCTAGATGAAGAGTAAAATAGATGTATCAAAAAAGTCAAAGCTGTTAGACAATTAGGCAATTTCCATGTCATTTTAATTCCGTAAATTAACATAAAGATGATGACATGTAATAGATAATTAGGCATTGTAAACATGATGTCACAAATGTCCATAACCATATGAACCATGTGACCGATGAACATGTAAAACATACAAGCATGATAACATGATTTGTCTACTAAAGTAACAAAACATGATATATAACTCATAATAATTATAGCCTCTGGAAAACATGTGAAACAATGTAACTGGACTATTTGAAACATACATGCGGTAGAATATGAAGCAACATGACAGCATTAACGAAACATGCATATATGGCGAGATCAATTGCGGAAGTTCGACGACCCGAACGACGAAATAATAGATCGAGCATATGAAACATATCCATCACAGCATACGAAACAGCGGAGCATGGACTAACGAAACATGCGAAACGCATCACGAAAAAACAGAGAGGAGATGAACGGTTTATACCTTCCAGAGGATCCCGATCCTTGTCCTGTTTCCATATGTCGATGAAGAAGATGAAGAACGCAAAGCCTCCGGGAAGTAGACGACGACGGCGCCTCCAGGAAGTAGACGACGACGAATCAGCGGCGGCGGCGATTGGGCAGTCGCGTAGACGCTCCCCAAAAACCTAATTGCCGATCCCCCATGCAAGGTCCAGAACGGCAAGGGCTTCGGAGGCACCTGCCCTCTCCCTTCTCCGTGCGCGCGGATTGAGGAGATGGAGAAACCTTCGTTGCGGTTTGGATTATGGACTTGTGTGTTTTCTCTTGTTGGAGAGAGGAATGAACCAAGCACTATGACTGAAGAACAAGCCCCAATTATATAGGCCAAAAAGGCACAGGGAGACAAATCAAGAGACTCACTTCTCTTTCGGGAGGCAAAGGGCCTCACCATGGGAGGCAAGGAGACTCACGTTAGTCTCCACTATGGGAGGAGAATCAATATGCCAATTAAAACTAGTGAAAGTAATTTCCAAGTGGAAATAACTCCTAATTAGAAATTACTCCCATAAACAAGCATCATTATTGGCATATGAATTTCCGTCCGTTCGCCTCCCCTCCGTCGCCGCCCTTTTGCCTTGCTACGTTCGGTCAAAATCTTGTACCGTACAAAACGGTTCATCCAACAAATTACATACCATAGAGTTTTATTGATTTATTGAATATATATAATTGGGCCTAGCCCATAATAAATCCAACAATCCCCACCAAACTCTAGGGTTTGTAATGATGTAGTTACCAAAACCACAATCCTTTGATATACCGGTGTTTCGATGGAGACTCGTTAAGTTGAACATCCACCTAGAGCAAGAGTTTCACCCAGTCACAACCGAATAATGGACTAAGCCTTGAATTGACAGTTTTGTGCGAGCCGAGATTCACTCAAGTCCTTTGCGATACTAGGCCGCAAAAGGCATCCCCGCCGTTTTGAAGCATATAAGTCTCACTTCGTGCCTTTCATGAGTATTTAGGGATTACCCAAGTCCCATAGACCGCTGACCAGCGGTCGACTCATATAGGTGTACTCCTCAAAAGATGTTACGTAGGACAACATCTCACCTCAATAGGCTCTTGGAATACATTAAGGTAAATATACCATCCCGCCTTACGAGATAGGAAAGATGTGCATCGAAATGAGTCAAGAAGGGATCTTTCCTCTCGATCTACTACTAGCTTGTTTCACCACTCCAATTCACGGGATCTCCGATCACAAGGAGCAAAGTTTACCACTAAAGTAGACCTCATGTGGGTCTCATACCCATTTCTCTCGATGCACTTTCTATCACATTGCGTGATTGACCCTTAGTAAACCGATCTCGCCCATTATTCGACGTATGGACATAATCCAACGTTATAACTCCGGAGTTTTTCAGCTTTCTCGACAGATTTTAATCTCCTCTTTACATGCCTTGTGGACTTCATGTTACTCCTTGAACTTGTTTACCTTTGTAATAACAGATCTGGTTATCACAGTTCATGGAAATAGCCGGTATTGGTTTCTCAACTACCGGTAAATCCATTAGGAGATCACGTAACCACTGGCCTCGGCCCGGCGGTGTCTAATGCTGCGAGTTCCCGCTTCCATTGTAGACTTCGTTAAGATAGTCTCGCTTGCAAGACTTCCAGAAACGCCGCCACCTCCAAGCAAGAACACATATCCGCTTGTGGCATGAAGCTCATCGGCATCGAGATCCAGTTGGCATCACAATAGCCTTCTAGCACTCGGGAACCCGGTATAATGAATACCATAAGTCATAGTACCCTTCGTGTAGCGCAACACTCTCTCTAGAGCACGCCAATGATCATCTCCTGGTTTTGAAACAAACCGACTCGGCTTGCACACGGCATAAGAGATGTCGGGCCTAGTTGCACTTGCCAAGTACATCAAAGAGCCAATGATGCGGAGTATGTTAATTGATCCCTTGCAATTCTTCTATTCTTTCTCGAATTATGCTAGGGTCATAAGGTGTGGGAGCGGGATCACGATCCACGAAACCAAAGCGACTCAACACCTTTTCCACATAGTGAGATTGTAACAAAGTTACCCCACCATCACCTTCTCCGATAAGCTTGATGTTTAGAATGACATCGGCTTCTCCCAAATCCTTCATATCAAAATTGCTTGATAGAAGATTCTTCACATCCTCAATGACCTTGAGGTTTGATCCAAAGATCAATGTCATCAACATAAAGGCATAGCATGACAACCTCACCCCCACCATGTTTATAATACACACACGAATCCGCCTCATTCACGAAAATCCAGCGGTAGTGAGAGTATTATCAAACTTTTCATGCCACTTTGCTTAGGAGCTTGTTTCGGGCCATACAAAGATTTTAACACCTACACACCTTGTTCTCTTGACCATCCGCAATGAAACCATCTCGGTGATCCATATAGATCTCCTCATCCAACTCTCCATTTAGGAAAGCCGTCTTTACATCCATCGATGAATGATAAGACCATGAGAGGCTGCCACGGCTATCAAAGTACGAATTGTAGTCAATCGAGCCACGGTGAATAAGTGTCAAAGAAATCTTCCCCTTCTTTCTCGGGTATATCCTTTGGCCACAAGCCTTGCCTTGTACCTCTCAATGGTACCATCGGGCCTAAGCTTTTTCTTGAAAATCCACTTGCACCCTATAGGTTGACAGACCATAAGGACGGTCCACGACCTCCCATGTTCCATTACCCATAATAGATTCCATCTCACTCCTTCTTGCTTCCTTCCATAAGTCGGCATCGGGAGAAGAATAGGCCTCTTGTATGGTGGATGGCGTGTCTTCCACAAGGTATACTATAAAATCATCACCAAAAGTTTTAGCAACTCTTTGCCTCTTACTCTTGCGTGTGACTATAGTATCATCCTCCTCGAGGATGTGCAAAGGAGATTCCTCGGCATGATCTATGGGAATAGATAGTTCTTGCTCATTTGAAACTATATTCTCATGATTTGTTTCACTAGGTGTAGACCTCTTTGGAAACTCATTCTCAAAAAATGTAGCGTCTCTTGATTCCATGATAGTATCAACATACATATCGGGCACATCAGATTTTATAATTAAGAACCTATAACCAACACTATGGAAGGCATAGCCCAGGAATATACAATCAACAGTTTTAGGCCCTACCTTACGCTTCTTGTTTATTGGCACATTCACTTTAGCCAAACACCCCCAAGTGCGCAAGTAAGAGAGGTTTAATCTTTTCTTCTCCCATTCCTCGAATGGTGTAATCTCTTTGTTCTTTGTAGGAACTCGTTCGGGACATGACACGCGGTCAAAATTGCCTCACCCCACCATTCCTTGGATAATCCCACTTGTACTCAACATGGCATTAACCAAATCAGTTAGAGTGCGGTTTTTCCTTTCGGCAATCCCATTGGATTGTGGTGAGAATGGAGGTGTCCTCTCATGAACAATTCCATGTTCCACGCAGAACTCATCGAAAACATTAGAGAAATATTCACCTCCTCTATCAGACCTTAAACGTTTTATTTTCCTCTCAAGTTGGTTTTCAACTTCGGCTTTATAGGACTTAAAATAATTCAGCGCTTCATCTTTTGTTTTTAGGAGGTACACATAGCAAAATCTGGTGGAATCATCTATAAAGGTGAGGAAATATCTTTTGCCGCCTTTAGTCAAAATTCCATTCATCTCACAAAGATCGAATGAACAAGTTCTAGAGGTGCCGGATTCCTCGCCTCAACGGCCTTGTGGGGCTTGCGGGGTTGTTTTGATTCAACACAAACATGGCACTTAGACTTTTTGACTAGGTTAAATTTAGGAATTAAATTGAGGTTTGCTAGCCGCATAAGACAACTATAACTTGCATGACAAAAGCGTGAATGCCACAAATCGGATTCATCGAGAAAAATCAACCGAGTTTACCAACTTATTACAAACATCATGCAAGGATAGGCGGAACAGACCTCCGCAATCATAACCTTTTCCAACAAAAGTACCATGTTTAGAAACAACACATTTATTCGCCTCAAGAACAACTTTGTAGCCATCTTTACAAAGTATAGACGCGCTAACAAGGTTCTTCTTTATTGAGGGCACATGCTGCACGCTCTTCAATGGCACCGTCTTTCCCGAAGTGAACTTCGAATGACCGTACCAACACCAAGAACATGAGCACGCGACCCATTTCCCATCAACAAGGCGCCGACCTCCCGACTGTAAAAAGAGAACAAAGAAATATCAGCACACACATGTATATTGGCACCACTATCCATCCACCACTCGGGTGAATTACTGATGAAAGAACAAATGGTAAAGAATTACCATACCCCACTTCTCCATCTGCACCTCGTAGTGACAACATTTGCTGATTTCTTCTCTGGATTGAACTTGCGATCTGGGCAATCTCTAGCCCAATGCTGTTCACTCCCACAAACAAAGCAACCTCCCTTGCTTTTGTTGGTGTTGTTCTTCTTCTTAAACTGTGCCGTCTGAATAGGCTTTGGAGAATTCTCTTGCTTGTTTTGTTTCTTCTTCTTGAACTTGTTGAATTTCTTCGCACCATATTTGCGAAGCGGTCTCATCACCTTTCCCTTTGTCCTTTGCCCTTGCCCTCTCCTCAACATCAAGAGTGCCAATGAGCTCCTCAACATTGAACTCCCCTCTTATGTTTAAGGGAGGTGGCAAAATCCTTCCAAGAAGGTGGTAACTTGGCGATTATACGCCACCACAAACTTGTCGGGAAGAAGACAAGGGAATAGTTCGAGTTCCTTAGCCGGTCGAATCTCATGAGCTGTTCCACTACTGATCGGTTCTCAACCATCTTGTAGTCATACGGCTCCATGAGGTACGGCTCACTACCGGCATCGGTTACTCCAAACTTTCCAACAAGTGCATCCCACAGTGCTTTCCCGGTGGGAAGAATGATATAGCTCTTCCGAAACTTTGCATCCAATGCAGCGATCCTCGCTCCTCTAAAGAGGTTGTCATCGGCCTTAAACTTAGTCCTCTCGCTCCCGAGACAAGTTTTCGAGCTCGCCCTCGCCGGCGTGATAACAAGACATAGCAATCAACCATAGTTCCATCTTAGCTTTCCAAAGCAAGAAATTCTTTCCATCAAAAGAATCGTTTTTAATGCAAAAGACAAAACCTCGACAGAAAAATGCCTATCAATTAGGTTTTTGGATTGTTAGACAATTAGGCAATTTCCATGTCATTTTTATTCCATAAATTAACATAAAGATGATGACATGTAATAGATAATTAGGCATTGTAAATATGATGTCACAAATGTCCATAACCATATGAACCATGTGACCGATGAACATGTAAAACATACAAGCATGATAACATGATTTGTCTACTAAAGTAACAAAACATGATATATAACTCATAATAATTATAGCCTCTGGAAAACATGTGAAACAATGTAACTGGACTACCGAAACATACAGCGGTAGAATATGAAGCAACATGACAAAGCATTAACGAAACATGCATATATGGCGAGATCAATTGCGGGAAGTTCGACGACAAGAACCGACGAAATAATAGATCGAGCATACGAAACATATCCATCACAAGATACGAAACAACGAGGCATGGACTAACGAAACATGCGAAACTGCATCACGAAAAACAGAGAGGAGATGAACGGTTTATACCTTCCGGAGGATCCCGATCCTTGTCCCGTTTCCATATGTCGATGAAGAAGATGAAGAACGCAAAGCCTCCGGAAGTAGACGACGACGGCGCCTCCGGAAGTAGACGACGACGAATCGCGGCGGCGGCGATTGGGCCGCGTAGACGCTCCCCAAAAACCTAATTGCCGATCCCCGTGCAAGGTCCCGAACGGCAAGGGCTTCGGAGGCACCCGCCCTCTCCCTTCTCCGTGCGCGCGGATTGAGGAGATGGAGAAACCTTCGTTGCATTTTGGATTATGGACTTGTGTGTTTTCTCTTGTTGGAGAGAGGAATGAACCAAGCACTATGACTGAAGAACAAGCCCCAATTATATAGGCCAAAAGGCACGGGAGACAAATCAAGAGACTCACTTCTCTTTCGGGAGGCAAAGGGCCTCACCATGGGAGGCAAGGAGACTCACGTTAGTCTCCACTATGGGAGGAGAATCAATATGCCAATTAAAACTAGTGAAAGTAATTTCCAAGTGGAAATAACTCCTAATTAGAAATTACTCCCATAAACAAGCATCATTATTGGCATATGAATTTCCGTCCGTTCGCCTCCCCGTCTCCGCCGCCCTTGCTACGTTCAATCAAAATCTTGTACCGTACAAAACGGTTCATCCAACAAATTACATACCATAGAGTTTTATTGATTTATTGAATATATATAATTGGGCCTAGCCCATAATAAATCCAACAAAAGCGACTTATAGTTTAGAATGGAGGTAGTAGTCCACAAAACTCAATTATGAGGAGCCAAAGTATCATTCTATTAGAGCATCTCCAATAACTTCTTAAAATAGGTTGTTATTCTTATAACTTTGGCAAAATCACATAATTCTCCAACAACTCCTCAAACCAACTTGCTATTTTTTCGCACTTGCTATCTCGGGGTCACTAGTACAGAAATGCACTTCTGTATCGACACCCATTTTTAACAAAGGCGGCTCACCTAGCACGCCGCAGCTAAACTTGTGAGCCCGCACTGTAGCTTCGTGACCGACCGTGAAGATACTTATCCAGAGATGGCAGCGTTGCGTCAGCCGCTTCTGCAGATGTCTGACGTTCAGAGGCGGTCGCGATGCGTCAGCCGCTACTGAAGATCACTTCTTCAGCGGTGGGTATCGTAATACAACCGTCTTTAAAGATAACTGGTTGTAGAGTCGGTTATCTTAATCCAGCCGTCTCTGACAAACTGATCATCAAGGCCGGTTGACGTTATAAAACCGCCCCTGAAAGGACAACCCGTTTTTGAGGCGGTGCCCTTATGTAAACCGCCCCTAAAAATTGTCCCGCCAAATACCCTTCTTCCTCCTTGGGTCAGCGCAGAGCTCCTGCCAAATATCCTTCTTCTTCCTTCAGCTCACATTTGACGCCGCGAGAAACAGCAAAAGCTGAGGGGGGAGGCTTGTCCCATCGGATAAACCCTCCTTCCTCCTAGGGTCAGCGCTGAGCTCCCGCCAAATACAGGCTAGAGAGGGGGCGGATCCCGGCCTAGAGCAGCGCGCAAACAGAGGGCTGGGGAAGGGGGGAGCTCTGCCCGTTGAACCTTTGATTGGATTCGTCGATTGAGAGGTGAGATTTTGGCATCCCTAATCACTTTTCCAACTTTATCTTATACATTTCTTTCACCTCATAAAGATCGAACCGGCTAGATCTAGAGAGACGTGCATGCAATGTGTTCGATTTTTTTCCCCTGCCAATATATAGACATTAATTAATTGCTCCTCTAGTTATATGAGAACCCTACCTTGATGTGCATATATATACCTTTTGTTTTTGAAGGGCAACTATAGACCGGTCATGGATGTATACAAAACAAAGATATGAAGCATCCTACTTAGATGATCTCAATGGTTTTATTGAAGCCGCTAAAAGACACACGCTGATCAAGTAGACAAATGATATCTATTGTCCCGTGGCTGTCGGAAGCTTACAGTCTGGCAGGATCCAAATATGATAAAATCACACATGGTTCAAAGGGTTTCATGGAGAATTATGAGGTTTGGGATCATCATGGTGAGAGAAGTAGAGAGGCATGCAACACGGGAGGATCAGATGCACCACCAGCAGAACCAAAATTTTACGATGCCCTGATGGACGATCATGGTACTCCAGCCGATGATTGCGATGGTGGAGAAGGCTGTGTTGCAGGGGAGGATAATCATGGTAATGAAGACGACAGCGACAATGAAGTGGAAGAAGCAGAAGACGTCCTGGACGACATGTTGCGCCACGATTACGTTCAAGAAGCTGCACTACTGAAACGGCTAAGTAACTTGGGGACTGTTGAGAAAGCAAAGAAAAAAATGATTGTACCCAGAGAAAAAGGGATGTGAGAAAAGATGGTCGCTGCTACATTTTGTGCTGGACATACTGATTTTGAAGGCTAAGTATGGCTGGTCTGATAGGAGCTTCAACGACCTATTGACTTTGTTGGTTGCTGTACTTCCTAAACCAAACTTTGTGCCAGTCAACACTGCTCAAGCAAGGAGGCTTATCAGTCCACTAACAATGGGTGTGCAACGAATACATGCGTGTCCAAACCATTGTATACTTTATCGTGGGGAGTCATTCATCGGACTTGATAAATGTCCAGCCTGTGGTGCTAGTCGAAATTCCTCGGTAAATCCAAGTCACCCCTTATTGCTTTTCAGACGAAATTCAATTTCAAGTCTTTGTCTACCAATGTTACTACCCGACAAATTCAGTTTAACAATTTTTTTTCTCATTCAAGTTACTTTTTTCAAGTCTTGCATGCATGCTTCTGTGTACCACTTTTTAGTCCAACACCTAATATGATGGTCATCAATCTATAATACTACTTGCATGCATCATCGTGCATTGCTATCAGGCATCACGCTATAATGTGTATTTTCCAGTTCAACTGACTGACAATAGGTGAACTGCAGAGCAATTTTATTTCGGCTTCTTGTGTTGGACAGGTAGCTTTACTTGCTGTGTTCAGCATAGGTAGCTTCGATAGTGGATTCTAGGTACATTTGTGAAAGTGACAGTTCCTTTATATTCAACCAAATAGGAGGTCCCATGTTGGAACGAACTGATCTCTTTCACACATTGCTAAAACAAAGTTAGGTCTTCCACCCATGTTGGAACCATCTGCCTCTGTACTTTACTATCCTTTTAACAACTTTGGCTCACCAGGAGGTCCACAAATCAACACACAGAAATTCCATCAGAGCTCGAATTAGTTTAGATTTGAATAGAATATTTTTAAACCCTATTTAGACATGAATCAGTGTTTTCCAATCCTTTATATACCATAAGTAGTATGTGTTCTCCCTTGGTTCAGTAATACTGAAACAAGTTATCAAGATAATGAGTCTCCTAACCCATTATTCACTGTGGTTGTGAATTTTGTTTTTGTGGCCTACCATTCGATGAGGTGGAAACTGGATAACTGGATTGTACCTCCTGCATCGTCTTCGGCCATAGTCAGATATAATATCAATGAAGCAAGTTAGCAGTAACAATGAGCAATAGTGCTAAACAACGCTGTACCAGTGTTGATCTAACTCTTGGATTTAACCATCAGGATACAAACGTAGTGAATGCACTTATAGGACATTTCTCTCTGCGGATATAAAACATTAACATTGGCGCATCACGGAAAACTCTATAAAGTAAAGTTTGTGAGCCTGCGATACCATTATCTCTGTAACTGCGTTAATTTCACAAATATTGATTATTTAAATTAAATGTCACTTTAATGCCATTATTTAATTTCACATGATTGTTATCTTAACATGCGATCCTTGTGATTTTACTATAAAAATTAGTTGTCCTGTAGCAACGTACAGGCATGATACTAGTAAGAGTATAAGCTAAGACAATATATAAGTTAAGATAAGATTGGATATTCTTAGGTCCTGTTTGGACGAAATGTGACTAGTTAGCCAATCATGGGCCCTGATAGTTGCCATCATGCAGGTAGTTGAGCTCCCACGATAGCGTGCAAATGGGGTGTTCCGGCGGCAACGCCGGCGACATCGCTCCCGACACACCCTCGGGGAGCGCGACATTGCGCTGGAAGAGGCGACTTCACCAATTTCTAACACGCGACGACGGACCGAGTGGCTCGATCCTAACTCACCGCTGGAGGAGGGCTGGACGGAAGCCATGGTCTTGCTGACCTCTGGCGTAAAACAAGAATGGGAAGAGGATTTATTTCTGTCCTCTTTGCTCTTGAATTATGGCCAGGAACAGTGAACTTTACCTGTCCTTAAACGCTGTGATAAGGACAGATCAGCGCGCCTGTCAAATCACTTCAATGGCGGGGCAGGCAGCACGCCGACCGCTCCTGCTACGTAATTCCCAAGGGAAACACACTACCCAGCTAGCAAGCCGGGTTGGTGAAGCATGCCAGGGGTTCAAGAGGCCACAACCCACTAAGGGCCTCTAGGTGCGTGGCAAAGGCTAAGTGATTCCCGGGCAAATGGGACCCAGAGGGACACAACCCCTGGGGAATCACACATCCATTCCCCAAGGGTTCGGGGGCTACTGTGGGGCGAAAATATGTTTCCTCTACGGGATAATATCTTAATAAGCCCATCGCCTGCCAGGAAAACAGTAAATTTTGAATGGTAGGAAGGAAAGGGAAAATACGGCCCAAGCCCACAAACAGCTGGCCAGAGGGTGCTAAGGCTCTGCTCTATGGTCAAAGTGAACATGGCCGATCATGGGCACTAGACGATGGCTACTCCCGATGGCAACCAATCTCCGCCTCGCCCGAACTCTTGAGGAAGGGGTCGGGTGCGAAAGGAGGAACCTGCGTTCGCCGACATGGAGCCGCATGAAAAAAGGATTGGGTCACGTCACTGTGTTGCCCCAGTAGCTGACCGACCGGCAACGATGGCGGCCGCATGAAACGCGACTGCTGCCTATGACTCTAGGTGATAGTGGCCGTCGGCTTCTCCTCCCTCTTGCAGACGTGACGGAGGATGATCTGTGACCACTGTGGTACCATGAAGAAGTGTTACCACCAAGGAAACTACAGCTGGTGGTTTCCCAGGACGTGTATATCATGGTTCCTCCCTGGTCTATAAAAGGAGAGCCGTGACCTCCCTGAGGGGAAAGGATTTTTGTCCAAATCCAACCGATCCATTGAGCTTGTCATATAATCTAGATGATAAGACCACACCTCCGATGGTTCGTGGGGGCATCCTTGGGTCTCCGAGTCTCCGTATTTCTAGCTAAATACACACACAAACTCTCTCATTCTCTGATTCTCCCTAGAGACTTGGGCTTTTCTTTAAAAAGCTCTCTTTTTTACCACAATTTGTAACCCCTTTACAAGCTCCAACCAAAGAGAGTGGGCAACACACCAGCTCGAACTCTCTGTGTCCGTTTCGCACTACCATCTGATAGCCTAAGCACGCTTACATATTAATTATTGCCGGTTGTTATTTGAAACACCGACAGGTACATTCCCTAATTCAATTTTTTTTCCTATTATTTTTTGGGGTTTTTCATTTTTGTTCTTTGCCATATGTCAGGTTTCTCGGGTACTCGGCAAAGAGCCCTTTACTGATAAAAAAATTCGAGGGCCTTTTGCCGAGTGTGGCACTCGGCAAAAAAACCCGAATCCGGTAGTGAATCTTCAATCTCCTAGGACTAGCAGGTGGCTGCAAGCAATTCAGGCCAGACCGAACAGCGGACAATAGTATATTGTCATTGTCTTGGATATGTTAATAATTTTAATTAAAACATACATGGATCTAGATTTGATAAATGAATCATATGTAAGTATATGTAATGCAATACTAAGTCTGAGGGCTGCAGTTTAGTCAACCACGAGGGGATCATAGTAGTAGCAGGGGCAGCGTGTACGTGGCCAGCACTAAATCATGATGCGTGGCTGCAGCCTGCGGCGGTCAGTACCATCCATGTTGAATCATTCATAGCTTGCACTGCATCTGCACCGAGCAGAGCGTCCGTCCCCTGCGCCTGCGGCCATGCATGTGTCTCTCATATCATCACGCTTCACATGTACCCACATGAGGAGATTCTAATTTTCACCCGACGACTTTAGATACCGAATTGAACGGGTGTTTGGAGTGAACGCCCCCCCCCCCCCCGTCGCTCTCCGTCCGGGGGCGACCCCCCCCCCACCTCCACTTCCACCGCCGGCGTGCTCCCCGGCCACCGTCGTCGCCCTTGGGGCGGCGGCGGCGGCCGGCCGCGGCCCCCAAAAACGGCAGCCAAGGCGTCTTCTTCCCGCCTGTCCTTCCCCTATCCTCCCCCCGCTCCCCTCCTCTACTCCGACCAGCCATGGCGTCACCTTGGGCCGGCGGCGGCCAGGGGTGCAGATCCGGGTGCCCTTGGCCCGGATCCGGCGGCCCCTTGGCCAGATCTGGTGGCGGCAGGCGGAGGCCGGCCTTAGCCGCTCGCCGGCCCCGGCTGCATTGTCTGCTGCTCCCGCACTGGTGTGCCTTGCAGGCAGGCGCGTGCCGGGCGTCGCCGCGGTTGGTGCTGCACCACCCCGGCTGCGGGCGCGTCTCCTGGGCGCGGCGCGGGGTTGGGGCTCGTCGCGGGCTTCCTGGGCGCGCCGGTTCTGGACCGCCTGGGGCTAGATCCGCCCCGACACCGCCCGGATCCACCCTCCCCTCGCCCGGTTCCACCTTCCCCTGGCCGTCTCCGGGCGTGGCCGCGGCATTCCTGGTGGCCGGGTGGCCTCCTCGCCGTGCTTCGGGCCCCTGCTGCCTCGGTGAGGCAGTCGACGGCCTTCTCGCTGGCTGTGGTGGTGTAGTGGGTGCTGCGGTCCTGTGCAGTGCCACGCTGGTGGCCTCGACCTGCTGTTGATGTCGCCACTGCTGGTGCTGGGGGTGGCCTGCCCGGACGGACGTTCATCAGCTGGTGAAAACTTGCCCGGCTCGACCGGGCCGGCGACAGTGGCGTTGCTAACGTCATGGCCCTCGCTGGAGGTGTCGCTGAAGCTCATGTCCGTTTGGGCAGACTTTGGTCGAAAGACCTACTCCTGCTCCTTGAGCGTTGTTGGCGTCCGTGGATGTCGAGACCCTTCTTGAAGGCTTCGCTGGAGCACCATTGCAGCCCACCGCCTGCCACTCTCACTGGTGTCGCTCCTTGTCTATGCTTGTGTGTGCCTCGTGGTCATCTTCGCTATGGTTTGCCAGTGATTGGTGTTGTCGTCGTCGTTCTACCCCGCAACGGCTTCCTGGTCGTTCGCGGATGTGCTTGGTTTTACCCCGCAACGGCTACCTGGTCGTTCGCGGATGTGTCGGTTTTACCCCGCAGCGGTTACCTAGTCGCTGGGGATGTTATCTTCTGCGCAGCGGCTACCTGGTCGTTGGCACTCTATTTTGCAACGGTTTCCTGGTCGTTGGCGGACGTTGTCGTCCATACCCCGCAGCGGCTACCTAGTCGCTGGGGAATATCTCTACCATCTTGGCAACCATGGCGTGGGTGTTTTTTTTTCTTTTACAAACATAGTCGGTTGGTGTGTGTAGAGGCGGGTTCCCCTCTCCGTGTATTCTTGCTGTTTGTTTGTGGTTTTGTCTTTGTCCTAGGGGTTTTGCCGGTAATCCTTGGATTACTTGTAAGCCCTTTGTATCCGTGTTCTGGCCTTTCTATTGGCCTTTCCTCTTAATGAAATATGGGTATAAGACCCGCTCGCGAAAAAAGAACGGGTGTTTAAAAAAAATTCTTACAGCTGCAGCTAATTCTCTCAATAAAATATTTGCATCCCAACCAGGAAGTCTGTACTAGTACTAGCTCTTATCTACCAGAAATTCTTTTGCCTTTCGAAAGAAATTATTGTGCATTTTACAAAAAAGATTCCGTCATTCCAAATTCCAACCGGTGCAAAGATATTTGTTTAGTTCTTGAGTTTAGGGACTAAGGACTACACAAGTACCACTAGTCTCAGTTAGCTACTTTTGAGAGATTAGTGTATTAGAGATTACTAATCCCTCTTTTAGTCCCATGTTTGGTAATTTAAAAGCTAAATAGGACTAAAATTTAGTATTTAATCAGCTGTCCTTTTGTTTGAAGTATTTCTTTTCTTTTCATTTTCGTTTGGCGCAAGAACGGAGTTGTTCCGTTTTTCACCCAGGTTAGTATAGCTGCACGAAAATAGGACGTACTCTGCTCGCAAAAAAAGGATGTACTTTATTTTTTGATAATATGTATCATCATAAGCTTCTTAATATATATTCCCTTTCTCATCAATAGCAACCTGACCGACCCGTGGCCTAATACCTATTGGGATTAAGCACATTGAGTAACATTTCAGTAATTTATATATAAAGCAAGAACAAAGGGTGGTAAATGTCCTGTTTGTGTTTGAATCTTGAATCCGAAGTATACATCCATAAAGGTCAGGTGGTAGAGACTAGAGAAAGCGTGGACAAATAAAGCTGCTATATTCTCACATGGTGACACGATGCAGAGATGTACATAAGATAAGCACATTATTATTTTTGGCTTCAGCGTGAACAAATAATCACCAAGTATTGTTGTTCCATCCTACAAAAACACTTGAGACACGCTACTATATTGTTCATATATCCATGTCATGTATGTAATGAGGCCTCGTTTAGTTGGCCAACTCGGGGGTGGCCGAAGTATTTAAAACCAAGGCCGAAGTACAAAACCATCATCGAATTTCGTCAAGGCAAGTACCACCGAAGATGTGACCTTGAACCGGAAGATGCAAATTAACCTTATTTAATCAGGAGGCAGCCGTACCTTGACCTCCTCCGACCAAGGACGCTAGGGGCCCGTGCAGCCGCCTGCCGGTGCCCCCGCCGGAGTGCCTCGTTCGGAAGCACAGCGTGGACGTCGGCGACGACGCCGCACCACTATTGTCGTCATCGTCATCTCCCCTTGAGTTGGACGAGAAGGACGACCGCGGGCTAGCCAGCAGCCTGTTCCTCCGGCTCCGGGTGCACTGCACCTGCGCGCTCTCTTTGGACGGCGGCGCCGACGGTGACTGCGACGGCATGGTATGGCTCCTGCGAAGCTTGGGGAAGATGCTCTGGACGAAGCTAGCCGGCTTGGAGGAGAGCAGCTTCTTGGAGGATTGGGACTTGGTGAACTTGGTCTTGGCTGCGCCCTTGCTGCTGTAGTAGGACGGCGGCGGGGTGAGGGGCGGGAGGGTGGTGCTGGAGATGGCATTCTTGGGAGTGCCCGGCGCGGACTCCCACACAAACGGCACGGAGCCCGCGGAGGCGACGCCGTAGTAGACGCGAAAGGAGGGGTTGGAGATGGAGGAGGCGTCCTTGGAGAGGAAACGCCGGTTGGCCGTAGTCGCCCGCTCCTCCTCCATGGCGGCCAGGAGCGACTTATGGCTAGAGCTCTTGGGGAGCATCCTCGTCCTGTCTTCCTTGTCCATCATTGTCGTCCGGCTCTTCTTGAGAGGAGCGACGATGTTTGACAAAATGGGCTTCTTCGGGTATGGAAATGCAAACGGTGGACGAGATCTTAGTTAGGAGAGGATGTACTGGTCAGGGCCAGGGAGGCAGGCAACGTGGTCTTGAGCAAAAGGCACATGGAGCCATTAGGCTTGGCGCTGACTCTGGGATTAATAATCAAGCAATCAAACTCAAACTCAAGCATACAAATTAATTGTGCCTGCAGACTATGCACCATGACTTTGCCTAACTTTTTTATGGAAGTAAACAGGTCCACTTATTCAAACAAAGTCGCAGCTGAAAAACGATTATCACCATAGCTTCAAATTCTAGTGTTGTACTTCTGATTTCAAATCTATGTTCTTTAGCATTTCAAACAACGTTTGCCTTATAATTTTTTTAAATATATGTATTATGAATAACATTTCAAGACAAAAGCCAATTAATAGCATAAACCATATGTGTGTGTGGGCGCGCGCACCAATTTTCATATATCCATAGGTAAAATTAAAAGAAATGATCGACTAAAATCTTAAAAGGCCTAGATTATTTACTTAGCAATTTTTTTTAAAAAAAATTATAGTGTAAACTCAGTCGGAATAGAAATGTCACCTAAAACCGTAGTGAATTTGGTGTTGCCACTTCGGTTTGAATATCAAATTTGCAGTAGTGACCGTATTCAGGTTTTCAATAGCAGAAGACACCTGCAGGTGATGTTCTTTCACAACTTGGAAAAAATACATGCGGAAAAATGAGATCAGGTTAATGGAAGAATAAAAAACTCCAATGGATTGCATCTGCCCTCCCCCGTATGGTAGGGGTTAGCGCTGGAGCGGGAGGAGGTACATGACGGAGGGCGTCCCCAGCGGTGCAAGCAGGTTGGCGTGGCCGCGAGGCGGCGGTGCGGAGGAGACCGGATCGGTGGCACAAGGGTCGTAGAAGTTCCGGCGAATGGCGTGACGACATAGGACGAAGCTGCCGAAAATGGAGCGGAGGATGGCGACACCGGCCGGCTACAGGTGGCGTCCCCGGCGACGATAGGAGAAACGCCAGGTTGGCCCAAGGCAGGGGGCGACGCTCGTGTGTGAAAGGCCTAGGGCGAGGGCCGCAGACAGTGACGGCGGATGTCGAGGCGGGCGCGACAGCTGTGGTTGTCTTGGCAAGGCCAGTCAAGGAGGGTTTGGTGGCAGCGAGCTGCGTGCACGGCGATTGCGGATGCACGCGATTGGGCGGCGAGGTAGAGGGAGGAAGGTTCGAGGTTTCTTTTTTATATATATTTATTAGTAGGCCTGGATATGCTTTTGAGGTGGAGCGAGGAATGTTAGAGCACTCTCTTGTTTTTTATTTATTACCATGCCGATTCTTGTAGATCAAAGAGGGGTGGGAAGCGGGGCTCTGAAGGATGGAAATTAGAGGCCAAGTGGGTCGTTGAGGAAAGTTTTTGTATGCACTCGTAATGTTAATAGTTAGATAGTTAGATGAGTAGAGAAGCCTTCCTCACATCCATGCATGAGGTTATACCTTTATTTTTTCTAAATTGTACCCGCTGCATTTTTCTTCTGGTACGAGTTTTGATCATACATAAATATGTAATATATTGCATAAACTGTGTTTTTTTTAGAATGAGCTGACCATACTTACCCTGTTTGTACTGGGGAGTTCTTTTTTTGATAGTGCTACATCTGAACTCCAAAGCCGCCTAATGACAAAAGGCTCCATACTATATTTTAGTTTTTGCAGGTCCTATTTCGAAATTAAATCCTAAGGGTTTGTACAGTTCAAAGGTAGACCTTAAATAGTTATTACATGCCAATTATTGTTTATCTGAATTTATCCCTTAAAATCCTTAACAACACAGTATCAATTTTCTCTACATAGTTCTCATACACAGCAAAACATAATTTCTGTAGCAATGCGTGATGAATTATCTAGTATAATATAAAGCCCAAGAACGCAAACTGCTCGGTAAAGCTTGCTCGAAGTTGCATTGGGGTGAGATTAGTAGTGACATATATTGAATTGCTTTTGTTGATAAGCATCGTGTGTAAATTGATGGACCAGATAACATACTTTGACTAATGTTAGTGCAGGACCATTTATTACATCATATGCAATTTGTGTCAAAATCCTATAAAATCCTAACATATTTTGCTAACCTTTAAAGTATTTGTAGATTTTTTTTTTAAAAAAACATTACCGAATCTGTGAAAAATAATTCCTAAACATTTGATGCTAAAATAGGGGTAAAATTACGAAGAAATGTAACAAAGCAGAGGCAAAATGACATGTGCAGAATTGTCCGTTCAAGAATTAATAACGTCGTTAGGAGCAGTCCACATAATAAGAGCAAAACTCAGGCTTCAGTTTGAAAATGCAGCGCAAATTTTAATAATGTTTAAAAATAGGGGTAAATTCACCGTAATACACTTCCTCTGCGCTGCTGGCTCCGCCTGGTGTTGGGTCAACGTTCTCCCGTCCCCTCGCATCTTCTCTCTCTTCTATGGTCGCGAGTGGCGACGACTGAGCGACAGCCGCCGCCGCGTGCTCAGGTCTTGTTCGGGCTCTTCGCGGGAGACCGGCACCCAGCAGGTACGCCTAGCCCTTCTCTTCCCCTAGCTTAGCTGCCTGTATTCGAATATGATGTTATTATTACAAGTGTAGTATACATGTATTATGCGTACCAAATTCGATTATTTTTTTGTCAAAAATCATCTAGAAAATAAATTTTATTTTTTAATATATATATCTGGCATTGATGTATTTTCTAGTTGTTTTGTATTGTCACTAGGTTTACATGAAAATTTGCACATAATGAATGAATAAAGAAACAAAAACCAGCTGGAGTGGATAACAGAGGCAACTGAACTTTTTTTTAGCTCTCTTCGAAACTGATATACTCTTACTATAGTCTCGTATGTTGTTGTTTGGGACCCAGCTTCAAGCAGTTTGATGAGCCGAGCCAAAACTGAATTTCATTCAAAATCTGCTACTTTCGATTTTTAAAGGAAAACAAGGGGAATTGGAACAAGACACCAGGGTTTTTGTCCAGCCCTCTGATTTGTGCCTGAAAGGAAATTATTTACCTCTTTTTATGGCTACCATTTATCATTTGCATTATCTGCTTGACTGCTAGTGTAGTTACTAGTTAGCAAATAATTGATAATGACATTGTTACTTATAATTCATAGGTGTTACACACAGAATGGACACAGGACTTCAAGTTATGTTCATTCTCAGTTTTGTGCTCTGGTGTACAACAAGCTTTGCTTTGGATGATGCTGGTGCGTAATGATTTATTGTATGCAATCATGTGTCTTGTGCAAGTATTACATGGCTAGTAATTTTGTTTTATTCAATTTACTCAGAATAGAGTTGTGGCCATGTAATAAAGGTATTTTAATGTGATTTTATTTTTAGGTTTTTAAAAATAAAACAATGCAACACCACTACTGAGTATTATTTTGGGCCCCTATTTCAGATGCAAATAGATGAGCAAAATCAAGAAAGGTGGACATTTATAGTTTTTACTATCCTGGCACTAATGGAACCGTTGAAGGCTCTAATGGAATACCCCATAGTAGATTGTCCCCCTTTTCTGTTCTGCGTTCTCATATTCATCATACTTTATGGTCTTGCATTGTTCATGCATGTTTGAAAGGGAATCGGAAGAAGACAATTTTCATTATATACTCTAAAAATCGTAGCTGGTAATCTGCATGTATTTATATTAAATACCATAAACTTGATCACTGAATCTTAAGCAAATGCTTTGTTTCGGTATTTAATGAGCAATAATACCTTACCTACATTGATTTCAGTGCTTTTATTCTGTTACCTACATTGTTTCGGTATTATCCTCATAAAGTATCTTGTCATTTCTCACTGGTTTTCTCTCATCCTAGCTGTTACAAGGATTCCAAATGTGGGCATAATATCTCTGTCGATGACAGAAAATCCGCAATTATGCCAACTTTGTGAGGAGTTTGCGTCAGAAGCCCTCTTCTATCTAAATGAAAATGAGACCCAGACTGAAATTGTTGATACACTACACCAAGCTTGTTCAAAGTTTCGTTCTTTTAAGCTGGAGGTATTGTTGTTTTACCTTAAATTCTTTTGCATGCTCCAATATTTGTGCTGTATTCTAAAAGCTGGCATGTCCTAAGTAATATATGCTTCAATATTTCTACATGGACTCCTGACAGTGTACGAGGTTGGTGGATTATTATGCTCCTCTTTTCTTCACAAAAATTGCTTCACTAAGCCCTGAAGAATTTTGTGCATCAGCAAGTTTTTGTGGGGAGGTAACATTCATTCGTCTTCCAAGACATGAAGATACCTGCACCCTTTGCCATGAGGTTGTCGATGAGATTGTTACTAATCTTGAAGATCCAGACATTGAGGTATTTGTTTGTTACAGTTTTGTCAATTCAATTTATTTTCTAATCAATTGTTTTATGGTTTATGCTTATTTTTTATATTGTGTTCTTGAATTGTAAAATTCATGTTACCTTTCCTCTGAATCTTTTTTGTTCAATTACTCAGAGCATGTCACATTTACATTAGATTGACTACAATGGATGTTATTAATAGGTTTTTTATCTAGGTGTTTGTGTAATTCTGAAACATATTTTAGTGGGTATCTACATTTAGCAAGGGCTAGGGCACTTAAAGGTAACTTCTTAAAGGTAACTTCTGCTAGGTGATGAGACCATGACGTATTTCAGTAGGAACTAGACCATGTAGTTTGGTATATTTTTGGCATTTTTATAAGTTTGAATTTGATTTATTAGGAGTCAGGTACTATTAGGGCAAAGCTGCTACACATATTTCAAATGTAAAATCCATGTTCACATTTCTAACACTGAAGTTGAGTGAGCATGTACATGGAGTCCTTTAGACACAAAGTCAGGCAAATACAAGCTTTTGAATTGCAATGGTCATACCATGAATGCATTTAAGGATTCTAGACTGCTGATCATTGAACTTTCTTGTGTTATTATTAATTTATTATCCATCTTTAGATAGCCTATCAGCACATGTTGAAGCATGTCAAAATTATAGAATGTTGAACTAGATATACATCACGAAAATTCTTGAATACGTCCGGAAATGATGATGGGACAATTTGGATTGTTTTTTTTCGACGCAAAAATCGTGGGGAAGTTCCCCATGGCGTATCAAAAACTTTTCATTAAAAGGAAGGAGAAACAGGACAAGTACAAAGGATTACTTACAGGGGGAGGAAGAGAGAGACTAAACATTAGAGCTAACACAAGGAGGGGCGGGGGGTACAAGGCATCAAGCCACAGACAAGCTATTCTTCTATCATCATCTCCTAGCCGGTAGGATTGTAAAGCAGCTTCATCTTTGAAGTTTCTAAGCCATCTCACAGAGGTGCCTTGATGACCATCAAATACTAGATGGTTCCTGAGCTTCCAAAGTTCCCATGAAGCGATGAGGAAGATTTCTACAATGAAGGTGATCCCTGCCTGCTGACTAGCTCTCACAATTCTTCTATGAATGTCGGCCTCCAGGACCCAATCAATACCCAGCTTGTCCCAACACTTCTTGGCAAAATTACAGTCGAAGAAAAGATGCTCAATAGTTTCTTCTTCTTTTGCAGTGCACATCACACAGACTGTTAGGTTGCACATTGAATTGTCTTCTTGAAAGCATATTTCCATTACCCCATAAGTATCCTGGGTGTTACCCTTGATTTCCAGATTATACCAAAGCTGGCAGGTGTAGGCATAGAGAGAAAGTCCATTTTATAGAGCTTAGCAGATGTATACTTTCCATTACCCCAGCAGAAGATTCTCTAATCAGTTTCCTCGACTAAGTTAAAATCTTGAACTAACTCCCTTAGGTTCTGCAACTCCTGAGCAGCAGCTTGAGATATAGGAATAACAAAAAGGTCTGCAGGACATGTGGCTGCACTTACTTCTTTTACTGAGATTTCAGGGTCTCTAGTGAAGTGAGCAATGTTGGGAAAGGTATCCTCAAGACAATTTCCAGCCCAATTATCTTTCGAGAACAAAATATAAGATCCATCACCCAGCTGACAAGTAGTGATGGAACCATAGAGATCTTTCGTTTTGAAGATGTCCTTCCACCAGAAGGAGCCGATCTCTTTTTGCACATGTGGAACTTTGCCTTCATAATACTTAAACCATAGCTGCTGCACCCAAGGGATATCAGACTTGGAATAGATCATATGTAATTGTTTCAACTTTCAACAGTAAAGCATAATTCTGCAAGAGTAAGTTCTTGATGCCAAGTCCACTTTTTTTCTTGGGACTTCGGGCAAGGGGCCAAGCCACCAGGTTTCCTCCTCTTTTTCTTTTAGAATTTCCCCTCCATAGACTGTTTTCTTATTCTATCGATATCCTGGACTGGACCACCCCTTTATGCAGTCTGAATGTGCACATGGCATATGTGACTCTGGCAGTGATAACAATGTTAATGTATTCCACTCTTCCAGAATAGGATAGAAGAGTGGAGCAGGTAGATAGTTTTCTCATCCAACAAGGGAGCAAAATCATCCATTTTTAGCTTAGTTGTTCCAAGAGGCAGCCCCAAATAAGTAAAAGGAAATTATCCTATCTGACAGCCTAGGGTTCCAGCCAAAACCTCATTTTCTCACTGGAGACATTGATTGACAGTATTAGAGACTTGCTGAAGTTCACACATAGCCCAGTGGACATAGCAAATGTATTCACAATTGCCTTTAAACAAAGGGTCTTTTGTGCAACTGCCCCTATTCTGGAGGCTAATTGCTCGTTTGCCCCCATTTTTTAAACTTTGCTCATTTGCCCCTGTTTTTTATAACCGAAGGCTTCGTTTGCCCCTATTTTACACTTCCGTCATGTGATAAAAAATTAAGGCCTAAAAATAAATGTTTTAGAAATAGGAAAAAAAGAAAAAAAAGACCACAATACCCTTGTCATTCTCCCCATCGTTTTGTAGTTTGTACTCTCCCCATCCGGTCGCCCAAGGAGAGAGAGAGAGCGCACGCTCGGGGAGAGGGAGAGCTCGCCGGGACGCAGCTCACCGCGGGAGGCCGCCACGGGGCGCGTGGGTCGCCGGGGGTGGCCGTCGCCGGGGCGCGCGGGTCGCCAGGGGTGGCCGCCGCCGGGGCGCGCGACTCGCAGGGGAAGGCTGCCGCCGGGGCACGTGGCTCACCTGGGGAGGCCGCCATGGGGCGCGGGTCGCCGGCGGTGTCCGCCGGTTCGCGACCTGGCGCATCCGCCGGCGGTGGGCGTGGGGCACGACGTGTCCGCCGGCTCGAGACCATGGCGCAACCGCCGGCGCAGGGGCAGACGCGGCCGTCGAAGACGCAGCTGACACGCGGGGCAGGCGCGGGAGAGCACGTTCGCCGGGGAGCCAGCAACCGCGACTTGGGGTGGGGCTCCGGCAAGGACGTGGCGGAGGCGCCGGCGTGGCCACTGGCGTGCGCGCGGCTGCGGTCTCCAGCACGGGTGCTTAGATTTGCCCCCCATGCGCGAATCTACTGCCGGAGCACGTGCAGCGCGGAAGGCGGAGGTTCCCATGTCGCTGCCGGAAGTCAGGGTCTGGGCAACATCTTGCGGGCTCGCCGCTGCTTGGGACCGTGGCCGCCGGGCTCGGGGCGGCGGCCAGGCGAGTTGCCCGGAGCCGGGGCGCTGGGCTCGGATGCACTCGGGAAGATGACGAGGAAAGGAAGGACCCGTGGGGAGATAAGAGGGCATTTCTGTCTTTTTGTCCTATACTTAACAATGTTAAGCTCACTTCACGGACCAGGGGCAACTAGTGCTTTCAGATTCAAAAAACAGAGGTAAACAAGTAAAGTTTAAAAAACGGGGGCAAATGAGCAATTAGCCTCCAGAATAGGGGCAGTTGCACAAAAGACCCAACAAACAAAAGAGCTGCTTTGCATCAACTTGCATGATGAGTAGGGTGTCGTCTGCATATTGTACAATAGGAAAATCAGATGTAGGTTGAGGAATGGGGAGCTTCAATATTCCTCTGCCTGTAATCTATTAACAATATATTGAAGAATTTCTGCTGCCAAAACAGACAATTCGGATTGTTGAGACTACATCACCTGTTTGGTTTACTGAGACACTGGGGGACTTTTGGAGGACTGTTGGTACTCCTCAGTGCTGTCTATGAATTTGCACTTGTGCAGATCTGGTGCACTATGGTTGTCTAGTAATATGTTTTGTGCCGTATCATGTCAAGTACAAATTTTTCCCATGGATATCAAAAATCACATATGTTAATTTTTCACTATTCAAATGCAGTTCCATTCTGATTTGCTCGTTTTTCTTTCATCCATCTGAATCATGCTATGTTGATTTTCATGGATGATTCTCTCACTTTAATTGCTTTGAATGCAAGCCCATTGGACTGACATGTTCATGCATGGTTAGAGTTTGGTCTCAACTCATTTTAAAAAAAGAGAGTTTGGTCTCGCGAGCCACAAGGGGAAGACGCCCCCTTGGGTTTTGCATTAAGAGGGTGCCGTGACTCGAACAAAAAAAAAGAGAAAAAAAGTTTGATCTCAACAGCTGCAATATAGAATGATCTAGTTTGTGAATTAAACTCATTATATGTTGCTGGGGTCAACAATCCAATTTAACATCTGGTGAATATGATTCAAAATAAATTGACATGTTTCCTACCTTTCCTCAACAAATTGATAAAGTGAGAACTATCCAGTTTGTACTTGGCTGCTAAAGTTGCATATGACTTTCTGATTATGTTCAACAAGTTTAATTTAACTTATACATGTCATGCCTTCATTTTCCTTGTCTGTGGTGGGATGTATCTGATATTTGCTCAATCAATTAACCACAATATTTATCGAATGGGTTTAATCCAGCCCCTAAGAAATCTTGGGTGTGTAGTGTCTCTTCCCTAACTTTGCTGAGTTATGGTGTTTTACAGCATTAGACTTTTTTGTTAAATACCAAATTCTGAACTTTTTAGGAAACAGTGAAAAGCTTTTGCTGTGGTACATCCAAATGACTGTGAACCGTTCATTTATTTTAATCTAACGGTTGCAATTACCTATGAAATCCTAGGAGGTATTATGTAAATATATGTTTATTTAATTTTTTATTTTGTAAAATATGATAAAGAAGGACCGCTTTAAGTATACAAATCTTCTTTTTTATATTTGATACATGCATGATCTGGTGGATTTGGTAAGTTTTTATTTTGCAACTTTGGACTTGCTGTATTTTTATTCTGATGCTCTTGAATCTATATGCCATATAATTTGACAATTTGTACATGTGATCCCTTGTGATTAGGTGTTGCTGTACGTGACCCTTTTTTTTTAATATATGTACGCGTACCTAACTTGCATGTACGTGTACCTAGTTTGTTAAATTGTTGTAAGTTCTAATACTGATATAAAATAGAAACTATATTGAATTATTGATATTTTGACGGAAACATTGCACATATCATAGGCAAATACAAATTGAATAATTTGAATTTAGATTTGTATTTAGACATATCAACTTAATTTTGAAGACAAAAAAATATCCACTTAATTTATGCATGCATAAGTCATGACCCTGTTGAAAAGAAAGGTACCACAACCGCTTCTGTTTCCGTCAATAGGGGATTTGGCAATATTTAATTTTTATTCTTCTAAGTTAACTAATCAATTAATTACTTTTAAAATATAAAAATCAAGGGCTCAGATTTGTTTAAGATATTACTCCTACCGAGTAAAAGGAACAGTGAAAACATTGGCATATTCTGACTGTTTATACTACTTCTGGCCAAACAATACTGAGGTTTCCTTGACAGTGGCATTTGTGCTGTATTACTGATTAATATTTCATAAACAACTCTTTCTATGTTGATTCCCTGTACAAGAGGGTTCTATTGTTTTCCCTATAGAAATAAAATATTGATATTTCAACAGCAGATGCATTATGGAGTATTGTTAATTTTGGGCTGGGTCCATACGTCATACTACTTTCTTACTTTTACTGATTAGCAATTTTTAGCCAATTTGTTTTTTTTTTCAAAAAATGAAGCCTTATGCCATGATGCTGTTTACTGTTGACAGCTTAAGATAATTGAGATACTTCTGAAAGGATGCAATAATGCAGAGAATTTTGTACAAAAGGTAAAGCTTACAACTGAGCTAAATGTACTGTTATTAATGCATTATAATTATTTCTAAACCGTGCCACTTCTCCAAATCAGTGCAAGAGGTTGATAATCCAAAATGCACCTATCATAATGGAGCATATTAAGAAGTTCCTTGAGAAGAGAGATTTCTGCAATTCTATCCATGTGTGTGGAGGTAAATCTGTTCGTGCTGGATCACAAGTTCTCAGAATCCTTTCTTCAGCGTGAAGTCCTGAACTTGGACGAATAGTTATGTTCATTCATGCATCGGATGTTAGCGTAAAAAGAAGTCCAGGCACTATGTGAGTCCCTTGTGACATCGGCTGTACAAAATTGGCTGTGTACATGTTAAAGGAAAACAAAACTGAAATAAAAAACCTATGCTGAGCAGTGTATATTTGAACTATATATCACTATACCTTGGATATAATGTTATGTAATAGTGGTTTGGTAACTTTGGAGCAGTAATATATGTGATGCCAAGCGTAGCTTGATCTTTCATGATGTAATGCAGTATTATTCTTCTAAAGCTTCATAAATTCAGCTATAATAATAATAATAATGTGGGCACCAATATCTGGATTTTTACGTTACAAATTATTGCTAGCATTTTCACACAGACCCAATCTAAGCCACCGATTCTTTGTGCAAAGATTTGAGGGTAATCTGTTCACTGAATTTTCGCAGCTTGGCTTCACAAACTTATCAATTATTACAGAGTAACCGTTTAAAAGTAGTATAAAAAGTAGTATACCCGTGACCCGTCCAGTCAAATATTAGATGGAAATAGCCAACGGTCGTTTTCAGGCGCCAAACCACCATTATTGTTGCTTGTTCATTCAGTATTGTTTTTTCTTGCTTCTCGTCCGCTGCCACCCGTATTACGTAAGACCTTCCGTGTGATAGTTTGCAACGTACAGCAAGATAAGAACGGGATGCTATTATGGCTTCTTCAATGGTCTAACTTTTGCTAGCTCATAAATATTTTAATCATTAAATATTGCAAAAGATGGAAGAGGAGGGGGAGATGCTGGTTACGTGCGAGGGGAGCAATAGGCGACTGGCAGGCGATTCGCCGCCACCGTGTTTCGTTCCCTCGCCAAATCCCAGCCACAAGATCGAGCCCATCCCGACGGTGCCTTGCCCCTGGGATAGGGTGGAGTTGGTTCAGGCGGGAGTGCGGTCGAGTTCGGAGAAGAAGGCGGAGCTCCGCCACGTCGAGTAACTTGTTTGGGAGAAGTCGGTTCGGGAGCAGGGAATCGTGGTGACGGAGGAGGTTGAGGATGAAGAAGCGGGGACGCATGCCTACATCTCCTTGTCGGCAACCAGGGATGAGCAGCGATCGGCACTTGCGCTTCAAGGATAAACTCTGGCGGAAGGAGAGATCGATAGATGCTGAGACGATGGTCGATCATGGGGGAGGGGCAGTCGTTTCGTTTGCGGTGGATTGCAGAGAGGTGAGATCATGTTGGCAATTTCACAAATCATCGCATCTAAGGGGGGATTTCGCCGGTGATTATGCTGTTAATTTCCCACCAATTGGGGAAGTCCGAAGAAATCAAAGAAGAAGCCCGGTGTTAGTTTCTCAATCATTTCAGTGATGAATGAGTTTATTCGCAAATCAAAACCGCAAGCAAACATGTTCGAATAAATTGGTTAGAATTGTGTTCGTTTGAAGGATGTTCCGATTCAATTTCAATGGGAATCGAGAGCAGCTGCAGAGGAAACACGGGAGGTGGTGCGCGGGGAAGGGAAGACATTGAATCAAACCTAGCAGAATGTTGAATCAAACCTAGCAGAATGGCCCCACGAGTCGGTGTCCATGGTTCCGGAGACCGCCCAAGATTCAGATTGTACCGAGGGTCCTTGGTAACAGTCCGGAGGCAGGGGCATGTGTCGAAGAGGTGGAGGGCGGTCAAAAGGTGGTGCACGAGCAGCATCGGTTTGGTCACCGCTCTCGTGGTGCTTTTGGGCAAGAAGGTGAGGATGGAAAAAGTTAGATCGAGGGGGTGAACCCTAGGCTGTCCTCTCTCACCAACAACAAGCCCAGATATTCTAATCTCTCTCGGTTCGTTGCTCATTTGTGGAAGACACCAATCAAAACATTTGCATCGGTGATCCGAGTGGACTTAGCCCATATAGTACGAGTGATGAATCAAGAAGGGGAGAGGAGGAATTGGGGTGGCGGTGGCGGCGGCCCGAGATGGGGAGGTGGTGGCGGCAGAGGTCAATGGGGGTACGGTGGTGGCGATGGACAGCAGGATGGTGGGAATGGTAGAGGATCATGGGGTGGTGGTGAAGGCAGCGAGGGGCAGTGGATTGGAGGTGATGGCGGAAGGGGTCAGTGGGGTGGAGGAGAAACATGGGGGAGCGGCAATGGGCGTGGTCAAGGCAGAGGGTTTGATGTTGCTCCTGGAAGAAACACTTGGGAGTGGAAAATAGATCAAGCGAGCTCAAGTAAAGAAGTAGAATCTTGGGAGAGAATTGCTGAGCAGAAGAAGCCGGATGGTAAGCGGGGTCTAGCTGCTGAGAAGAACCCAGAAAAGAAAGCACAAGATGAAGTACCTGATCAGCACAGTCAGCCAGATGGAAGCCTGAATCACTCAAAAGGTACAAATGACAGGCACCCTCCTCAATCAGTGAATGCTACTTGTGATGATAATACAAAGTCTGTTGTGGTGAGAACTGCTTGTGAGATATGTGGCATATTCAATCATTTGACAAAGGATTGTAGAAGGATTATGTGGTTTCAAGAACCACACTACCTATGAGTGTAAAAGATGTGTGTTGTGGAACACTGGTCCCGAGCTTTGTGCAGCACAAGTGGAGGATCAAAGTTTTTTCTTCATAGAAGAATGCATAGATCCCAAGTTGTCTAGGGACAAGGATTGCATGGGAGTTATTAACATTTTTAAAGGGAAGGCCACTGTCAAAAACATAGAGCAGGAATTCAGGTTCTTAGATGGTTCTAATAACTTGAAGTGGAATGCAAGAGCTGATGGTGAGAATAGATTTGTGATGAGGTTCCCTAATCCAGATGTTTTGCAAGATTGGGTGAGGGTTAGAGCTATGACTATGAATGAAACATATGTAGTGATGAAGGTGCTGCCTTGGTTTGCTAGAAGTAGTGCTAAGAGCACCCTGCAGCATGCCTGGTTTAGGGTGGGGAACATTCCCACTGATCAGCTATTAGGACAATTGCAAAAGTAGCAGGGCTAGTGGGGAAATCTACAGAGATTGATGAAAAGACAAGGTACAAAGCAGATTATGTGAGGGTTAGAATTGCTTGCAGAGATGTCTCCAAGGTGCCCAGAACTGTAGATGCTTTTTTGGATTTGATGAATATGAGTTTACATTTGAAAGAGGTCCTAGAACCACAAAAAGCTAAAAAGCGGACTAGTGGTGTAAAGATCAATGAGGAGTCTCCAAGAAAGAAACTTAAGATGGGTGAAGAAGATGGCCAGTTCAGGGAACATGAAACTTGCTAGTACAAAAGTTCTACCAAGTAGTGGTACTGTAAGCAACATTTAGGGCAAGTCAGTTAGCTCTGCACCTCCATAGATGGGTGGTGGGCTAAATGGGAAGAGGATGATGATGGACTAGACAAGTGGGAAACAGGTTGTTAGTCAAAACATTGGTAAAGATAGTGAAGCAGATAAAGAAGGGCTCAAAAGTATAAGTGAGGAAGTGGATTATGACATGATTCTCTAAGTGAAAAGCTTAAAGAAATTGGAGCTTACAGTGAGGAGCGGCAAAGCAGTAACCATAATGGTGAAGATAAGGATCAAACTTGTCTACCAATGATGATTGATGATTAGATTGAGGAATTTCATCATATTATCAATGCTCTTATATCAAAGAAAAATTTATCACTCATTCAATGATGGGCAATGGGGATGATCTGAACAGGACTTTGGTTGATGATATATTTCAATCTCAGGAAAGCACTATAATTGAGGTGGAAAAAATCAGTCCAGACAATGAAAATGTGGGTGTGGGTGAGGACATTGCAATGGGGCTCCTGAAGATCATATGTCTACTGCTAAATGTGATCAGGTCAAGGATAAATCTGATGCAAAAGCTGATGATGATGGCAACCAAGATAACATGGGTGGAGGGCTAGTTAATCAAATGCCAGTTCTACAAGCTGACCCTCAATGCTCTTAAGCTGATCCTAGGACTGCTAAGATCACAGGGGCATGAGGAAGAGTGAGAGGCTTAAGAAAGATCATCTGTTGACTACTCAAGAAAAGACATAAGCTATGGCCAGGAAAAGGTCCCTAGAAGGTTACACATTAACCCAACCAAAACTTATTGATGTCGGTAATTCTGTTTTAGATGTTTTGGCTAAGTCAATGGTTGTTTCTATTGAGCATGGTGATTTTGCTACTTTTGATATCATTAAGGATCTTGAAAATTCTAGAAGTAATTTATTTGTGAAAAATAATGAAATGGTTGATAGGAAAAGTAGTGCAGTCATTGAAGAGTTTAATCCTGATAATAGTGAGGATGTGGAGTTGGATAGTGATATTGTGGTTGATGAATTTGAAGAGTTTGTGGTGGCCAGTTCTAGAAAGAAGAGTGCAGAAGAAAGAAGAAAGAAAGTGAAAGTTTCTCCAGTAAAATTCAAGCAAGGCCAGAAACATCATGATTGCTAGACCATAGGGATACTCATGTTCTTGTGGGTCCAAAGAGAAAGAAAAAGCAAAAGAAAAAATGATAATATCTGGTTTATTATGGAACTGTAGATGTCTAAAAAAAAGAAAGGTACTGCTAATTTTTTTTGAAGAATATAATTTTTGAGAAGAAATTTCATTTTGTGGGATTGCAAGAAACTATAGTTGAAGAGTGTGGAGAGTCTCTAATAAGGAATTTGACCATGATAATGACTATTTATGGTTGTCAAACCCTTCTAAGGGTAGATCTTGGGGAAGTTTGGTGGGTGCAAGGCTAGATAGGTTTGACGTGTGTGCTTTCAAACAAGGTGAATTTATGATACAAATGTATCTTTGGGATAAATTGTTGAGCATTAAGTGGATTTTGTTGGTTGTATATGGTGTAGCTCAAGAAGAAAATAAGACTTCCTTTTTAGCTGAGTTATCCCATTTTTGTGCTACTAATTCTGAACCTTTGCTCATTGGAGGAGATTTTAACTTGATCGGATATAGTTAAGAAAAGAGTAACAAAGCTGTGCATAGACACACTCCTATTTTTCATTCTTTGATAAACTTTTATGAGCTTAAAGAGATTTTAATGAATAGGGGCATGTACACATAGTAAAATAACCAGGATCCAGTGATCCACCCATTTTAGAGAAACTAGATAGAATTTTAGTAAACAAACGATGGGAAAGTGGCAGACTGCCGTCGATATTTCGTTTCACAGTACCGATGTTGTACATGTTTTGTTATGAAAAAGGAATCTTAAAATGACCCATTACAATGTAATACTAAGCATTTAGCTTACTATCCAAACTGATTTGATACAAAAACTATGCATTCACTAATCTAGTGGTAGATTATCAACACAAAAGCAATTAATGATAGATGCAAGGTAGCAATGATGTTGCTTAACAAATTCTGAATCAAATAACATGTTAACACCAAATGCAAGAAAAAGTTTGAAGCAGATACAACTTTGAACATTAACCGATATTATGGCTTATTGTGGAAACAAACTACTTTAGAAATTTATCAATGATTACAATCCTTGTCCTGTTGGTCTCAACGCTCACCTTGCCATGCCCAAACAATATCTTTAAGTGCTGGTTTCATGTCTTGCTTAAACAAATTTTCATATTCTAGCGTATCCCCATTATTTTTCTTGATCTCTACAAGATGGAAAGAAGGAGTAACTTCAAAGATCTCTGCATCAATAGATAGTACACCTTTCCTTCCTTCATTTTCACCTTCCATTTTTAGTACACCACCTTCTTTCTTCTTTACTGTAAGTTTTGAACTAGTGGCGACATCTTCTAGTTTTGAGATAATAGTTGAAGCTGATTGACTAGATGTGAACCTTGCCTGTTTTTTCTTTTCAGACTCATCAAACAAGCCTGAAAGATTGAAGCCTTCTGAAAGGGATATAATATCAAAAGCATTAAGGTTGGTAACCTTTGTTACATCCTGTTTAACATTAGTTAGAGCTGAAACTTTCCCTTTTATCTCGATATTCTTTCGGATTAGCTTACTGTCAATACCCTTTTTGAACCAAAAACATTCCACTATTTTTGTAATTGGCATTCTAGTCCTTGGATTTGGATCAAGAATTCTTGACACTAACTTGCGCACATCAGATGGAAACCATGGTGGACATTTGAAATCTGCTTTCCCAATCTTTCTGTACATCTCCATCAAATTTGAATCTTGGAAAGGAAGATATCCAGCCATAAGAACAAATAGGATCACACCACAAGACCATGTGTCAACCTTTGCACCATCATATCCTTTTCGGCTAATAACCTCTGGTGCCACATATGCAGGAGTACCACAAGTTGTGTGTAGAAGGCCATCTTGGCGTCTTGATTCAGCAAGAGCACTCAATCCAAAATCTGAAATTTTTAGATTCCCATTTTCATCAACGAGTAGGTTTTCTGGCTTCAAATCACGATGATACACACCCCTACTATGACAAAAATCAACTGCACTAACCAATTGTTGGAAGTATTTCCTTGCAGCATCTTCTCTTAGCTTTCCTTTAGCAATTTTGTTAAATAATTCACCACCCTTGACATATTCAAGCACAAAATATATCTTTGATTTAGTAGCCATGACTTCATAAAGTTGCACGATATTTGGATGCCTCACCAATTTCATAACTGATATCTCTCGTTTGATCTGCTCCATTAGGCCAACCTTAAAAATTTTGTCCTTGTCAATAACCTTGATAGCAACACTTTGAGATGTATCTATGTTCCTAGCATGGTATACCTTGGCAAAAGTTCCTTGCCCCAATAATTTGCCAACCTCATACCTTTGCATAAGGATGTTTCCATTCTTCTCTGTTTCCATCATAAACACATGCTACCAAATTATTGTATGAAGTTGTAGCAAGACAAGAAGCTGTAGAAAACTTCAACCGTCTTCGGAAATTATATGACCCAGCATTGCAATATTTCTTCTGACATCAGTGGCGTCACAGTTAGTTTCTGTTATGCATCTAATGTGTGCTTGAAATCCTCGCTCATCAAGAATTAGTGATTTCAAATCAATTGGAGCAATATCTTCATCTTTGCAACATAAATCCTTTTCATACAAACACATCTTTCTGCATTCCTTAAAATAGCCTCACAATACGGAACACATTGTTCATATAGCTGAAATAAACAGAGCAAGCATAATTAATTTTATTCATTTCAAAAATAAGAGTAATTATTTTTTTAGTTAGCACATAAAGATTGTAATTTATCAAGATTTAAAAGTCGAAGAAAGCATGTCATTGATGAAATGAAAATATAATAAAATGAAAAATGAATTGTGCATTTAGATAAAAATGTTCATGCGCCTAATAAAAATATATATGTGCTAAAATACTACGGAAGACTTGATGGCACTGACGTCCATAGCTCCTCCTTATTTTTTGTTAAGTTCAAGAGCTTTGTTACTGTGCTTGCTCTTGAAAATTATTTACCGTCACTAAAGCTTAAAAAAATTAATTAATTGTACTTAACGGCTGTTTAGTACTTTTCCTCTCCACAATTTCTCACGCCCTTGAAGGAAACTGCGAGTTGCGAGAGTCGCCGCCGCCACTCTGCTGCTACAAACCGGCAGCTCCGGAGGAAGGTGCGCGAGCATATACTGAACAGAGCTTTCTCCTTGTCACTCGCCTTGCTGCGGTCGGTTTTCCAAATGGTTGCCGACGCCCGCTTGCCAGGGCGTGTGAGCAGTGCACTTGTTTTCTGTCTCCCCGTCTTCCCGATGAAGCGACGCATCACCGACGGCTGTGTGATCAAATTGCCATCTAATAATCGGGGGTTTGGAAGACTGGAGCCCACACTAGGAGACCGCAGGGCGGAGGCCAGTGCCCACGAAGGAGCAGGCCACAGGGTGCCTAATTCCTGTATTCCTTATTCCTAATTACTATATAGTCTAAAGATCTAGACATTGTGTGCATAATTATGCTATTTTTTTGTCACTTGCAGAGGAATTGGTGGGTGGAAGCAATGCAAGAGCAACTATGACCAGTAGAGAGAAATTTTGGTTTTCTTTTTTATATTTCTATTCTTTCTTAGTGTTGTGACTGATTAGTAATTGAAGGTCCAAATAGCTCAGTACAGAATGCAAAGAAGGGACCTGGATTTCAATGCAAAGAATGATTCACGTTGGGCAAATGTTGGATTGTTTTTTCCATGTACAAGGAGCCACTGGCTAGCGAGGTAGCGACTGTGACGACTCGGCAACAAGCGAAGTCTTGTAGGCTAGGAGAAGGAGCACTCTGCGGGGGCCGCATGCTTTGCGAAACCTCCGCTAGGCGAGCCGAGCTTGGCAGGGGGCAGCTGCACCGTCTGCAGAAACGAGGCGGAGAGAGCTTTATGATACAATAAGAACAAAGACGGATAGCGCACACTGGTGAAAGATCTGGTTTGGTTTTGATAATTGATGACACCAAGTTGCTAATGTTTTTGTCTAAAGTGATTTGAATTAGGCATAGCAACACTTGTGATGAAGGAGCTAGGTGGCATGAGGATGAAGGTCACAAGACGGTCCATGGTGATCGACATGGTGTATATGATGACATGATTAAGCTCTAGGAGGATAGAAGGAGCAAAACAAAAGCCAAAAGGAGCTCAAGGCAAAGGTATACTTGATAGGGCTTTTGGTTTGGTGGTCGAGACACTATAGAGAGTGTGATGATTTTTAGGATTGATAGCCGACTATCAAAAGAGGAAATCATGGTTTGATTCGAGGATGAAATGCCACTAGGTTCATATTTTTGAGCATATGCATTTTGATCCGGTGACTAACATGAAATCCTTGGGACATGTCTCGGGAGGCAGCCAACTCACGTTTGCACCTGTTGAAATGGAGTTGGCTCACGAACACAAGGGTTGTATATTCGGAGAAGTTTTGGAGAACTCTTGTGCTAGTAAAGAGAAGTGATGGTTCTTGGTTTGGAAAACTGCTTTGATCTTTTGTGTTTTGGATCAAGAGGATATGTTGGTCGTATAGCCTTTTGAATAAGCTTTCCAAAGAGTCCATGATCTTCGAAAACAGAGTTCGGTGCTTAAAGTTATTTAGCGAGTGCCCGCGACTTGGGGCCCGGACAGTCCGCCGGCACGCTGAGACGGGGTACAGTAACTTTGCTGGTTTGCCATTTGAATGGCGGACAGTCTGGGCCTGACCCGCGGACTGTCCATAGTTCATTTTTTCAGTGGTGAACAGAGTTGCTCTGGTTCTGTTCGGAGGTCCAGAGTTGAACCGCAGATTGTTTGGGCCCAGGGGGCGGACTGTCCACAATATATAGCAATTTTAGACAATAGAAGTGGCCGCTCTCGACCATTCTTATTTGGTAACCGCGGAATGTCCGGGGTTCAGGGGTCGGATTGTCCGCAGTTCATTTTTTTAACCTAACGGCTAGTTTTTGGTGAACGGTGGACAGGTTTGGCCCGCGGACTGTCCGCACCTGTCGCAGAAAGGGGATAACGACTCTTTTTGAAGAGAAACGGCCACCCCTTTGAGTTGGGGCTATAAATAGTGGGTGGCCGGCCATGGGAGGTCTCTCTGGCCACTTTAAACACCTTGGTGCATCCTTTGAGCTAGAATTTCTCCCTCCACTCATCTCCTTACTTGATTGTGCATCCAAAGTGAGATTCAAGTGTATTTGCTTGAGCATTGCATCTAGAGGCACTTGATCTTCGAGTTTGCTGCGGATTTCTTGTTACTTTTGGTTGTTTCCCGATGCCCTAGACGGCTTGGTGCACGACAGTGTTTGGGCTCGAGTTGGTGATTGTTCGAGGCCACACCGGTGAAGATTGTGAGGGGGTTCTTGAGCCTTCCCCGTGCGAGATCGTGAATTGGCTACTCTAGTGAAGCTCGTGGCTTGGAGAATCCCCATCTTGTGTTGACAGTGCGGCACCCGGCTCCGGGTATGGCTTTGAGATGCCATTCTAGTGTGCACATCTCCAAGTGGGTGTATCGCCACAATGAGGACTAGCTTATCGAGAAGCAAGTGAACCTCGGTAAAAAATATTGTGTCATCTCTCTTGCCGAGGCTTTCGTATTGTGATTGTGATTGTTATTGATTGGTTCATCTCCTCTACACCGGTGGAATAACAATTCAATTCCTCCTCTTGTATTTACTTTGCAACATATATCTTGTGTAGTAGTAGTTGCATAGTTTTGCTCTCTAGTGTTGCTTAGTTTCATAGTTGTAATTACCTTGTTCTCTAGAAGTAAATTAGTAACCTAGCCATTTGGTGTGACTAGATACCATAGCCTAGAATTGTCTAGGTGACATACATAGCTTAGTTGTTAGTGAGCTATGTCATTTTAAGTACTAATTCTTTGTTTAGTGCTTTGCAAAAAAAAAAAAAAATATAGGCTATTTACCACCCTCTAACCATTTAGAACCTTTCAGCTAGATATGATGAAGAGCTCCTGAAATGAAAATACTATCATACCCAAAACTAGCTCATGGCCCATACTAGTTCTTATTTTTTAACCATCAAATCTATTTAACTGGATGGCTCAGATTTTCCCAAACACTGTAAAATTTCTCTAAGGTTAAGCTTACGACTAATTTGTCGCCACTTTTGCCTACGAGACTTGTTCCAAACCTCAATGGCATTGGGCATCCGAACTAATTAATATTGATAGGTTACCGAAAGATACTGAGTCACGTTTTGTTCTTAGCTGTTTTCAGAAGGTTTAGTTTACACACCATCGTGTTGGTTTGGATTCCGAGGGATATTACTTACCATCTGTCTCCCTTCGTATATGTGATCGGTTGTGTTTGGTGGTGTGGTTGCCTCTTGGAAGGAGGCATGCACCTTGTATTTGTTTTTGTTCTTCTTTTTTCTTTTTCTTTTTTGAACTTTCTTTTTTCTTCTACTAATATAAATTAAGAAAATCTCTGGCCGACCTTTTGGAAAAGAACTCCTATAGAGTTATAACACCCTTACGAAGAGCCAGTTTTTCGTCATAAGGTTTATCAATTTGAGAAAAGTGGAAGTTTAGTACTGTACTCTGCCTAGATAAACTTTTGTGAGTGGATTTGTATTGTGCAGTTTTCATTAAGCAAACAAGACTAGCTCTAGTGTCCTTCTTATTCTTCTTAATATAATGGTACACAGCTCTTGACAAAAAACAAATAATTGCACAACAGAGACATTGAGACAAAAGAAAACTTCCGTTTAATTGCATATGTCCTAGTAAACTGATTATTTGCAGGAAGAAACCTATTCTGTTTCACTGGGAAACAGAGGCGATCCGTCCCAATGATTAAAAGGGTTCATCTATTTCTCAGGCTCCAGTGATTGAAATTTCAAATTCTTCAATCAATCATCTCATCAGCCCTTATGAGCTTTGTCAGTCATTCTAATCCATTTCAAAATTATACTAAAAGATCAAGCAATACCACCATGTTTCCAAAGGTAGCAAACCACAATGACCACGAACCCATTTTCCCCATGTACACCGTTAGCTCTATTGAGACCAATATATAGCATCTGAAATTAGAAAACTGCACAACAAGAAAGTAACAATAGCTCCACTGTCAAGTCTAGTCCAAGACTCTTAATCTCAGTAGACTCTGTTGTAAAGTCAAGATAACTTATCACTCTGCATCTGTTATTCTTCACAGTAATTTTCTTTCCTTAAACAAGAAATGTGCTAGAAGATGGTAAATGTGGAACCAATTAAAGAAATTTCTCATACACGAGGTGTAAATTCAGAAATCAGAAGCAGACTAGCTTCAAGGGCGCCAACCCAGTGATTCTCTTGCTTGACAAGGTGCTCACATTTACGGTTGATTATTCTGTTACTGGTTGGTGAAACTGGTGTTTATAAGGGTATGGGGTGCATGACTATGTTTACAAGGCAAACTAGCTAGTTGCCTAACTCTGAAGTAGACGTACCTACACACGATCCCAACCTCCCAAACACATTTATGTGTTTCTTCAAGTAATTGTTTCAATAGCATTTTTGTGGATACCATTCTTTTAGTTTTATGCCTGTAATAAACGAATATGCCAAAAAAATGTATCCACAATGATGATAGGAAATAAAATAATTGATGGCACTAATTTATCAGAATATTAGGAAAACCGATATTATCAGTCATCGTCCTCCCCACGCAGCAAAAAGATAATAAGCAACAAGATGGGTTCTACTACAAACCGAAACTTCGAAATTCATGTGTAGAGAGAGAGAGAGAAAAAATAATAAAGAACAAACCAAGCAGGCAAGATCGATTTCTCTTACCAGCAAAAACAAAGATCTTGCAGCACTCCACACCTGTGGCGACCAATGAACCAGGAATGCAGAAGATGAGGAGGTATCTAGGGGTAGTAGGAAGAGAGGTCGCAATGGAAGGAGGCCACGAGAGAACGAATATGCTGGTACCCGGGCTCGGGCTGTGCATGCAAGCGGCAAACCGAGCGCAATCTGAGGAGTTCTTGAGATGGACGAACAGGGGACTACGGGAAGGTGCGGTGAGGATGGCCTAAACTTGGGAGAGGTGGGCGACGGCACTTCTTTATGGTTGGTCCGGCCGCATTCGCTGGCCAAACATGCACCACAGCGACCTCAATTATGGTTGGGGGTAGTATATACGCATTATTTAATTATACATATATTTTATTTGTATAATTGCTGAATTATTTGCTATCCTCATCTGCCATCTGACAGCGCACGACGTCCATGCATCATGCAGTTCACCAACCGGGTATGATGACGGTGTGTTGTTACAGGTGTAAAAATCCAAGTTATGGTATTCATTCGAGAGCAGGCAAAGGCACCCGAAACAAAATGGTAAGCCTAACTGGGATGAAAAGTGTACCACTAATACCAATGCAGTTTAGATTCCAATGGAGATATGATCATCAAATACTGTATTTTTCATATATCTTGCCCAATACCAATGGTTGCTTTTGCGCCATGACTACAACAGCCGCACAAACTATGTTGTATTGCTTCCTACTACCTGGGCAACAGCGGAAGCTTTAGTCGGTCTGGTCAAGTTCGTTGCAGCTTCCATCTTGGACCAGCAGTTACAAAAGATTGCTGAGAAGGTAGTCTTCTTGGAGATACTGAACTCTCATTGGCAGGGGTTGTCATCTGCAACCTTAATTGGCATCCTCACATGGATCAATCCCAAACAAAAATAAGGGTAATATATAGTCTATATCATCAGTCCACAACAAAACACAATACCTGCTTAATTGGCATGACGCATGATTACTTGGACCAATCCCAAGCAAAAACATGTGTAATATCTTATATCAAACCATGTCCACAACAAAACAAAATATTTCAGCTGCATCACCCCAATAAACCAACAGACATCGAACTCAGAATTGCTCGCTCGAGGGGGGGGGTTGCATAAGCAGGTTATTCATTTTGCTGCAGATCTATCTAACAAAGCAGATTGAGCAAATCATTTTGCTGCAGCTAGCTGGCGATGAATGTCCTGCGAGAGCCAGGTGGCGGCATCGTGGTGTTTTTCGACGTTTACAGTGGGCAACTCGTCGGTGCACCTAGCAATCTGGATCGGACATCCAGCGATGGACCACGTCGCTGGTGTTTGGCGTAACGGCATGGCACTTAGTGGACTGTGGCAATGGTCGGCATGGCTCTTAGTGGACTGTGGCAATGGCCGCTCACTACAAAGTTTCGACGGCGGTGACGCTTGTGGGCGCCACTTTCCTCATTGGAGACGTCGTCTCGTCCTTCAAATGGGTCTCTCCGGGTGAAAACCGAACACCAGTGCCTCTGGTGGGGCGATGATGGCGTCTTTGGATGTCATTTTCTCATTGGAGACGTCACTTTTGGAAGATCGCTTGGGGTGTCGGTTGGAGCCAACATCAAGATGGTGCTTCGTGTCATTGGTAGGTCATCCGGGGTCTCTAATGGTGGTTGGTGTCCCACGATCTTTCAGTACCCTTATTAGGTGTTGACACGAAAAATGTGTCGCCTCCGCGCCAACACACTGTGGGGAGCTCCATGTGTGTCCCCTAAGCCTAACAGATCCACCGGGTAACTTCCGTGGCGTACCAGTCAATTTGATCCTGCAATTGACAAAGGGCAAGGCAAACGTCAAATTCTACCTGTCGGTGGTGTACCAGACAGTTCCAAGGGGATGGCTCTGTGACAACCGATAATTAGAGGAAATTGACTAGAAAGTCAACTTATATGCACATTGTAAGCTTCAAAGTAACCAATAAGTAAATGACCGCAAGAGATATGCAATAACAGGCACAACTAAATTAGCTGATTAGTTTAGTCGATACAGATTCAATTAAAAGGATGTAGCCTGCCTGCATATGGCCATCAAGCACCGACCGAGCCCATGCACTTACCAGATGTACCTAGGACACCGATCTAGCACTATGACGGTGGAGGGATGGTATGTTACAAAGTAGATGCTCAGATCAGATATTCAGGGTACATAAGGTGGTTACACAAGATCAACCGATAACCAGTCAAGCAACACATGCAGACTACCAGTGAAAGCGCAGCTGTGTCGTCTATTTAGCCGATAAGGGTCCATGCGGCACAGGGTCCATGCAGCACAGACAAGCTATCTGTCTATACCATAAATAGATCTAAGATCTTCAAAGCAAACCTGGTCTAGTATCACTGTGGGAGGAGGGGTGATACGCTACAATTTTACAGAATACTAGATCAGATCTACATCGATCATAAACCGAACTATGAACAAACAGGAGCTCGAACGCACAATATGTAACAATCAAGATCGATAGGATTTAGCCAATGACAGCACATATTAACCATTCTAGCAAGAATAAGCATGTAAAGCATGTAGATCAGCTAAAATAGTCAATTATACGAGATATAAGGCCAAATCCTTCTATCTATGATTGGGCAATGATATTGTTGCAATAAAATAAATCTTATAAAGCACGAACAATATCGGTAACTTAATGAATCTACTTGATCGCCAATTTACCAGAGCTGGTAACTAATACACCATTCATGCTTCAAGCCTAGGTCGGGCTTCGCCTATCCAAAAGCCCTGTCCGACCAACTACTCAATGTCCACCGGATGACACCAAGTTTTAAGCATGAAACCACAACAATGTATCAATAATTAGACCCTTGTCCTCATTGAACATTGCCTATCTAAAAGCCCCGCCCAACCAAATACTCGACGTCCACCGGATAACACCAAGTTTTCAAGCAAGAATTTGTGTCTCGACTTAACGAGACGGTCATGATCTACCATGCCCTGCATCTACCAGATGATACCCGAAACATGATAGAAATCGTAACTGACCTGCACCCACCAGATGGTACTCAGCCGAATCTAATCTACTCCTACTCCTAAGGGTTTGGGGTGGCCGGAGCCGAAGGTGTTCTTGTTGTATTGATTGATTCCTGATACAATGGTCGGGCTTTATATTTGTAGACCGAGGCCTTAAACGAGTCTAAACTAGATACGACTTTTTGCTAAAAATAAGGAACAAATGATGGGCCCTAATCTTTCCTTTCTAATAGAGCCTGGCATGTTTTGATCCATTCGCCGATCACCTCCCTTTGGTATGATCACCACGATCGACTTTATCCTCGTGCTAGCTGATGAAACAAATCGTCTTTCTCTTGCTTGACACCTAGGCAATGGCGAAAAAGCTCATTACCAAATTTCGATGTTAACATTAGGTCTAACAGGCGTGTTTGTGGTGGCGTTTTCTCGACTTGGTGGTCATATTCTTTAGGAATTGACTTCACGGAGCAAGCTAGAATGTTGTGTGAGACTACTCGAGTTCCATATTGGAGATGTAATGTTTTTGTTATTTTTTAGGTATATCAGTGTTGTCTGGTGACTTTTATCTTACTTGTAACACTGGTCATTTGCCATAATAATTATGGCCCGATGCATCCTCGATAGAGGATGACTGAAGCTGGAAATATACTTTTCTTTATCTTAAAAAAAGTAGTGAAAGCATGCATTTTCGCTAAAGTCATTCTTGCAAATCGAAGCTACCATCTCACTTCGTTGAACCGTGCTCGCGACCAAACAAGGTTCATTCATCAAGTTGTAGATGATAAGGTTGTTCTGATATGCACGGTCTGTTGCCGTGCGTGTATAGGAGCTTGGCTTGTACTCCAAGTAGAGAGAGTTTGTTATAATGTAATCTAGTTTGTTGTAGATCATCTTGTTGTACATGAAGCTAAGTACCATGAAGGGTATCTAATTCTCTCCCATTTCTGTTTTCATGGTATTCGGAGTCTTCTTCTTCATGGAAATGCACTATGGTTTCTTCCTCCTTTGCTCATGCGCGCTGTTGTCTACTCCTTAGGGTTTTATCACGTGAGGATCAAGAGTGGGTAGCTATCTAAGGACCAGCAGGTCCTGAGATCTTGTTGTAGATCTCTACTGCGACCACCGTTGTCGAGGCTTGGGCGGCGATAATGGGGATGTATGCATCCTAATCTCAGGCACGACTGATATCCTCAAGGATGGCACTGGCAACGGTGTCAAAGGGCTCGTCCACAATCAATGAGTACTTTACAAAGTTGAAGTCACTCGCTGACAAGATGGCATATGTGGGACACCGCTTGGAAGATGAAGAACTGGTCTCCTACATCCTGACTGGTATTAACCACAACTACAATCTCATGGTTTTTGCTATGGCTGCTCGAGTTGAGCCCATCACATGGGTGATCTTCATACTCAGCTTGTTAGTTTTGAACTTTGAATGGAGCTTTATGCTGGTGGCGGGCTCCAATTCCTTGGTGAACATGGCGTCCCGAAGAGGACATAGTGGCTTCACCATGGCCGTGGAGGCTGCTGATCTGGTGGATTTGCTTAGAGGAATGGAGGTCGTGGCAGTGGCCATACGTGGACAAGGCAATGTATGGAAAGGAAGGGCACACGGTGCTGCACTGCTACAAGAGGTTCGACGCCTCTTTCATTGTCCTTCCTAAGAAGAGTGCATCATCGTCCACCACATCCTAAGGATAGACACCAACTAGTACATGCATTTAGGTGCCACAAACCATGTTATAGCTAACTGGAGAAGCTCTTTGTGCGCAACAAGTACCATGGTAGCAATCAAGTCCATAGTGCTAGTGAAGTAGGTATGAGCATTAATGTTGTCCGTAATACAATTTTGCATTCCCCGGTTAGCAATCTTTGTCTTAAGAATATCTTAAACTTCTATAAAGTTAATGCCCACTAGCCTATTTCTCTAGCCTATCCTTGTGCCACATCATCCGCTTACATCACCCAAATCCCACTAAAGGATTCTCAGTAATCATCTTCGTCATCTCTTTAGCTACCACAAGCGTATTAACTGGTCATAGTGCTGAAAAGAAATACCGCCACCATCCATCCACCGATCCATCATACCACTAGGCCACCAAGCGCCCAAGCATGAAGAGCCTTTTTATCTTCATGTGACAAAAAAGAATTTGAAAGTATAAGTCACCTCATTAATAAGTATCTTTTACATTACAACTTCAACCGTAAAACCCGCGGCAACGTACGGGAATTCACCTAGTTTTACATGTTCCTGTTGACGGTCATTAACTCATAAAATTAACCGTCAACTCAGTATGAAAATGGACCTATTTATAAATACTTGATAGATATAGGGTTACCACTGACAGAATTCCACGAGTTTTGGTGAATATCTATTTCTGCAGGGTGACAGTTGAAAACTACCTAAGATGGTCCACATGTCAGGTTTACATAGAGAGAAAGACCGAACGGGTGAAAAAGTATAATCTAGAAGACTCCAGAAGGCGACACCTGAAAACTGGGGCCCACCTGGCATAGACCAGGGGCGGCCGCCCCTAGGGTGAAGTCGGCCGCCCCCTCACCTCAACCAATGAGGTTGAGTCTCGCGGATCCTGCCTCCACCGACTTTGAAGATGAATAAAAACCGTCCATTTAGGTCGGTTTGATCCGAGGGCTGTGGTGCATCCAAGAGGGCTATATATTTAGAGCCCCTGGCCCTGGGAGGAGAGACTAATTCATTCTCAAGAGAGAGAACCACGAGTTCAGAAGCCCTAGATCATATCTTCTAGAGAGAATTAGCTAGAGAAGGGTCCCAAGAATGGATCTATCTCTATAGGGTATTAGTATCAAGAGAGATTGAGAGAGTATAGAGTGGAGGTAGATTTGGAGGAAGCCCGGCCTGTCGGTGTCTCCTCTCCAAAGTGTACTGCGGATCAAGTCTCCTAACCCGAGGCTTGGTTTCGGATCATTCGGCAATTCAACTTCTAATACTAGTAAGTTTGTTGTTATTATTGTTCTTTGGTTTACAAGTTTACTTTATTTCGCTTCGCGTTGGGAATAGAGTAATCGTTCTTTAGCATAAGCGTGGTGCTTAGGCTAGGTTCACTTGTAGATGCTCCCTATTCGGCCGGAACCGTGGTAGTAGCGAGGGAAGTGACAGATCCTTTGTTACCTTTGTAATCCACTTCCCGTTGGTAGGTAAGGTAGGTCCTTTGTGCCCGGTTTAGCATCCTCTCGCGTGTCTTTTCCTCGGTACCCCCTTAGAACAATAGTCTCAAAACTTGTCATAGGTTAGAAGAAGACTGACGAAAGAGTTCTCTCTATATCGCTTAATTCTCACTTGACTAGCAGCCCAGGGGTAGTAGTAAAGATCGGGTTAGTCTATTGCACGTTTTCTCCTAGCGGACAAAAACAAATACGATACTCGGGACTTATCTCCCGGGTGAAGTGCTCACCGATATCCGTGCGCTTGCGGATTATTTCTCTTTGATTCTTTCGTGTGCGTATCTAGTGTCAACAAGCATTTAAAGCGCGATTCTTAGGGGAGAATGACGATCTGCTTAGATAACCTAAATCTTGCCCTACCTTGTACCTATACTTTTATCTTTTTCTTTCACTTTACCTTTTCGTACATTTTATCTTTTTCCATCCTTACGGATAATTTAAATTCCATTCCTATCTTTCAATTTTCTGCACCCACGGAGACCAGCCTAGTGCCACATGAGTCATCACAACCTATCCAAACATCTAGCTATAGGCTGAGTCCGCGGTTGATTGCATTGGTCCAAAGCCTATCCTTTTCAGGAGAAGGAGACGAAAACCCTTACCTTCACATTAGATATTTTGAGCAAACATGTGACTGTCTTCGCATAGAGGGCATGTCCGACAAAACCCTCCGTTGGAAGCTCTTTCCTTTCTCATTAAAGGGAAAAGCTAGACAATGGTATGATAAAGCTGTAGGTAAGCAACAAGGGGATTGGGGATCCTTACGCTCCAACTTTTGCCTAGATTTCTATCCCATCTCCCAAATCGTCGACCCTAGAGTCAAGGTTCGACTATTAAGCAAGAACCCGAAGAATCTTTGGTCTCATCCTAGAATTGTTTTACTACACTTTTAGCATCGAGCTCGGACCTTAGTCTACCGATCCCATTCTTTTACAACATTTTTATAAAGGTCCGAGTAGAGATAGTAGAAAATTGCTCGACACAACTTGGGAGGATCATTCTAGCATATCTTTGCTGAGAAAGCAAGATCAATCCTAGATCAAATCCTATCCAGTGAATTAGACAACCTCCTAGAAGTAGAACCTCAAGTAGCTGAAGCCAAACCTTTGCCAGATACACCATCAACTTCAGCTAACCCATATCTTGAGCAAGACAAGGAAGAAATTCCACTTCCTGATTTTATGCTAGATATTGAACCTGATCTGTTTTCTGATTTTGGAAACATCTTCAACTATCACACAGTGAAGAAGCAACAAAGCAAATATCACCCAATAAAGCCATGCAATATTGATGAGGATATTCCAACAGGAAAGACCTCAGGAGAGCTAGTGTCTGTTATGAGCAATGAATGGTTAGAAGAGTCAGAGTTCTCCTCTGAAATAATTCGTTTGGATCCATTTTCTCTTCCCATTCATTACATAATTAACAAAGATCGCATAGACGCTCTCTATGATCCAGTTGTGGGTATAAATATTATGTCTGCCACACTAGCAAAATATTTGCAAAAAGACATGACATTAACCCCAACAGTGAAGTTCATAAGAAATCTTTCAAGACAAATTCTTCCCTGTTTAGGAATCCTACATGTCCTATCACTCTGGGTAGAAGAAACCCCTATTCACTTAAGCTTTTATGTCTTTGACATAGGGGATTTCCACTTGTTGATAGGACAACCATTTAGAAGACTTCTTTATGAAGGACAAACTGGGAAACTAAACATTTGTTTAGGAAAGAAACTCCAGTTCACAATGTCCATTTCACACTCTTTAAATACTAGGACCGAGCCCTATCCGCATTATGATCCATTGGAGGAATTTAGAGCAGCTTCTTTAGAATTCCTAGCTAAACCAGAATTAGAAGATGAAGCTAGATTCTTCATAGAAGAAGAAGCTGACCCTTCTGAGAATGAACCCTTAGATGAGTTTGCCTTACCACCTAAGCCTCCTATTGAGTTCAAACCCTTACCAGCCGGTCTTAGATATGCCTTTCTAGGAAATGATCAAGAGTCTCCTGTCATCATAAGTGATACTCTCACTCAGGAGCAAACTTTTCGCTTGATGGCTGTCCTAGAAAAACATCAGAAAGCTTTTGGCTACTCACTCTAGGACCTCAAAGGAATTAGTCCTGCCCTTTGTACCCATCGCATTCCCACAGATCCCGATGTTCCACCATCTAGAGAACCCCAACGTAGACTCAATAATGCGATGAGGGAAGTTGTTAAGAAAGAAGTATTAAAATTGTTGCACGCCGGGATCATCTACCCCATGTCACACAGTGAGTGGGTTAGCCCCGTCCAAGTTGTGCCTAAAAAGGGAGGCATGACTGTTGTCCAAAATGAGAAGAATGAGTTAATCCCCCAACGAACCGTCACAGGATGGCGAATGTGCATAGATTATAGAAAGCTTAATAAGGCAACAAGAAAAGATCACTTTTCTTTGCCCTTCATCGATGAGATGCTAGAGTGATTAGCCAACCATTCTTTCTTTTGCTTCCTTGATGGATATTCTGGATATCATCAAATCCCTATCCATCCTGATGATCAAAACAAAACGACCTTTACATGTCCTTATGGAACCTTTGCTTATTGTTGGGGGCAGGAGTGGATTTGGCCACCCCGTCCCCTCTAATTATGTGCGCCTCTTGTGTTTGATGCATGCAGGCATGGCCGAAAGCGCGGGCAGGCGCGCATTTGGCGTAAGCACCAGGCGCCAAGTCAGAATTCCCGATAGCGCCGGCAGGCGCGCATTCGGTATCGACGTCAGGCGCCAGGATGGAAACCCCGATAGCGCGGGGAGGCGCGCATTCGGCACCGACGCCGGGCGCCAGGACAGAAACCCCGATAGCGCGGGCAGGCGCACATTCGGCATCGACGTCAGGCGCCAGGACGGAAACCCCGATAGCGCGGGGAGGCGCGTCGGCATCGGCATCGACGCCGGGCGCCGGACGGAAACCCCGATCGGGAGGCGCGCATTCGGCATCGACGCCGGCGCGGACCCCGATAGCGCGGGCAGGCGCACATTCGGCATCGACGTCAGGTGCCAGGACGGAAACCCCGATAGCGCGGGGAGGCGCGCATTCGGCATCGACGCCGGGCGCCAGGACGGAAACCCCGATAGCGCGGGCAGGCGCGCATTCGGTGCGAGCCTGGACGCATTCGGCGGCCCGGCAGGAAGAAAAGCCCGGATGTGCGCTGGTCGGCGGTCGGCCGGCAAAGGTGGGCCCCAGGGCCATTTACTTGTCTGCCCCGGGTCGGTTACTCCTGTACGTTGAAATTAGGGTTGCTAGGGGCATTCTTGTACAAAACGCAACACGACTTCCTATAAATACACCCTTCAAAGGACATTGTAAAGGGACTTCTGGACTCCATGCGTTTTAGCCGGAGAACAAGGAATACAAGGTTCGAGTTGTTTGTTTCGTTTAGTAGTTTCGTATTTCGGTATTTCCTGTTCTGGTCCTTTAGGGGGGTTCTACCCTAAAGGGCCGAAACAACACTGGCGCCCACCGTGGTTGTCGCGCGGACTTGTCATGCCACCTAAGGGAAAAGCTAGAAGTTCAAGAAAGCAAATGCCAACCATCGACGAAATCATTCCTTCAGCAGCGACCGGCTCGGATCCGGTACTCCCCGAAGCCACAGCATCGGGGGCGCGCGCCTCCGCCACCGAATCCGACGCCTCCGCAGCCAGATCCGGCCGCCGAAGAAAATGCCATCAGAGCAGCAGACGGAGCGCCGATCCCATCTGATGTGGAGGCCGTAGTTGCCGAGGGGGCGGCGGAAGACGCGGAGCCAGAAGCCCCGAATGCGGTGGACGGACTGATGCTGCAGAATTCCAGGCTATTAAAGCTGCTGGACGAGCATACAACCAGAATCGAGGAGCTAAAGGCGTATCGTGATCAGTTGCAAGGAGACATCGAAGCAAGAAACAGAATATCAGCGACCCGGGTAGCGGTCGATCACGCAAATGAGAGAAGCGAAAGGTTACGGCGGGAGATTCGGGCACTTGGAGCAAGAACCGAAACGGAGCGAGGTCGGATATCTCGGGTTCGGCCTCGTGCAAGGGGCCCCCGGATATGGTCGACATGGCGTCCCCTCTGTCCCCTGAGCTGCAAAAATACCCATGGCCACCGGGGTATAAGCCCAAAATCCCGCACTTTAATGGTAAATCCAATCCCAGAAGGTTCATATCAAGCTACGAGGCTGCAATATATTCGGCAGGCGGCAACGAATCCTTACTGGCCAAAACTTTGATTCTGGCAATGCAAGATGTGGCACATGACTGGTACATGTCCCTGCGTCCACTATCCATCCGGTCATGGAGGCAGGCAAAAGAGGAGCTGCTGGCAACCTTTCAGGGACTTCAAGCCGACAAGAAAACCATTATGGATCTGCTCACCTTGTATCAGCCAGATGATGAGCCAATGGCCAAGTACCTGGAGCGCATCATCCAGATACGGGCTCAGGTCCCGAATGTGTCTGACGATACGGTCATCGCTTCGGCCATCAGAGGCCTCAAAATCGGGCCGTGCGCCGAAGTGCTGACCAGGGAGGTACCCAAAACTGTAAAGCAATTGTTTGATGAAATGAGAAAGTTCGCCATTTCGGAGGAAGACCTGCAGAAGCGCAAGGTGTCAAGAAACCTCAAACAAAACACCCCGAAGCGTAATCAACGGGAATCGGCGAAGTGGGGACGAATCAAGGTTATGTCAACAACCTTCGGAAGAGTCATCCAACCCCGCACCCCGAAGCAAAACGATAGCCGCCTCACGAAACCCGGGCGGAGGTCGCGAACCGGGGGCCGTGGTAATAGAGGCGGACGAGGTCGAGGGCGCAATGGCGGCGCCCCGAAAACGCCATATTGTTGCGTATGTGGCGAAAACAAGGGCCATTTCACCAGAGACTGCAAATACATGCAGCAGGCCAAAGAGCAGAAGGAAAGAGATGACGCTATGGGGAAATCTGAACCAGCAAAGCACGTATTCCACACGGCACCGGCACAACACTACGCTTTCCCCCACCAAATGGCCGCCTTCCGGTCGGGCGCCGGGGGAATCCGTACCTCGCCCCACATGCGCAGGCACATTGGGGGGGTCGCCAAACATGCATTACCAACAATACCAGCAGCCGATGATTGCGCACCCGATGCCAGTATCGGCTGTGGCTTCTTCCTTAGCGCCTACTGAGAATAGACAGCAGCAGCAACAGGTGGCAAAGTAAGAAACTTCCAAGGAGTTGCAGATCGTACACACTGTAGCACCCGCAAATGCGATGCCATCCAACGGGCACATATACGCCATCATTGGAGGTTCCAATATAGAGCACGACAGCAAGAGAACGCGAAGAGAATATCAGAGGCGCGTGTTGGCAGTAGCACCAGCAGCTCCGACGAATCGGGCCGCGTGGAAGCTTCAGCCCATCACCTTCACTGAAGAAGATAATTAGGTCCGGGATTACCCGCATTATGACGCTTTCGTTGCAACTGCTTTCGTAGCCGGGTATACCTTGCACAACATTCTGATTGACAACGGGAGTTCGGCGGACATCTTGTTCACCAAAACATACGACAGTATGAAACTCGACAGGCGTTCGCTCGATCAGGCAGGCAATGCCCTATTCGGTTTTGGTGGAAAGAAAATAGATGCACTGGGGAAGAAAACGCTTACGGTGGCTTTCAGCGAGGGTGAGAAACTGCGAGCAGAAGAAATATCTTTCGACGTGGTGCAAATGGAATACCCATACACGGCCATCTTCGGAAGGGGAATCATAAACAAGTTTGACATCATCATCAAGCAGAGTTACCTATGCATGAAACTGCCATCCCCATTCGGGGTAATCACGGTGCACGGGGATCAACTCGCGGCCGAAAACATAGACGGCAAACCTATACCGGGATACAAAGATGGTGCACGAAGTAAAAAAGCCTCGCAAGAAAAGAGGATACGGATGAGGTCGCAGAGCGGAAAGAGCGAAGAGCGAGCCGGATGAGGGCACGAGAAGACTGCTTTATCGGCGAATCGCCGGATCGGTGTGTACATATCGGGGCAAGTCTTTCGGAACAAGACGCTTCGGAGCTGCTAGCATTTCTGGCTGAAAACAAGGATGTATTCGCGTGGACTACTAAAGACCTCAAGGGGGTTGACAGGGAACTGGCACAGCATAACCTCAATGTTAGCAAAATGGCAAAACCAAGGAAGCAGAAGTTGAGGAAGATGTCATCCGAAAGGGCTGACGCGGCGACCGCAGAAGTGCAAAGGCTTTTAGACGCAGACGTGATCAGGCCAGTGCAGTATCCGGAATGGCTAGCCAATGTGGTTATGGTCAAGAAGAAAAGCGGCAAATGGCGCATGTGCGTGGATTTCACGGATCTCAATAAGCATTGCCCTAAAGTCCCGTACCCACCGCCGCAAATCGACAAGCTGGTCGATATCGCATCGGGTTGCGAACTGTTAAGCTTACTGGACTGTTTCTCGGGATACCATCAGATATGGCTGAATGAAGAAGACCAAGAGAAAACAAGTTTTATCACTCCCGGAGGAACCTTTTGCTACAAACGCATGCCCGAGGGCCTGCGCAATGCTTCGCCCTACTTTCTCCCGAATGACGACGAGGTCTTCGGGGAGCGAAAAGGAAAAACCTAGTCGCATACGTGGACATATAGTGGTGAAGAGCGATAAAAAAAGCACGCACATTGAGGATCTCAAGGAAACTTTCGTTAACCTACGAGAAAGCGGCCTGAAGCTAAACCCGGAAAAATGCATATTCGGAGTTAGCAAGGGCAAGATGCTGGGATGTCTCGTATCGGCGAGGTATAGAAGCTAACCCGGACAAGATTGCCGCTATTGTAAACATGAGACCGCCCGAGACAAAGAAGCAGGTGTAGAAGCTCACAGGCAGGATTGCCGCTTTAGGGAGATTCATATCCAGAAGCGCGGAGCGAGGACTTCCGTTTTTCCGTATCCTAAAGAATTCAGAAGGCTTCGGATGGGGCCCGGAGCAGCAGCGAGCATTCGATGACCTAAAAGCTTATCTGTCAAAGGCCACAACATTATCAAGCCCATCGCCAGATGCGATCCTGTTACTATACGTAGCAGCATCCCACGCCGCAGTAAGCGCGGTCCTGGTGGAAGAAAAAGAGAATGAGGGAAAGTTGCAGCAGTTCCCAATCTACTTCGTATCAGAAGCTTTGGCATCAGCAAAGGCAAACTATTCCGAGTTGGAGAAAATCGCATATGCGGTGGTCATGGCGTCGCGGAAGCTCAAGCACTATTTTCAGGCTCATCACATTCGGGTCTTGTCTGCTCAGCCCCTAGATGCCCTGTTCAGAAACGCAGAGGCGGTAGGGCGAATAGGCAAGTGGGCAGTTGAGCTGAATGAATATGTCATTGACTTCGAGCACAGATCATCCATCAAATCGCAGGTGATAGCGGATTTCATCGCAGATTGGACCCCTTGCGGGGATAACACTACTCTCAGTTTCGAGGAGCCAGAATGGATAGTGCACACGGACGGAGCATGGTGTTCAGCTGGAGCAGGCATATCCGCGGTATTGACACCTCCAACAGGCCCGAAATTGCGATACGCCGCAAGGTTGCAGTATCGCACCACCAACAATACGGCCGAATATGAGGCAGTTCTGCTGGGTCTCAGGAAACTCAGAGCGCTAGGAATCCGCAGATGCGTCATTAAGTCTGATTCGCAAGTAATTGTGGGGCATATCCGAAAGGAATACACAGCCAAGGAGCCGGCTCTAGCCAGGTATCTGGAAGCTGTGCGATGAATGGAGAAATATTTCCTCGGATTCACTTTGCAGTACATTCCGAGGGCAGACAACACAGAGGCAGACGCGCTGGCAAAAGCTGCAGCCCAGAACACTCCCTTGCCCGCCGATGTCTTCTACCAAGTCCTGACAGCCACAGCGGTGCAGCAGGAAGAGGAGCGACCGGCAGTAATTCACGCTATCGCGAGTGACGACTGGAGGGCTCCGATATGGGCATTCATTTCTGGGACTTATGAGCCCGGGGACAGAAAGCTACAGCAAAGGATGGAGTCCAGGACAAAGCAATACTCCATAATTGGAGAGAATTTGTACAAGGAGGGAGTGGTGGCGCCACTGCTGAAGTGTATTAGCCGGAACGAGGGCGTCCAGCTTTTGCACGATATACATTCGGGAACTTGCGGGGCGCACAGAGGTCCGCATGAAATCGCTCACAGAGCAATGAGACAAGGCTTTTATTGGCCAACCGCTATCGAGGACGCCAAGCGACTGGTGAAATCGTGCCATGGCTGCCAGAAGTTCGCTAAATATCAGAGGGCCCCAGCGAATCTAACCTCCCCGATATGTCCAACTTGGCTGCTACAGAGATGGGGCATCGACATAGTTGGGCCGCTTCCGCCGGCGCCCGGAAATCTGAAATTCACTGCAGTGGCGCTGGAATACTTCACCAAATTGGTTGAAGCAAAGGCGTTGGCGACAATATCGTCTGGCACTTTAGTTAACTTTGTGTGGCGAGAATCATCTCGCAGATTCGGGGTTCCATCCTACATAACAGGGACAACGGAAAGCGGTTTGACGGACCAAGTTCGTAACTTTCGTGAAGACTGGGATCAAACCGACGTTCGCTTCAGTGAATCACCCAGAATTGAATGGCGCGGTGGAACGGGTCAACGGCGACACATTCTCTACCATATCAAAGACCCTTGAAAGCACCGAGAAGAAAGGCAGATGGGCTCAGGAGTTAACAGCTACGGTTTGGGGGCACAATATATCCAAGTCGCGCGCAACTGGCTTCACGCCCTTCAGACTCCTTTTCGGAGAAGAGGCCATTACTCCAGAAGAGGTGCGACTGGGGTCTTTCCGAACTGAAATCATGGCTACTACGCCAGAACAGCGTTACACTCAGCTCGAAGCGGCTGACTCATTACGGCAATAGGCGGCCGAAAACCTAGACAAGTACCATCAGGAAACAAAGGCTTGGAGAGATAAAAAAGTGCTGAGGCAAGTCATCAACCCCGGAGACATGGTGCTCATTCGGCAACCCGACAAGCAAGGCAAACTACAATCGCCGTGGTACGGGCCGTACATTGTCGCGAGAATGGTAAAAACAGGAGTCTACATGCTGGTGAATGAGGACGGCGCTGAGTCCAGCCACACCTGGAATGCCGACAATCTACGCCGATTTTACCCATGAAATTGCCCCACAGGGGTTGTAATTTTCTTTTTAATTCATAAGCATACATTTTACAATTTGGGGGGCGCGCTCTTTTTCCTCACAGGGGAAGCCTTTTCGGAGGTGTGAGGTTTTTTAATGAGGTGTCCCTATGTACCCCTGTTTAATGCTTTTCAATTCACGTTTCCCCTAAAGCGTGGGTGCGTACTACTTTCTCTAATCTGAAAAAGACAGTGGCATATGTGCCACTGACCCTATTCGGAGCAGTCTTTGTCAGGTTGCAAGCAACCAAAAGCCAAAAACGGCTAGTAAACTCAGCAAAACGCTGAAGCGTCATAAACGCATCAAACAGCCCAAATGCGCGAAAGAAAACGCTGCAGGCGAACTCAGCAAAAACGCTGAAGCGTCGCGAAAACGGCAAGAAGCCGAATACGTGCAAACAACGCCTCAGGTGAAACGAGCTTCGGGGATAAAAACCCGAATGTAACAATAGCGCAAAGCTACCAACAAGCAATTTTCATCCGCAAAGTCAAACTTCTTATTCATCATATTCTGGCGGTATAATTACACCGGAAGTGCTTGTGGTATTTAATATCACAATCAAGAGCAACACACCCTCTATATCGAGCAATGCCTCGAGAATGTGCGCGATTTGAGCCTCTCGGACCCTCGAAAGGAGCGCTATACTGCACCATGATCGGGCATACATCACCCGAATGCGGCATACATAACAAGCAAAAGGGCCGAAAGCCTACACCTAATGCGGTTAGTGAGGACCGGTAAGCGGAAGCCGCATTTGGTCTGACGATACTGGTTATCCTGAAACCTCCCATTCCAGCATGCTGTAAACAATATGAGCAGTCAGTAGAACCAAAGCTAAGGTTTCTGCAGGCATGATAAAAACCGAGAGGTTTGACTAGATTATATAATCCAGCTACGCGGCCTCTAAGACGGGTAAAATTTATGACCCACCTAACAAACGTACGACCATGTCGTTACATAAAAAGGTGTTTCACGGCAATATGATCCGAGCAGTATTATATATACATAACATCCCCCATCATGCAAAGCCATGTCGGTCAAAACAAACCTATCCCGTTTCAAAACTAAGGTTAATAGGAATGAGAGGAGTCAGGAAGGGAACCAACGCTCGTCCTCCCGTTTCAGTTGTGAGCGCCTGGCAAATAGGCGCAGCCAGGCTCAACTCGGGAGGAGTCAGAAGGGGAGTCAGCGCTAGTCCTCCCGTTTCAGTTGTAAACATCGAGCAAATAGGCGCAGCCAGGTTCAACTCGACTGCCTAAGCAAAAGCAGCAAGCACGCAATAGCAGAGATGCGCAGAATCGCGCCCTTCTCTATCGCCAAGAATGACTGGAAGTTCCGGCCCCTGCACGCCGACTAGCCCACATTCGGGAGTTCGGCCCGCAGAAAGTTGGGGCAAGCATAAGGCCCGGTTTCTAGCCAACTGTCGTGGTACAGTACTCATTCTGTCCTATAAACAAGAAAGGGCACCAGCACGCCCAAATGGGTGTTGGCAGCCACATCTCACCACTTCGAGATAGGACTCAACCGGTTTTAGCCAATAAGGCCATACAGAGTTCCATTCAGTAGCTGTGCAGAGCGCATGAGCACCATGTAACAACCATGACATACTCTAAGTGAAAATAAACGCTGGAGGGCTTAACAAAAAACCTTTCCCGAATGCGCCCTCCACCGCTCAAATTCGGGGGGGCGGCGCTCTAAGACTTCATGCAACGCTGGAGGGCTTAACAAAAAACCTTTCCCGAATGCGCCCTCCACTGCTCAAATTCGGGGGGTGGCGCTCTAAGACTTCATGCAACGCTAGAGGGCTTAACAAAAAACCTTTCCCGAATGCGCCCTCCACCGCTCAAATTCGGGGGGCGGCGCTCTAAGACTTCATGCAACGCTGGAGGGCTTAACAAAAAACCTTTCCCGAATGCGCCCTCCACCGCTCAAATTCGGGGGGGGGGGGGGCGGTGCTCTAAGACTTCATGCAACGCTGGAGGGCTTAACAAAAAACCTTTCCCGAATGCGCCCTCCACCGCTCAAATTCAGGGGGGCGGCGCTCTAAGACTCCATGCAACGCTGGAGGGCTTAACAAAAACCTTTCCCGAATGCGCCCTCCACCGCTCAAATTCGGGGGGGGGGCGTTCTAAAACTACAAGTAGCGCCAAAAGAATCTATAGAAAACTACTTGGCTGAATGTGCCATCTCAACGGTCAATTTCGAGGGGGCCCGTCTAACACCACCGCGGCAAAAACGGTAACGCGAATACGAAGAAAGCAACTGAATATGTAAGTTACGATCGAATATGGCAAGCACGCCACAAAAGGTAGTTAAATTGTTCTAGGGTTCCCCGAACCCTGGCCACGCAGGGCCACAAGCACGGCCACGCAGGGCCAAATATGTCAGACTTAAGTTCTTAAAAAAGAAAACAAAGTAGTTCAAGCATTGGCCGCAGTTTCGTTGGCGTTTGACTGAAGTTATGGCGCGCCCGCTTCGGTGGAGGCTGTCGCGGAGGAGTTGACGGCGCCGGCCGGATTGCCCTGTGTAGCACTTTCGGGCGCAGGGGTCATCTCCGGGGATCGCAGCACGTTGGTGGACGGGGTGCTAGCTGCTGCGGCCGCTTCGCGCTCGTCCCTGGCCCTGATATAGGCCATAACCCGATCACGGATAATGGCCTCTTCTTTCTCATCCCCCTAAAACAAAGAAACACGAAAGTGGTCAAGTCAATCATAAGACGCCTACCGGGCTCGTCAAAGAGCAAACACATTCGGCGGTTTTCTTGCACTTACCTCCGCCACACTCAGTGCCGCGCGCAGTAGGCTCAGGTTGCGACCGCCGCAGCTCCAGAATCCGCTGAAGAACTTCACTGCGGCCTCGTGCGCGTCCCCATCCGGAACCCAGAAGCGATCCACGTCATCGGGAGCCGGTAGCGTTCCCGCATGTGGACAACCAGCGTCCTTCAGCGCCTTGCACATGGCGCGAAGGGTTTCGAGGGCAGCCCAGCGGCGCCCAAGCTCCATCTGGCCCTCCAAAGCAGCAAGCCCAGTCTTGAGGAATTGGGTGAAGTCGAATACGGACGTATCCTCTCCGATGACGGGCTCCACCACTTCGTCGCCAACTCCGGCAACCAGGCGCACGAATATGGCGGCGACCTGGCTGAGTTCATTGAGCTGTTGGCGGCGGGCGGACTTCTGCAGCTCGTTCTGAGTGTTGCGCTCGGTCTGGGCAGTGCGGGCATCGCTTTCGGCCTTCTCACGCGCCACCTTCTCCCGATCAAGCTCGGCGCGCACTTGAGCCAGTTCGTCCTTCAGCTTGCGCACCTCGGCTTCGCTTTCGGTGAGCTTAGACTCAACGAAAGCGACCGCGGCGCAGTCTTGCTTGGCAAGTGCAGCGCTTATGACAGATTGCTGCAAAACGATAGTGAATGAGAATTCAACAGCCCGAAAGGGAGACGAGATCGAGTACATGAGGTAGTTGACTTACAGAAATCGCGTGGAAGTTGATGGCAGAGAGAAGCTCTAGACGATTGACCTTTGCCAAGTCCCTTTCGGTAGTGGTGGTCGAAAAGGACGTGCTACACGAATCCGCGAAAGCGATACCTGCCGCGCCCGGCAGCACGCCGCTTGCGCGGCAGTCCACCCCCGCGATTAAGCGGGCGTCCGAAGCCGCCCCTAGAGCACGAGCAAGTTGGTAAGTCCTTTCACGGTCTGGGCTCGTCTCTTCGGGAGATGAGCACCCCGAATACACGCGCATGTGGTCGCATTCGTTTGGGGCTCGCTCCAAGGAGAGTTTGCCGTGCCCAAACAAAGCACACGCTGCGGTTTCGAGGGTCATGCGACTCAGCTCACGGTGAAAACGGGACTTACCAGGCTTCCTGGCCAGATTAGGGTTCGGTTCCGAAAGGGTGCTGGCGGTTTCGGTGGCGGCAGGCGGCGGCATGGAAGCAGGCGCGTTAGCGACCGCAGATGCACCCGTGGCCTTGTGTCTTTTTGACATCTCAAAGACACCTCCGGAGCCGTCAGCTGGCCTCTTGAAGCTGAGGCCAAGGGTGCTCAGCGTCGGCTGCGGCTTCAGCGACAGGCGGCATGGGTCCGAAACCTTCCTGTTGCGCGCCCCGGCCATCGAGCTCGATCCGCCGGTATCGTCCTGCGAAACATAGGCCGAAACTGTCATGTTAGTCGGCGTCGCCCAAGAAGTGAATTTAACAGCTATGCCCTAATGCGCATTGCGTATCCCGCTCTACCATTTCGGCATGCAAAGGTTCCGGAACCCCCAGGAAGTCCAATGAGAACTTAGCGCTGCGCTTCAGAGGTTTGGTCCACAACCGTCCGGCCATTTTGCGGCATACCTGAACATCGCGAGCCTCTGGCTCCGGGTGCTCTCGGCTTTGCTTCGCGCGCTTTCTCTTCTCGGCTGCAGCTGTTGTAGTGGCCCGAATCGGCGCGGAAGGAGGAGGGCACCGAACGGGGGCCGGCCTGGGTACCCCCGATACAGAGCCGCTCGGCGCGCTGGCCTCCGGCTCGTCGACACTATCGCTGGCCTTGGCCCTGGATGCCTTGGGAGCTGGTGGGGGCCTCTCCGAATAAGCGATACCCATGCAGTCCAGGGCGCGATTCTTCCTAGGAGAATTGCCAAGTTGGAGCATTTTCTTCTTGTGCTCCCTTTCACCATACGGCCCGCACAATCGAGTCACCTTTTTCTCCAGCGCAACCAAGTACTCCGCATCTGAGTTAAAATAGTCTGGGCGCTCGAGAAGGAAGTCAGGACCACGATAGCCATCGGCGTCCCTTATGGGCTCGAATGTCACCGTTTCACACAGGGGCCATTCGTCGATAGCAATCATTTCTTCAGCCAAGTCACGGCTGGTTTGCCGGCTGGCGGTCAGAGCATACGCTTCCGCGGCAGCATGATCAGCCGGACCGAAAGCGTCTGGAGCCGGATGTTTCTCACCAATCATCACGGTCATCAAAGACACCAAGGGGTTTGCCCGTCGACGCCTTACTCTTTGAGCTGCTTCCACTTCTTCGTCCGAGGCAACCCGAATATAGAACCAGAACTTATTCCAATCCTCCCACTTTTCTTTGAAGGTGGGCACCAAACAGTTCCGTTCTTGTCCCGGAGCCGGCACGAAGTTGTAGGACCCATATTCGGTGCGAATGTTGGGCCGTCCGTCAACCTTCCCAACTTTCGAGTGGGAGTGGGTGCTATGGAGTTTCACGAAATGGGCAACGCTGGGCTCGTGACCCATCATCTTCATGGCCATGGCGTATATGCTCAGCCTTGCGATGGCATTCGGGGTGAGATGATGGATCTGCAGGCGGTATTTCTGCAGAATGGTGTGGCAGAACCTCCTAAGAAATATGGCCCACATGCACCTGTCATTGTCTCAAAAGACTTCTGACGGCCATGCATGTGTTCCAAACAACTTAGAAAGCTCCGTCGGGAACTCCCGAAACATCCACGATTCTCCGAGCAGGACCAATCATTATAAGAGACATTGCAGTATGACAACAGTTTCACAATAAAATAATTTACATCAGAGTAAGGTGCGGAAGTTTACAATAACATAAGTTTAAAAACCTTAAAATAAGTTATTACAACCATAATAGTGGTGGTAGTGGATAACATTAAATAACTTTAATGAAACACTCAAGTCGTAGTGCTTTGCCCAGAAGCCAAACATCCTACTCGTCGTCACTCTCAACCCCGACTGTCAGGCAACAAGATCCAAGACAGACCTGTTCCTGAAACATTCCTGCAACAAGGGTAGAACAAACCCTGAGTACAAAAGTACTCCGCAAGACTTACCCGACGATAAAGAGGGGAGAAGACTCAGGAATGGAGGCCAATGGGACAAGGTAAGGTTAAGCAAGATTCAAGTATTTTGCATAAAAGCCACTAATAATGAGTCCTTAACCTCAAGTTTTTACTTTTCTCAGAAGTAACCTTTAAGATATAAGTGATACCAAACTAATCAATTAAAACCAGCAGATCAAGATAATTCATACAACTCTCTTTTACTTCTACCATCAAGTAACCAACTTTTTAAGCTACGATGTATGGTCGGTGGATCAAGTCTCCATAACCGAGGAGCACGACATTTCGAAACGATTTACTCAGCTGAGGATTCCTAAACACATGATATAAGTGAGACTCTCGCCCCAAGTATATCGATTCTTAGCTTCGGATGTCCCAAAACTAGCCGCAGCTTCCACGCCACCCGGGAGTACATGTACGCCTCCAATCCGGGGGACACGGCCCACGAGGGTATTCTTGTACTCCCGCCATCTCGCCACTCCCAGTGCGTGGGTTCGCCGTCCTAGTAATGAAATCTCCTAGGCAAGAACTTGCCCCGTAGGGTATGTGAGTAGTTGCAAAGTCTTGTCCAGCAGGCCTACAACGAACGGTCCTTAACTGACAAGTCGGAAACACTACAACAAGACTCCATTCTTGATGCAAGTTACCCGACCGGTGTCAACTGCCATTAACCATCCGGTACAGACGGAGCATTACACCAAAACGTCTTTCGATGCAACCCAACCGTCCGGTCCCAGATCTATATCATTGATCATTATCATACTTCATTGCTTTTGAAACATTTTATTTCGCAACCCTAACTCATATAGCAAAGATAAGCAGTACTACGCATTTTTGCAATCAAAACAGTTCCAAGGATGATGTCGGAATATTCAAGGTAGTTAATGTGTCAAATAGGTCATCACTCAACTCCTACACTTAATACAATACATAAAAGTGATAAACTTTTGCAATTCAAGGAATGGGTTGGCGGATCCGGGGCTTGCCTTAGGTGTCGAAGAAGACGTTCTTCAACGAAGTATCTGGAAGCTAAGACCAATCACCAAAGATGGTATAACCCCTTCAGGAACTGGACTTGGCTTGATAGAACTAGCTCAACCCGACACTGCTCACACGGGGACTACACAAAGCAAGACACGAAACAAGCAACAAGATGATTAAACAAGATTAATTAACTTGAGTACAACTTTCCTTCGCGATAAAGTTGTACACTAACAACATCTAACCTAGCCCTAGGGTTTCATTAAGGTTAGCTACATCATTAGTGAAAGTGATTAGGCAATAATTAAATATTAATTAAGCCCTAATAACATCATTAAGAAATAAGCACAAGCAATTAATTAAGTGCCAAAGGTCATTAAGGTTAATGACCTAAGGTCATCAATCAATCCCAAAATCACATCAAAGCCCTATAATTAAGGCTAATCCAACACTAATTAACTAATCGAATAATTAAGGAAAATTAGGACATAAACTAAAAGTTGTCCATTTTATTCCAAAAATTTATTTTAAGAAGCTTACATCATAAACAGTAAGCAAAACAATTTTCAGAATTTTTGGATAAATAAATAATTTTATAAAATTAAAACAAGAGGCATTTCTCAATTAAAAGGTCTAATTTTTCCACATATCAAACATCATTAAAATTGGCATTTTATATTTTTCATAAATCAAGCTCACTGTAGAAAGCCTACACAAAAAGTTTCATAATTTTTGGACCCCTACAGAATCAGATATAAATTATCAAAGAAAAAGGCATTAAAAAGAATTTTCAGAAAATGAAAAAGGGAGTCATCTTCAACCTCCCGACGTTGACCGCGGGGGCACGATTTTGACTCGCGATTCCTCGCTGACGGCGAGGTCTTGGGCAGCGCTACCGGGCTCTACGTGAACTACATGGCATGGCGCACCTCATGGGCCAGCTAATGCGACGGCGGAGTGGCTTCAGCATCGAGACCGGCGGCCATGGCGGAGCACCGACGCTGCGGCGCGGTGGTAACCCTAGCCGGAGGCACTCTGGCGGCACTGGCGCGCGCAACAGAGGCTACACGACTCAGCGGACGCGACTACGCACTCGCGCGAACCTTATCGGCACCCAGCGCGGTGGACGCTGTGCGCGGCAGCGGTGGCAAGCAGAGCTCCGGCGAGCTCGGGCACCAGCGACTACGAGGCGTTCCCGGTTCCTCCAACAGCACGGATAGGGGAAGGAGCTCACCGCGGAGACAAGGCGCTTGAAGATGAGGCGGTTGCGTGGGCGGAGGTGCGAGCTGGTCGGCGGCGGTGATGGTGACAGCGCGAACCGGCTGGCAAGGGTCGCGTTCCGGCGATTCCAATGGTGCGCTACACAAAACCGAGGGCCGATCACTTGCACGACATCAAGACGAGCACATTGGTGAAGCCCATGAAGGACGAGGCTCACCGGACGCGGCTGCAACCGTGGAGATGCTCACGGCGACGCGGTCGCCGGGGAAGAAGAAGACGACGTCTTCCTGGTGACTTAGGCGGTGCGGAACGTGGAGAAGCGGCTCAAAAGAGGCGCAAGAAGCTGGCGATTCTAGGAGCAAGAGCAAGCTAGCAGAAGTGGAGCGATGACCATGAATTTCGCCGGCGATCTCAGTGGCACGGCTCACTGGCCGCGAGGAAGAAGACGGCGCGACGGCGATTTAGCGGATGTGAGATGCCATGGTCACACTCTCTGACTTCGCAAGGACAAGGCGGGGCTTGTGGTGTGGCTAATTAGGCCGGATGCGCGACGAAGGCGACGGCGAGGGGCGGCGGAATTCCGGCGAGCTTGGCGGCGGCGTAAAAGGATGAGGATGAACTCGTCCTCTCCCTCTTTAAGCTGCGGACGCGAGGGCGGTGAAGATGACACGCAGAGGCGGCGCTGGGCACGTGGACAACCACGCGGCATGACGGCGGTCGAGGACTGCCGTGAGCGGCTCGCCGGCGACGAGCTGCGGAGCGAGGGGCTCTGGATCTACTATTCAAGCAAATTACCAAAATGCCCTCCGACGAAAAATGAATTTTGCGCCCAAAATTTGAACTAAATTCAAAAATTTCCAAAAAGTAACCCCACCTAAAATTTCAAGACCTCCAACTTTCTCAATAGGAACTTTTTCAGATTCGGCCAAAAAAATTGAATTTTGAACAAAATTTGAAAAGGGGACAAAAACCCTTCAACAATTATATCGAATAACTTTTGATTTTCCAACAGAACTTAAAAATCTTCAAAACTATGAAATACTCATCCTTTCAAACCAAATATTTTCTCCAAAGAAAGGTTTCCCAAAAGATGCATAGTTTTTGAAATACGGCTTTAAAACCAAAGGGGGACAAATCTTTGGAAAATAGTATTTTCAAAATCATTTGAAATTTTGTTTTGAAACTTGAAAAACTTTGAACACCAACTTTGAAGTTCTCATCAAGACCCACAATTTTCCTTTTGGAACCAACCCCAAACTCTTTATAGATTTTGAACTAGAGACAAGGGAGTAAAATAGTTTGCTAAAAAGAGTTTTTAAAAAGGATTTGAGCTTGATTTAATTGGTACATTAATTGGTTGGTAATTAGTGATCACAAACATCATCCAAGGACATTTTTAGGTCAATGACCCAAAGGCACCCTTAGTTGACCAAGTTGACTTTTGAAACTCATTTTAATAGCTCTCAAATTTTAATTGTTGACTTGGATTTATACACTATGCCTGACACTAGTGTTAACACAGTTAACACCTCAAGGTACATAGAGCATAAACCAAGTATTTGAGATGACATTCAAAAATAAGATTTTTGGTGAAGTCACACATCATCTCAGAGGCACAATCAACCTAAGAATATAAACTTATTTTAGTTGATGCACATCAAATTTGACCTAAACAACCATGCAATGCAACACATAAAATGACAAGTCAGGTTTTAGTTTACCGTAACATCGGGGATGTTACGGCCTTCCCCTTAAAGAAATCTCGCCCCGAGATTTAAAGCCTTGGGTAAAGTAATGGAAAAGGAAATGTGTCAAGCCAACACATCCCAAACAAGGACATAAGGAAGGGGTTCTTACAACTCACACTAGACCCGTTATAACTCATAGAGGGAATTATAACTTAGATAAAAGTATAGGACTCAGGGAAATTCTTGGACAGAAAATCCTCGGACTTCCAGGTTGCTTCTTCTTCTGAGTGACAATCCCACTGTATCTCATATTACCTAGTTGTTATGTCACGACTGACACGACCTTTTTGATCTAAACTGGGGCAGAATAGGCTCAAATGCAATGCTTTCAACATTAACAACGTTGTCAGGCACTCGTAGACACCTCTTTCTAAGCATCAATAACGGAGTCTCTTATAATTTCTTATAGCAAGATTAGCCATATTGCCTTGCTATTCAATTTTAATGTCGGGTTTTTCCATTACATGGCATAAGGAAATGCCCAACGGCTTCACGGTCCAACAGTTGCAGCAACTCTCTCGACTGAGTGCATGGATGACCACATCTGCCTTACTGACCTGGTAATACACTTCCAAGACATAATCTTTAATTGGCTCTAACCATCTTCTTTGCCGCATGTTCCCCTAGAAGTGAGTGAAGATATATTGTAAACTTTTATGGTCTGAGTAAGTATGACAAGTGTTACCCAATAGATAATGACACCTTATCTTTAATGCATGAACAGCTACCGCTAATTCATAATCAGAAGTTGGATAATGCTCTTCATGGCGCTTGAGCTATCTCAAAGCATAAGCACGACTTTGCCTTCTTGTATCAGTACACACCCAATGCAACTGCAGAAAACCTCACGATAAGCACTTCACGACTTCTGGATATTATAATGTGCTAAGATTAGAGCAGAGGTCAACAACTTCTCCCAACTCTAAAAACTTTCTCGCACTTAGGTGACTAGTCAAACTTACATGACCTCGGGGTCTTATCTGTCCCTTATCAGTATAGCTCTTCCGATGAGATTATGCCACTTTCATATTTTGTGGCATCCGTTTGACCCTTTCTTTGGTTTATCAGAATCTCTAGTTTAAGTCACGGTACATCTTATCATTTCCTGGATGAATAATGATCTTAGTGCCATACGCTTCATCGAGGATCTTTCGATGTAACTCGGAGACTTTTGGTACAACCAGACAAACCATATGACATTTACTTCATCAATCTCAGAAACATGATTCCCCATGCTTTCTTACCTTCTCTTTTATCTTCTCTTCAATATACCTAACTTTCCTTATTTCCTTTCTCAGGTGAGTTAAAGTTTAGAGACGAAACTAGGATTTATTCTTGGATAACTTCACTCGCACACCCTAGGTTACATTATTGATTTTACATACGCACAAGCTGAACTCACCATCCAAAGTTCATAGGCGGTATAGAAGGAAAACACTATTATACAGGCCAACTCAACTCCACAACTACCACTTGGACTATTCTAGTCAACATTATTCTACACCAACTCCTCCTTCATCATCATTCACTTTTGATTCTTTTAGGACCATCTCGGGGTTTTCCTACTAATGCTCGTTACTATTAGTGTGCTCCCTGCTCCAGGAGTCACTATCAACACCCGGGCGTTCCGAACTTCTTGTGGCTTGGTAATTGGGATTTACCAAATTGGTTAACTTTGTTGCACTCGGCTGCGGTTCTTGATTTTGCGTCTCTAGAGTGATATACTTCCCTGCTCTTGGATTTGTGTAAGGTGTATATCCTCTCTGAACCAGGCGTCATTCCTCAATTGGATATTATAGCACACAAACTGCCATAATGTTTGTAAGTCATCCATAGCTTCAGTCCTAGCCTGAGTAGCTTGATGTAGTGCCATCACCAACCTACCAATCTCCACTTGTAGATTTGGATTGGGCTGAGGAGTATTGCTGCTAGTAGGTTCATCTTGAGGAGTTGACTGCTGACGAGGGACAGCTTTCGCATTAGTCTTCTTGCAACGTACATGCTTCCGAGGAGCTCGAGCCATTCTATGCATAAACAAACCAACCTTATTCACATATCTTTATTGAACTTGAGAAACAGATGCATATTACAAGTACACAACTATACTTATAATACATCATTTTTGCTACACCATCGACTTATAGACACTACTCCCAACCCATACTGAAGCTCAAAGGAAAGCAGAAGAACTACTATACTACATAACTATCTTACAATTCCCAACTCATAGCTCACTATCACTTGGGAACGTTGGTTCATACTCTTCCTCATTATCACTCATAGGAACCACTTGATCCTCTTCCACAGGGTTATTCTCAGACTCCTCCTCAGGCACTTCTTCCCAAACTTCCTCTGACTCCTCTGACTCCTCAACTACTATCTCTGGATCTTCTTCGGGCTCATAAGCTTCTTCAAAGTACCCTTCAGGTTCATCACCATAATCCCATTCCACCGCATCCTCATCGTCTTCTTCATCGCTCTCATCTTCCGTAGACTCTTCAGCTACAAAATTCTCTCCATCATCCTCATACCTAAAACCCAGTACCTCATCCTCATCTTCCATGCACAGAAAATTTGAAATTTCTTCTTCTTCCTCCTCTTCTTTCTTCACACCACTGGTACCCTCTCCTGACACATGACTTGCTGCAGGTGCCAGTTGAGCAAGTCGATCTTCTAGCTCTAGCACACGGGCTTCTAGCACTTCTTCCCTCTCCCAAGACTCTCTCCTGTCTGCCATCACATGCCGGATATGACTCTTCATTTGTTGGATGTGAGCAGCATCTTTGGATCTTTCGATATTAGATTCTGCCATCTCTGCGGCAAGCTGGTGTGCAGTATGTTGCCAATAGTTCACACCCTTGGTTCCACAGTCACAACACATTTCCGAATCTCGGGGAGCCAATTGGTGACGAGGCACACCCTTGGGTCCAGTTTGCTTGCGGGCAGTATGCTTTGTTCGAGCCATCCTGAAGCAAATAGATCATAGCATAAGACTAGATGGATGGGATCAGAAGGTTAGCATGAATAGGATTGATACCACTTAACCCAAAACACTTTAAGAAGGAAGGTAACTTTAATAAACTAAGTATGAGGTATGGACACACTTAAAACACCAAGCATAAAAGACTCATTTTAACACAACCATAAAGGCAATTTTTTTAAAATAGGGCAATAGTATCATGCTATCCACCACAAACTTTTTAAACATGACTAAAGAGCTATAGAAATGGACATAGGTAAGTCATAAGCAATTTGGACCAAAATAGTCAAGTTAGAATTTAATTGATCCAAAACATTTTAAAGTTTTCACAAATGAATACTACAATAACTCTTTAAATAACGAACCTGGCTCCGATACCAGCTGTGGCAGAACCTCCTAAGAAATATGGCCCACATGCACTGTCATTGTCTCAAAAGACTTCTGACGGCCATGCATGTGTTCCAAACAACTTAGAAAGCTCCGTCGGGAACTCCCGAAACATCCACGATTCTCCGAGCAGGACCAATCATTATAAGAGACATTGCAGTATGACAACAGTTTCACAATAACATAAGTTTAAAAACCTTAAAATAAGTTATTACAACCATAATAGTGGTGGTAGTGGATAACATTAAATAACTTTAATGAAACACTCAAGTCGTAGTGCTTTGCCTAGAAGCCAAACATCCTACTCGTCGTCACTCTCAACCCCAACTGTCAGGCAACAAGATCCAAGACAGACCTGTTCCTGAAACATTCCTGCAACAAGGGTAGAACAAACCCTGAGTACAAAAGTACTCCGCAAGACTTACCCGACGATAAAGAGGGGAGAAGACTCAGGAATGGAGGCCAATGGGACAAGGTAAGGTTAAGCAAGATTCAAGTATTTTGCATAAAAGCCACTAATAATGAGTCCTTAACCTCAAGTTTTTACTTTTCTCGAAGTAACCTTTAAGATATAAGTGATACCAAACTAATCAATTAAAACCAATGCGAGATCAAGATAATTCATACAACTCTCTTTTACTTCTACCATCAAGTAACCAACTTTTTAAGCTACGATGTATGGTCGGTGGATCAAGTCTCCATAACCGAGGAGCACGACGTTTCAAAACTATTTACTCAGCTGAGGATTCCTAAACACACGATATAAGTGAGACTCTCGCCCCAAGTATATCGATTCTTAGCTTCGGATGTCCCAAAACTAGCCGCAGGCTTCCACGCCACCCGGAGTACATGTACGCCTCCAATCCGGGGGACACGGCCCACGAGGGTATTCTTGTACTCCCGCCATCTCACCACTCCCAGTGCGTGGGTTCGCCGTCCTAGTAATGAAATCTCCTAGGCAAGAACTTGCCCCGTAGGGTATGTGAGTAGTTGCAAAGTCTTGTCCAGCAGGCCTACAACGAACGGTCCTTAACTGACAAGTCGGAAACACTACAACAAGACTCCATTCTTGATGCAAGTTACCCGACCGGTGTCAACTGCCATTAACCATCCGGTACAGACGGAGCATTACACCAAAACGTCTTTCGATGCAACCCAACCGTCCGGTCTCAGATCTATATCATTGATCATTATCATACTTCATTGCTTTTGAAACATTTTATTTCACAACCCTAACTCATATAGCAAAGATAAGCAGTACTACGCATTTTTGCAATCAAAACAGTTCCAAGGATGATGTCGGAATATTCAAGGTAGTTAATGTGTCAAATAGGTCATCACTCAACTCCTACACTTAATACAATACATAAAAGTGATAAACTTTTGCAATTCAAGGAATGGGTTGGCGGATCCGGGGCTTGCCTTAGGTGTCGAAGAAGACGTTCTTCAACGAAGTATCTGGAAGCTAAGACCAATCACCAAAGATGGTATAACCCCTTCAGGAACTGGACTTGGCTTGATAGAACTACCTCAACCCGACACTGCTCACACGGGGACTACACAAAGCAAGACACGAAAAAAGCAACAAGATGATTAAACAAGATTAATTAACTTGAGTATAACTTTTCTTCGCGATAAAGTTGTACACTAACAACATCTAACCTAGCCCTAGGGTTTCATTAAGGTTAGCTACATCATTAGTGAAAGTGATTAGGCAATAATTAAATATTAATTAATCCCTAATAACATCATTAAGAAATAAGCACAAGCAATTAATTAAGTGCCAAAGGTCATTAAGGTTAATGACCTAAGGTCATCAATCAATCCCAAAATCACATCAAAGCCCTATAATTAAGGCTAATCCAACACTAATTAACTAATCGAATAATTAAGGAAAATTAGGACATAAACTAAAAGTTGTCCATTTTATTCCAAAAATTTATTTTAAGAAGCTTACATCATAAACAGTAAGCAAAACAATTTTCAGGATTTTTGGATAAATAAATAATTTTATAAAATTAAAACAAGAGGCATTTCTCAATTAAAAGGTCTAATTTTTCCACATACCAAACATCATTAAAATTGGCATTTTATATTTTTCATAAATCAAGCTCACTGTAGAAAGCCTACACAAAAATTTTTATAATTTTTGGACCCCTACACAAATTAGATATAAATTATCAAAGAAAAAGGCATTAAAAAGAATTTTTAGAAAATGAAAAAGGGAGTCATCTTCAACCTCCCGACGTTGACCGCGGGGGCACGATTTTGACTCGCGATTCCTCGCTGACGGCGAGGTCTTGGGCAGCGCTACCGGGCTCTACGTGAACTACATGGCATGGCGCACCTCATGGGCCAGCTAATGCGACGGCGGAGTGGCTTCAGCATCGAGACCGGCGGCCATGGCGGAGCACCGACGCGGCGGCGCGGTGGTAACCCTAGCCGGAGGCTACGCGGCACCGGGTGCGCGCAACAGAGGCTACACGACTCAGCGGACGCGACTACGCACTCGCGCGAACCTTATCGGCACCCAGCGCGGTGGACGACCTCGGCGGCGCATGCAAGCGAGAGCTCCGGCGAGCTCGGGCACCAGCGACTACGAGGCGTTCCTGGTTCCTCCAACAGCACGGATAGGGGAAGGAGCTCACCGCGGAGACAAGGCGCTTGAAGATGAGGTGGTTGCGTGGGCGGAGGTGCGAGCTGGTCGGCGGCGGTGATGGTGACAGCGCGAACCGGCTGGCAAGGGTCGCGTTCCGGCGATTCCAATGGTGCGCTGCACAAAACCGAGGGCCGATCACTTGCACGACATCAAGACGAGCACATCGGTGAAGCCCATGAAGGATGAGGCTCACCGGACGCGGCTGCAACCGTGGAGATGCTCACGGCGGCGCGGTCGCCGGGGAAGAAGAAGACGACGTCTTCCTGTTGACTTAGGCGGTGCGGAACGTGGAGAAGCGGCTCAAAAGAGGCGCAAGAAGCTGGCGATTCTAGGAGCAAGAGCAAGCTAGCAGAAGTGGAGCGATGACCACGAATTTCGCCGGCGATCTCAGTGGCACGGCTCACCGGCCGCGAGGAAGAAGACGGCGCGACGGCGATGTAGCGGATGTGAGATGCCATGGTCACGCTCTCTGACTTCGCAAGGACAAGGCGGGGCTTGTGGTGTGGCTAATTAGGCCGAATGCGCGACGAAGGCGACGGCGAGGGGCGGCGGAATTCCGGCGAGCTTGGCGGCGGCGTAAAAGGATGAGGACGAACTCGTCCTCTCCCTCTTTAAGCTGTGGACGCGAGGGCGGTGAAGATGACACGCAGAGGCGGCGCTGGGCACGTGGACAGCCACGCGGCACGACGGCGGTCGAGGACTGCCGTGAGCGGCTCGCCGGCGACGAGCTGCGGAGCGAGGGGCTCTGGATCTACTATTCACACAAATTACCAAAATGCCCTCCGACGAAAAATGAATTTTGCGCCCAAAATTTGAACTAAACTCAAAAATTTCCAAAAAGTAACCCCACCTAAAATTTCAAGACCTCCAACTTTCTCAATAGGAACTTTTTCAGATTCGGCCAAAAAAATTGAATTTTGAACAAAATTTGAAAAGGGGACAAAACCCTTCAACAATTATATCGAATAACTTTTGATTTTCCAACAGAACTTAAAAATCTTCAAAACTATGAAATACTCATCCTTTCAGACCAAATATTTTCTCCAAAGAAAGTTTTCCCAAAAGATGCATAGTTTTTGAAATACGGCTTTAAAACCAAAGAGGGACAAATGCTGGAAAGCAGTATTTTCAAAATCATTTGAAATTTTGTTTTGAAACTTGAAAAACTTTGAACACCAACTTTGAAGTTCTCATCAAGACCCACAATTTTCCTTTTGGAACCAACCCCAAACTCTTTATAGATTTTGAACTAGAGACAAGGGAGTAAAATAGTTTGCTGGAAAACAGGGTTTTTAAAAAGGATTTGAGCTTGATTTAATTGGTACATTAATTGGTTGGTAATTAGTGATCACAAACATCATCCAAGGACATTTTTAGGTCAATGACCCAAAGGCACCCTTAGTTGACCAAGTTGACTTTTGAAACTCGTTTTAATAGCTGTCAGATTTTAATTGTTGACTTGGATTTATACACTATGCCTGACACTAGTGTTAACACAGTTAACACCTCAAGGTACATAGAGCATAAACCAAGTATTTGAGATGACATTCAAAATTAAGATTTTTGGTGAAGTCACACATCATCTCAGAGGCACAATCAACCTAAGAATATAAACTTATTTTAGTTGATGCACATCAAATTTGACCTAAACAACCATGCAATGCAACACATAAAATGACAAGTCAGGTTTTAGTTTACCGTAACATCGGGGATGTTACAAATGGCTCTGAAAAACCGAACCAAGGGAAACCGCAATCCGGCTATGAAAAAGTCTCGGAACACGACTGCTTCATAGGGCTTCGGATTCGGGGTGACTTCGTCCCCCGGAGCTCGGCTCCTTTCGCGCTCGAATGCGCTGAGAAGGCCACTGCTCTGGTAGTAGTTGAGTCGCTCTTCGTCAACCTTAGATCGGCAAATAATGCCGATATGTCCTTCGATTCTGACCCGGCGGCTTCTTCGGGCTGGGCCAGATTCGGCGCCTTCACCCCCTTCCGGTGCATTGGCCGCTGCGCTCCCTTCTGCCCCATCGTACTCTGCAGATTCGGCATTTGCGTCATATGCGATTCCCGCGCTCCCTTGGCCGCTGGCGGTTTCTTCAGCAGACAACTCAAGGACGGGTGCCGTTATCGCGGGTGCTATAGCGCGAATAGGTTCAACTATTTCGGGCTCTCCCAAGCTGGTCCCAGAATTTTGCGACATGTTTTCTGATCCGGATTGGGCAAGCTGGGCAGCCAATTCAGCGCAGAAAGCGGAAAGCCCGGATGCAGAGTCGTTGACTGATCCGGCCGAATCCCCAGACGAGGAGCTTTCGGACATAGGCGTTCGCTCCAAGAGGGGGCCCAGGCTTCCGAGCTAAGAAGAAAAATGAAATTGCGTTCAATAGGGCCGAAAGCGACATCCTTACCTTCCCTAAACCGTCCTCACCCAACCCCAAAAACTTAAACTAGCGCAATAGAAACGAAAGTACAAAGTCACACCTTACCGAATGAGAAGGAGAATCCCGGATGCGGAGACCGGAAGCGATCCACGAATGCGTCAGGGGCAGACGTGCAGGGGCTAAGTGCCCGCCCCCTCCTGCGTCTTTGCCTTTTATAGGCAGGGGGCGGCCGTGGGGGGAGCCGACGCGTCGTTTCACGCGAATTGAGGTAAAAAAAAACCGAGTAAGCATCTCCTCATCCTGGGGGCGGCGCTGGCACATTCGGCGCTGACACATTAGGCGCACATTCGGCGTAGCGAGATATTGTCGTCCTTGCCCGGAAGGGAACGCCCTTCCGGACAAGGCCGGAGGGCTACTGTTGGGGGCAGGAGTGGATTTGGCCACCCCGTCCCCTCTGATTATGTGCACCTCTTGTGTTTGATGCATGCAGGCATGGCCGAAAGCGCGGGCAGGCGCGCATTTGGCGTAAGCACCAGGCGTCAAGTCAGAATTCCCGATAGCGCCGGCAGGCGCGCATTCGGTATCGACGTCAGGCGCCAGGACGGAAACCCCGATAGCGCGGGGAGGCGCGCATTCGGCATCGACGCCGGGCGCCCGGGACGAAACCCCGATAGCGCGGCGGCGCACGTCGGCATCGACGTCGAGCACCGGGACGGAAACCCCGATAGCGCGGGGAGGCGCGCATTCGGCATCGACGCCGGGCGCCAGGACAGAAACCCCGATAGCGCGGGCAGGCGCACACTCGACATCGACGTCAGGCGCCAAGACGGAAACCCCGATAGCGAGGAGGCGCGCATTCGGCATCGACGCCAGGCGCCAGGACGGAAACCCCGATATGCGCGGGCGGGCGCGCATTCGGTGAGAGCCTGGACGCATTCGGCGGCCCGGCAGGAAGAAAAGCCCGGATGTGCGCTGGTCGGCGGTCGGCCGGCAAAGGTGGGCCCCAGGGCCATTTACTTGTCTGTCCCGGGTCGGTTACTCCTGTACGTTGAAATTAGGGTTGCTAGGGGCATTCTTGTACAAAACGCAACACGACTTCCTATAAATACACCCTTCAAGGGACATTGTAAAGGGACTTCTGGACTCCGTGCGTTTTAGCCGGAGAACAAGGAATACAAGGTTCGAGTTGTTTGTTTCGTTTAGTAGTTTCGTATTTCGGTATTTCCTGTTCTGGTCCTTTAGGGGGGTTCTACCCTAAAGGGCCGAAACAACACTTATCATAGGATGTATTTTGGGTTATGTAATGCGCCAGCTTCTTTTCAAAGATGTATGATGTCTATATTTTCTGATATGATTGAAAAGATTATGGAAGTTTTCATGGATGATTTTTCTGCTTATGGAAAAACTTTTGATGAGTGCCTTAAAAACATAGATCAAGTTTTGCAAAGATGTGAGGAAAAACACTGTCCTTAATTGGGAAAAGTGTCATTTTATGGTTAGAGAAGGAATAGTGCTAGGACACTTAGTGTCTGAAAGAGGCATCGAGGTAGATAGAGCCAAAATAGAAGTAATTGAGCAACTGTCTCCTCCTATCAATGTGAAAGGAATTAGAAGTTTCCTTGGCCATGCTGGTTTTTATCGTAGATTCATAAAAGATTTCTCATTCATCGCTAGACCTCTCACCCGCTTATTGGCTAAGGATGTTCCTTTTGATTTTGATGATGCCTGCTTACAATCATTTGAGGTCCTTAAGAAAGCGCTTATCTCTGCACCAATCGTTCAACCCCCTGATTGGACTTTACCTTTTGAAATTATGTGTGATGCAAGTGACTATGTTGTAGGGGCAGTGTTAGGACAGACTAAGGATAAGAAGCATCACGCAATAGCCTACGCTAGCAAAACTTTGATAGGACCTCAGCTTAATTATGCCACCACTGAAAAAGAGCTCCTAGCTGTTGTCTTTCCTATCAATAAGTTTAGATCTTACTTAGTGGGTGCTAAAGTGATTGTTTACACTGATCATGCTACTTTGAAATATTTGCTATGGATTTTATTACTCCAAGAATTTGACCTAGAAATAAAAGATAAAAAGGGAGTAGAAAATTCTGTTGCCGATCACTTGTCTAGAATGCAGTTTGAGAAACCACAGGGAACTACCCATCGACGACGCACTCCCGGGATGACATGCTCTATGGAATCGCGGATCTGAGCCCTGGTATGCAGATATTATTAATTTTATGGTCACGGGTTACATACCACCAGGAGGCAACAAAAGGAAACTTATCCAGGAGAGCCGTACTCACATATGGGATGAACCCTACCTCTTCCGGGTGTGCTCTGATGGCCTACTCAGAAGATGTGTGCCAACTGAAGAAGGAATCAAAATTATTGAAAGATGCCACTTATCACCATATGGAGGCCATTATGGGGTGTTCCGGACTCATGCGAAGATTTGGCAATGTGGATTCTTCTGGCCAACAATGTATGAAGACACGAAAGACTTCATTCGAAGGTGTGGCCCATGCCAGAGACATGGCAACATTAATTCAAGGGACGCCATGCCACTCGTCAACAATCTTCAGATCGAGCTCTTTGATGTCTGGGGAATTGACTAAATGGGACCATTTCCACCGTCGAAGAAATGTGAATACATCCTTGTAGCAGTGGACTATGTGTCCAAATGGGTCGAAGCTCTGCCATGCAAAAAGGCAGATAATTCAAGCTCCAAGAGGATGTTCGAAGAATAATATTTCCAAGATTCGAGTCCCGAGGATAGTCATAAGTGATGGAGGATCACATTTCATCGACAAGCGTTTCGAGCAATACTTGCTGAAGCATGGGGTACGTCATAACGTCGTTACTCCGTACCACCCTTAGACAAGTGGCCAAGCAGAAACATCAAATAAGCAAATCAAGAATATTCTTCAGAAGATAGTTAATGAAATGGGAACTGCATGGAAGGACAAGCTTCCCGATGCGCTATGGGCATATCGAACAGCATACAAGACACCTATCGAGATGTCACCATATCAACTGGTCTATGGAAAGACTTGCCACTTGCCGATAGAGCTAGAATTTAAAACTCAGGGCCGGCAAGAAATGGAATATGGATCTAGAAGCGGCGGGAGAGAAGAGGAGGATGCAAATCTCGAATTAGAAGAATGGAGAGAAAAAGCCTATCACAATGCCAAGATATACAAAGAGAGAGTGAAAAGATGGCATGACAAGAGAATCAAGATCAAGGAGTTCACACCCGAAGACAAGGTATTACTTTTTAATTCTAGGGTCAAACTTTTCGAGCATGGAAAGCTTCGAAGCAAATGGGAAGGACCGTTCGAAGTAGTAAGCTCATCATCGCATGGAGCCGTTACGCTTCGCAACAACGAAGGTACGTTATTCAAGGTAAATGGTCAACGTCTTAAAATATTTTTAGAGCCCATTGAAGAAATAGGCAAAATAGATGAAATAAATTTCTTTCTCAATTAGGTAGTTGGGCCCAACCATTTTAATTTTCGTTTTTCGGGGTCCAGTATATTTTTCCGAATGACAAAAATACGTAAATTGGATTGCGAAAAACACGACCGGGGAGGCCACACAGTCGGGCGGCCGCCCCTGACCTAGAGTCGGCCGCCCCCTGACCTTACCCATTCACCGCCGTCTTTTGCATTCGCGTTCCTTCTACATTCTTCCATCGGGAATTTTGCCGATTAGGGTTCTTGAGATTACGTTGACGCGAAATTCCTTTGGAGATTCCCTTTTAGATGCTTTTTAAGCCCCTATATAAAGAAGCCCAACCTTAGGCCAACCTCATTCCATCCAAGCCTCCTCCTAGCATCAAGCTTGCTACGCAGCCATGGTGAAGCCAGAGCCAGAAAACTTAGATAGGAGATTGATCCGGTACGGAATTGATCTCAACACCATCCCAAAGGAGGAGCCTGAGTGCAAGGCCATTGTTCTTGCCGAGCCAAAACCTCTAGCCTCTATCCCTCCAAAACCCCAAGCATACAGCCAATGCTACTTTGCCCAACCAGTCATCACTGCGCCCAAGCCATGCTCCTAGAGGGACCTCCACCAAAGGGTCCCATTGTGAAGCTCCCTAAAGGCACCAAGCTCCTCCCTCCTAAGCACAATGAGATGCTTATGGGAGTGAAGACAAACAAGCAAGGAGAGATCATCTGTGCTAGATATAGCAGTGGAGAGCGCTCATACTTTGAGTGAGTCCGTGCTCACCCGAGCAAGGTCAAGTTCATCCCTCTTAAGGAAGCTCCAAAGGCAGCTCTCGCCGCCTCAGAAGCTCCACGGAAGCGCCGCAAGACCATTGTGGATTTAGAGAAGGAGTTGGAGACTCAGCGCGCCATTATTGCATCTCTAGAAAACTGCCAACGCGTCCAAAGTAGAAGTATTGTCACTTCCGACGCTAGAATTCGTGCGCTAGAAAAGAAGACGGATAAGTTAGAGAAGAAGTTAGACGCTCTGGAGAAGCGTAATAATTAGACAAGATTTATCTTAGCATCGGAAAGGCCTAGTGAGATTTAGATTACTCAGATTAAAGTTTTAGTTTGCAGTGTGCTTAGATAAAGTTTAGCTCGCTCTTAGTTCCTTTCAATACATGTAATCCAGGCCTTAATGATGATGAATAAAGTTTGCTAGTTTTATTTATTATTGGATATGTGTTGCCTCTTTTGTCTCCACCTTGTTGTGAATGAAGATAACAGGAATCTAGTGTGGGGGAGGCAACCGACGATGTAACTAACGGATATCAGCGAAACAGCAAAAATATTTGAGAAAATATAACACAAAGATCTCGATCGGCGAAGCGGACCCCGAGGGGCCACCTGCCAGAGGCGGCCACCCCAAATCTCGAGGCGCCCGCCCCTGAGGTGGGCCCACTTGGCTCCAGCTTTCGTCCATGGTCAGGTTTGCTTCCATACGTTCCAAATTTTATACCGATCACGTTTTTCTGATTTATTTGGGGAACACCTTGAATTAAATCACTTGCTATATATATTGAGAAGGTAGATTATTTTAATCATGACCCCAAGATAGACTCACACCATGATAATTCCTGAGAATCCCTGTTGCTGTTGGGAACTTTATAGGGACCCCATTTTACTAGATTGTTGTGGACAGTGAGATAGCATGAACCATGAGAACCTGATTTCTTGATGTCTAGTTGTTTGGAGAATTTCTTTAGAAAATCTTAAAATTTTAGCTACACTTATCCTCTTTGGTAATAAATGCCTATAGAGCCTTGTCGACAAAAATCTGAAAGACCAGCACATAATCTTTTTATTTGTGTTGAGAATAGTCTTGGCGTGTTAGAGCCGTGGAGAGGGGTGTCTTACTCATATGATCAAGTGCACTTACACCCACATATATATCTGCTGCTCCTACACTGGGAGTATGCACAAACATGCTTTTCGCCATTTATCCATCTCCTACACTAGGAGAGGATACATACACTTTTTAGGACTTCTACATGCTCCAAGGATTGTTATCATCATCTGGGTATTTTGAAATGACCGTCATCATTGTCATCATCATGTTCAAGAAAGTTATTGTATCCAAGATTGAGACATGGGTTATGCAAAAAACAGTTAGTAAAAAAAAAGAGAGATAGCCCATGAGCTCCAAAGTATTCTATCCCAAAAGAAGGAAATTCAAAGAAGCTCAAAGAGTTAATCAGAACAAGATCAATTCATCATGCAAGAGAAGATCAGCAAAGCAATGTTCAAGAGAAGAGTGTGCAAGAGAGGAACGGAGCATCATTATCATAAATTTAGCCACCAAATATTCCACACACTTGCACGCACTTGATCTAGAGTATGGTATTCCCCTCCGTGGTTCCCATTTTTGACTAATCAATATACACAGGTAAAAATGCTATTCCTTGAAATACCTTAAAACTCCATATAAGCCTTTATAGAATAAGATACAAAGCAAGGCATATCCTTCACATGCCTCAATTGAGTTCCACAAATACTACATACATTGAGTGATTTGAGTGTTCTATACATGATGGTGAGTTCTACAAATACCACATATAATGAGTGATTCGAGTGTGCTACATGATGGAGAAGGGTAAAATAAGTTTTCTTTGCAAAAATATTATAAAAACTCCAAATGACAGGACTGATAGAAGAAGGATCTCTACTTCGCGCTGTTCCATCTTTTCAACTCCCCAAAGTTCAATGGTAGACACTTTGAATCCCGCAGTGCAGGTATGATCAGGGATAATCTAATGTTGATGTCTTGGTTTGAGGCTATGCTTAAAGTAATCCATCCTTTTCCTCGAGGACGAGTAAAAGACAAGTGTGGGGGAGTTTGTTGACGGTCATTAACTCATAAAATTAACCATCAACTGTTGACGGTCGTTAACTTATAAAATTAACCGTCAACTTAGCATGCAAATGGACCTATTTATAAATACTTGATAGATATAGGGTTACCACTAACGAGAATTCCACGAGTTTTGGTGAATATCTATTTCTGCGGGGTGACAGTGAAAATCAACCAAGATGGCCCACATGTCGGGTTTACATAGAAAGAAAGACCGAACGGGTAAAAAAGTATAATCTAGAAGATTCCGAGAAGGCGTCACACAAACACAGGGCCCACCTGGCATAGACCGTGGCCGGGCCGCCCGAGGGGAGGGAGTCGGCCGACTCCCCATCTCCACCAATCGAGGTGGAGTCTCGCGGATCCTACCTCCACCGACTTTGAAGATCAATAATTATCGTCCATTTAGGTCGGTTTGATCCGAGGGCATGGTTAATCCTAGGGGCTATATAAGCGAGCCCCCGGCCCTAGGAGAAACCTAATTCATTCTCCAATTCATTCAAGACTTCAATCTTCTAGAGAGAGTTAGATAGAGAAGGGTCCCTCGAATGGATCTATCTCTATAGGGTATTAGTATCAAGAGAGATTGAGAGAGTATAGAGTGGAGGTAGATTTGGAGGAAGCCCGGCTGTCGGTGTCTCCTCTCCAATGTACTGCGGGATCAAGTCTCCTAACCCGAGGCTTGGTTTTCGAGATCATTCGGCAATTCAACTTCTAATACTAGTAAGTTCGTTGTTATTATTGTTCTTTGGTTTACAAGTTTACTTTATTAAACTTCGCGTTGGGAATAGAGTAATTGTTCTTTAGCATAAGCGTGGTGCTTAGGCTAGGTTCACTTGTAGATGCTCCCTATTCGGCGGAACTATGGTAGTAGTGAGGGAAGTGACAATCCCTTTATTACCTTTGTAATCCACTTCCGTTGGTAGGTAAGGTAGGTCCTTTGTGCCCGGTTTAGCATCCTTTGTGGTGTCTATTCCTCGGGTACCCCCTTAGAACAATAGTCTCAAAGCTTGCCATAGGTTGGAAGAAGGCGATGAAGGAGTTCTCTCTATATCGCTTAATTCTCACTTGACTAGCAGCCCGGGGTAGTAGTAAAGATCGGGTTAGTCTATTGCACGTTTTCTCTTAGCGGATAAAAACAAATACGATACTCGGGACTTATCTCCCGGGTGAAGTGCTCACCGATATCCGTGCGCTTGCGGATTATTTCTCTTTGATTCTTTCGTGTGCGTATCTAGTGTCAACAAGCATTTAAAGCGCCGTTGCCGGGGAGAAAAACGATCTGCTTAGATAACCTAAATCTTGCTCTACCTTGTACCTATACTTTTATCTTTTTCTTTCACTTTACTTTTCCGTACATTTTATCTTTTTCTATCCTTATGGATAATTTAAATTCCATTCCTATCTTTCAATTTTCTGCACCCACGGAGACCGGCCTAGTGCCACATGAGTCATCACAACCTATCCAAACACCTAGCTATAGGCCGAGTCCGCGGTTGATTGCATTGGTCCAAAGCCTATCCTTTTCAGGAGAAGGAGACGAAAACCCTTACCTTCACATTAGAGACTTTGAGCAAACATGTGACTGTCTTCGCATAGAGGGCATGTCCGACAAAACCCTCCGTTGGAAGCTATTTCCTTTCTCGTTAAAGGGAAAAGCTAGACAATGGTATGATAAAGCTGTAGGTAAGCAACAAGGGGATTGGGGGTCCTTACGCTCCAACTTTTGCCTAGATTTCTATCCCATCTCCCAAATCGTCGACCTTAGAGTCAAGGTTCGACTATTAAGCAAGAACACGAAGAATCTTTGGCCTCATCCTGGAATCGTTTTACTACACTTTTAGCATCGGGCCCGGACCTTAGTCTATCGAGATCCTATTCTTTTACAACACTTTTATAAAGGTCGAGTAGAGACAGGTAGAAAATTGCTCGACACAACTTCGGGAGGATCATTCTTGCATATCTCTGCTGAGAAAGCAAGATCAATCCTAGACCAAATCCTATCCGTGAATTAGACTACCTCCTAGAAGTAGAACCTCAAGTAGCTGAAGACAAACATTTGCCGAGATACACCATCCACCTCGAAATAATCCATGTCTTGAGCAAGACAAGGAAGACATTCCACTTCGATTTTATGCTAGATATTGAACTTTGATCTGTTTTCCGATTTTGGAAACATCTTCAACTATCACAAGGTGAAGAAGCCACAAGGCAAATATCACCCAATAAAGCCATGCAATATTGATGAGGATATTCCAACGGGAAAGACCTCGGGAGAGTTAGTGTACGTATGAGCAATGAGTGGTTAGAAGAGTCAGAGCTTTCCTCTGAAATAATTCGTTTGAATTCATCTTCTCTTCCCATTCATTGCATGATTAACAATGATCGCATAAATGCTCTCTACAATCCGGTTGTGGGTATAAATATCATGTCTACCACACTAGCAAAATATTTGCAAAGAAACATGACATTGACTCCAACGAGTGAAGTTCATAAGAAATCTTTCAAGACAAATTCTTCCTTGTTTAGGAATCCTACATGTCCTACCACTCCGGGTAGAAGGAACCCCTGTTCACTTAAGCTTTTATGTCTTTGACATAGGGGATTTCCACCTGTTGATAGGACAACCCTTTAGAAGACTTCTTTATGAAGGACAAACTGGGAAACTAAACATTTGTTTAGGCAAGAAACTCCAGTTTGCAATGTCCATTTCACACTCTTTAAATGCTAGGACCGAGCCTTATCTACATTATGATCCGTTGGAGGAATTTAGAGCGACCTATCTAGAATTCCTAGTTAAACCGAGAATTAGAAGATGAAGCTAGATTCTTCATAGAAGAAGAAGTCGACCCTTCGAGAATGAACCATTAGACGAGTTTACCCTACCACCTAGGCCTCCTATTGAGTTCAAACCTTTACCAGCCGGTCTTAGATATGCCTTTCTAGGAAATGATCCGAGACACTCCTTTGTCATCATAAGTGACACTCTCACTCGGGAAGCGAGACTTTTCGCTTAATGGCTGTCCTAGAAAAACATAAAAAAGCTTTTGGCTACTCACTCCGGGACCTTAAAGGAATTAGTCCTGCCCTTTGTACCCATCGCATTCCCACGGATCCCGATATTCCACCATCTAGAGAACCCCAACGTAGACTCAATAATGCGATGAGGGAAGTTGTTAAGAAAGAAGTTTTAAAACTGTTTGCACTTGTTGGGATTATTTACCCCGTACCACACGGTGAGTGGGTTAGCCCCGTCCAAGTTGTGCCTAAAAAAGGAGGCATGATTTGTTGTCCAAAATGAGAAGAATGAGTTAATCCCTCAAAGAACCGTCACAGGATGGCGAATGTGCATAGATTATAGAAAGCTTAATAAGGCAACAAGAAAAGATCACTTTCCTTTGCCTTTCATTGATGAGATGCTTGAGCGATTAGCCAACCATTCTTACTTTTACTTCCTTAATGGATATTCTGGATATCATCAAATCTCTATCCATCCTAATGATCAAAACAAAACGACCTTTACATGCCCTTATGGAACCTTTGCTTATCGTAGGATGTCTTTTGGGTTATGTAATGCACCGGCTTCTTTTCAAAGATGTATGATGTCTATATTTTCTGATATGATTGAAAAGATTATGGAAGTTTTCATGGATGACTTCTCTGTTTACGGAAAAACTTTTGATGAGTGCCTTGAAAACATAGATCGAGTTTTGCAAAGATGTGAGGAAAAACACTTAGTCCTTAATTGGGAAAAGTGTCATTTCATGGTTAGAGAAGGAATAGTGTTAGGACACTTAGTGTCGAAAGAGGCATCGAGGTAGATAGAGCCAAAATAGAAGTTATTGAACAACCGCCTCCTCCTATCAATGTGAAAGGAATTATAAGTTTCCTTGGTCATGCTTTGGTTTTTATCGTAGATTTATAAAAGATTTCTCTTACATCGCTAGACCTCTTACCCGCTTATTGGCTAAGGATGTTCCTTTTGACTTTGATGATGCCTGCTTACAATCATTTGAGATCCTTAAGAAAGCGCTCATCTCTGCTCCAATCATTCAACCCCCGATTGGACTTTACCTTTGAAATTATGTGTGATGCAAGTGACTACGCTGTAGGAGCGTGTTAGGACAGACTAAGGATAAGAAGCATCATGCAATAGCTTACGCTAGCAAAACTTTGACTGGACCTCGCTTAATTATGCTACCACCGAAAAAGAGCTCCTGGCTGTTGTCTTTGCTATTGATAAGTTTAGATCCTACTTAGTGGGTGCCAAAGTGATTGTTTACACTTGATCATCTTTGCTTTAAAATATTTGCTCACTAAGAAAGATGCTAAACCTCGTTTGATAAGATGGATTTTATTACTCCAAGAATTTGATCTAGAAATAAAAGATAAAAAGGGAGTAGAAAACTCTGTTGCCGATCACTTGTCTAGAATGCAGTTTGAGAAACCACAGGAACTACCCATCGACGACGCACTCCGGGACGACATGCTCTACGGAATCAACGATCGACCCCTGGTATGCGGATATTGTTAATTTTATGGTTACAGGTTACGTACCACCGGGAGGCAACAAAAGGAAACTTATCCGGGAGAGTCGTACTCACATATGGGATGAGCCCTACCTCTTCCGAGTGTGCTCGATGGCCTCGCTCGAAGATGTGTGCCAATGAAGAAGGAATCAAAATCATTGAACGATGCCACTCATCACCATATGGAGGCCATTATGGGGTGTTCCGTACACATGCAAAGATTTGGCAATGCGGATTTTTCGGCCAACAATGTATGAAGACACAAAAGATTTCATTCGGAGATGCGGTCCTTGTCAAAGACATGGCAACATTAACTCAAGAGATGCCATGCCACTTATCAACAACCTTCAGATCGAGCTCTTTGATGTCTGGGGAATTGATTTCATGGGACCATTTCCAGCGTCGAAGAAATGTGAATACATCCTCGTAGCGAGTGGACTATGTGTCCAAATGGGTCGAAGCTCGCCATGCAAAAGGCGGATAGCTCAAGCTCTAAGAAGATGTTCGAAGAAATAATATTCCCAAGATTTGGAGTCCCAAGGATAGTCATAAGTGATGGAGGATCACATTTCATCGACAAGCGTTTTGAGCAATACTTATTGAAGCATGGAGTACGCCATAATGTTGCTACTCCGTATCACCCTCAGACAAGTGGCCAAGCAGAGACATCAAATAAGCAGATCAAGAATATTCTTCAGAAGACAGTGAATGAAATGGGAACTGCATGGAAGGACAAGCTTCCTGATGCACTATGGGCATATCGAACAGCATACAAGACACCTATTGGGATGTCACCATATCAACTAGTCTATGGAAAGACCTGCCACTTACCAGTAGAGCTGGAATTCAAAGCTCACTGGGCCATCAAGAAGTGGAATATGGACCTAGAAGCAGCAGGAGAGAAGAGGAGGATGCAAATCTCTGAATTAGAAGAATGGAGAGAGAAAGCCTATCACAATGCCAAGATATACAAAGAAAGAGTGAAAAGATGGCATGACAAGAGAATCAAGATCAAGGAGTTCACACCCGGAGACAAGGTATTACTTTTTAATTCCAGGGTCAAACTCTTCGGGCAAGGAAAGCTTCGAAGCAAATGGGAAGGACCGTTCGAAGTAGTAAGCTCATCATCGCATGGAGCCGTTACGCTTCGCAACAACGAAGGTACGATATTCAAGGTAAATGGTCAACGCCTTAAAATATTTTTAGAGCCCATTGAGGAAATAGGTGAAATAGATGAATTAAACTTCTTTCTCAATTAGGTAGTTGGGCCCGACCTTTTTACTTTTCGTTTTTCGGGGTCCAGGGTATTTTTCCGAACGACAAAAATATGTTAATTAGGTTGCGAAAAGCCCTGGCAGGGGAGTCGGCCGACTCATGGACTCCCCCATTCACCGCCAGCTTTTGCATTCGTGATCCTTCCATACTCTTCCTTCAGGAATTTTTGCCGATTAGGGTTTTTGAGATTACGTTGACGCGTTATTCCTTCGGAGATTCCCTTTAGATGCCCTTTAGATGCCTCTCCATCCCCCCTATATAAAGAAGCCCAGCCTCAAGCCAACCTCATTCCATCTAAAAGCCTCCTCCTCCTAGCATCAAGCTTGCTACGCGCAATGGTGAAGTCGAGCCGGAGAATTTAGATAGGAGATTGATCCGCTTCGGATTGATCTCAACACCATCCCAAGAGAAGAGCACGAGAGCAAGGCCATTGTCCTTGCTAAGCCCAAACCCCTAGCCTCTATTCCTCCAAAGCCTCAAGCTTACGAGTCATAGCTACTTCGCTCAACCATTCATCGCTGCACCCAAACCTTTGCTCCTTGATGGACCTCCACCAAAGGGTCCTATTGTGAAGCTCCCAGAAGGCACCAAGATCCTCCCTCCTAAGCACAATGAGATGCTTATGGGAGTGAAGACCAACAAGGAAGGAGAGATCGTCTAAGTATAGCACTTGGAGAACGCTCGTATTTCGAGGAGTCCGTGCTCACCCGAGCAAAGTGAAGTTCGTCCCTCCGAAGGAAGCCCCGAGCGCTCTCGCCGCCTCGGAAGCTCCAAGGAAGTGTCGCAAGACCGTTGCGGAGACTTAGAGAAGGAGTTAGAAACTCAGCGACGTTATAGCATCTCTGCGAAACGCCCAACATGTCCAGAAAGCGTAGCATTGTCACTCTCATAGATAGACTTCGTGCGCAAGAGAAGAGGACGGATAAGTTAGAAAAGAGGTTAGACGCTCTAGAGAAGCGAGTTGATTAGATAAGATTTATCTTAGCATCAGAAAGGCCTAGTGTGTTTAGATTAAAAGTTTTAGTTCGCAAGAATGCTTAGTTAAAGTTTAGTTCGATCTTAGTTCCTTTCAAAACTTGTAATCCAGGCCTTAATGAAGATGAAATAAAGTTGTTAGTTATATTTATTATTGCATATGTGTTGCCTCTTTTGTCTCCACCTTGTTGTGAATGAAGATAACAGGAATCTAGTGTGGGGGAGGCAACCGACGACGAAACTAACGGATATCAGCGAACCAGCAAAAATATTTGAGAGTATACGACGTAAAGATCACGCACGACGAAGCGGACCCCGAGGGGCCACCTGCCAGAGTCGGCCGCCCCACATCCAGGGTCGGCCGCCCATGGGCTGGGCCCAGTTGGCTCCAGTTTTCGTCCACGATCAGGTTTGCTTCCCTATGTTCCAAATTTTATACCGATCACGTTTTGCCGATTCGTTTGGGGAACACTTTGAATTAAATCACCTGATATATATATACGAGAAGGTAGATTATTTTAATCATGACCCCAAGATAGACTCACACCATGATAATTCCCGGGAATCCTGTTCTTTGTTGGGAACGTATTTTATAGGGACCCCATTTTACTTAAGTTGTTGAGGACAGTGATATAGCATGGACCATGAGAACCCGATTTCTTTATATCTAGTTGCTTGGAGAATTTCTTTTCGAAAATCTTAAAATGTTAGCTATACTTCTCCTCGGTGGTTATAAATGCCTATAGAGCCTCGTCGACAAAATTCTGAAAGACCAGCACATAAGCTTTTATTTGTGTTGAGAATAGTCTTGGCGGTATTAGAGCCTTAGAGAAGGGTCTCTTACTCATATGATCAAGTGCACTTACACCCACATATATATCTGCTGCTCCTACACTGGGAGTACGCAAAAACATGCTTTCCGCCATTTATTCATCTCCTACACTGGGAGAGGATACATACACTTTCTAGGATTTCTATATGCTCCAAGGATTATTATCATTGTCTAGTATGTGCAAGAATTATTATTGTCAACATCATCATCATGTTCAAGAAAGTTATTGTGTCCGAGAGTGAGACATGGGCTATGCAAAAATAATGTTATTAAAAAAAAAGAGAGAAAGAAGAAGAAAGAAAAGAAAAGAGATAGCCCATGAGCTCTTAAGTATTGTGATCCCAAGAGAAGGAAAGTTCAAAGAAGCTCAAAGAGTTATTCAAGAAAAGATCAAGCAAAGCAATGTTCAAGAGAAGAGTGTGCAAGAGAGGGAAGGAGCATTATTATCATCAATTTAGCCACCAAATATTCCACACACTTGCACACACTTGATCTAGAGTAAGGTCCCCCTCTCCTTGGTTCCCGTTTTTGACTAATCAATATGCACAGGTAAAAATGCTATTCCTTGACATACCTTAAACTCCACATAAGCCTTAGTAGAATAGGAGGCATACCCTTTTACATGCCTCAAGTGAGTTCCAAAAATACTACATACATTGAGAGATTTGAGTGCTCTATACTTAATGGAGAGTTCTACAAATACCACATATAATCGATGATTCGAGTGTGCTACATGATGGAGAAGGGTAAGCTAAGTTTTCTTTGCAAAAATGTTATAAAAACTCCGAGTGACGAGGATTGATAGAAGAAGGATCTCTACTTCGTTGTTCCATCTTTCAACTCCCCAAAGTTCAATGGTAGACACTTTGAATCCCGCGGTGCGGTATGATCGGGGATAATCTAATGTCGATGTCTTGGTTTGAGGCTATGCTTAAAATAATCCATCCTTTTTCCTCGAGACGAGTAAAAGACAAGTGTGGGGGAGTTTGTTGACGGTCGTTAACTTATAAAATTAACCGTCAACTTAGCATGCAAATGGACCTATTTATAAATACTTGATAGATATAGGGTTACCACTGACAGAATTCCACGAGTTTTGGTGAATATCTATTTCTGCAGGGTGACAGCTGAAAATCAACCAAGATGGCCCACATGTCGGGTTTACATAGAAAGAAAGACCGAACGGGTAAAAAAGTATAATCTAGAAGATTCCAGAAGGCGTCACCTGAAACCTGGGGCCCACTGCACCGTGGCCGGTCGGCCGACCGGGGAGGAGTCGGCCGACTCCCATCTCCACCAATCAGGTGGAGTCTCGCGGATCCTGCCTCCACCGACTTTGAAGATCAATAATTATCGTCCATTTAGGTCGGTTTGATCCGAGGGCTGTGGTTAATCCTAGGGGGCTATATAAGCGAGCCCTGGCCCCCGGGTGAAACCTAATTCATTCTCCAATTCATTCAAGACTTCAATCCGAGAGAGAGTTAGATAGAGAAGGGTCCCTCGAATGGATCTATCTCTATAGGGTATTAGTATCAAGAGAGATTGAGAGAGTATAGAATGGAGGTAGATTTGGAGGAAGCCCGGCCTGTCGGTGTCTCCTCTCCAGTGTACCTGCGGGATCAAGTCTCCTAACCCGAGGCTTGGTTTCAGAATCATTCGGCAATTCAATTTCTAATACTAGTAAGTTCGTTGTTATTATTGTTCTTTGGTTTACAAGTTTACTTTATTCGCTTCGCGTTGGGAATAGAGTAATCGTTCTTTAGCATAAGCGTGGTGCTTAGGCTAGGTTCACTTGTAGATGCTCCCTATTCGGCCGGAACCGTGGTAGTAGTGAGGGAAGTGACAATCCCTTTATTACCTTTGTAATCCACTTCCCGTTGGTAGGTAAGGTAGGTCCTTTGTGCCCGGTTTAGCATCCTTTGTGGTGTCTATTCCTCGGTACCCCCTTAGAACAAAGTCTCAAAGCTTGCCATAGGTTGGAAGAAGACTCGACGAAGGAGTTCTCTCTATATCGCTTAATTCTCACTTGACTAGCGCCCGGGGTAGTAGTAAAGATCGGGTTAGTCTATTGCACGTTTTCTCTTAGCGGATAAAAACAAATACGATACTCAGGACTTATCTCCCGGGTGAAGTGCTCACCGATATCCGTGCGCTTGCGGATTATTTCTCTTTGATTCTTTCGTGTGCGTATCTAGTGTCAACATCAACTCAGTATGAAAATGGACCTATTTATAAATACTTGATAGATATAGGGTTACCACTAACAGAATTCCACGAGTTTTAGTGAACATCTATTTCTGCAGGGTGACAGCTGAAAACTACCTAAGATGGTCCACATGTCAGGTTTACATAGAGAGAAAGACCAAACGGGTGAAAAAGTATAATCTAGAAGACTCCAGAAGGCGACACCTGAAAACTGGGGCCCACCTGGCATAGACCAGGGGCGGCCGCCCCTAGGGTGAAGTCGGCCACCCCCTCACCTCAACCAATGAGGTTGAGTCTCGCGGATCCTACCTCCACCGACTTTGAAGATGAATAAAAACCGTCCATTTAGGTTGGTTTGATCTGAGGGCTGTGGTGCATCCAAGAGGGCTATATATTCAGAGCCCCTGGCCCTAGGAGGAGAGACTAATTCATTCTCAAGAGAGAGAACCACGAGTTCAGAAGCCCTAGATCATATCTTCTAGAGAGAATTAGCTAGAGAAGGGTCCCAAGAATGGATCTATCTCTATAGGGTATTAGTATCAAGAGAGATTGAGAGAGTATAGAGTGGAGGTAGATTTGGAGGAAGCCAGGCCTGTTGGTGTCTCCTCTCCAGTGTACCTGCGGGATCAAGTCTCCTAACCCGAGTCTTGGTTTCAGGATCATTCGGCAATTCAACTTCAAATACTAGTAAGTTTGTTGTTATTATTGTTCTTTGGTTCACAAGTTTACTTTATTCGCTTCACGTTGGGAATAGAGTAATTGTTCTTTAGCATAAGCGTGGTGCTTAGGCTAGGTTCACTTGTAGATGCTCCCTATTCGGCCGGAACTATGGTAGTAGCGAGGGAAGTGACAGTCCCTTTGTTACCTTTGTAATCCACTTCCCGTTGGTAGGTAAGGTAGGTCCTTTGTGCCCGGTTTAGCATCCTCTGCGGTGTCTTTTCCTCAGGTACCCCCTTAGAACAATAATCTCAAAACTTGCCATAGGTTAGAAGAAGACTGACGAAAGAGTTCTCTCTATATCGCTTAATTCTCACTTGACTAGCAGCCCAGGGGTAGTAGTAAAGATTGGGTTAGTCTATTGCACATTTTCTCCTAGTGGATAAAAACAAATACGATACTCAGGACTTATCTCCCGGGTGAAGTGCTCACCGATATCCGTGCGCTTGCGGATTATTTCTCTTTGATTCTTTCGTTGCGTATCTAGTGTCAATAGTTCCTAATGCTAACAAGAGCCTTATTTCTGTCAATCTCCTTGCAAGAGATAATAATGTCTTACTTGAGTTTCATCCAGATCATTTTTCATCAGGAGCAGCTGACGAGGAAGATGCTCCTCAAAGGCCGACGTGAAGGCGGCCTCGATCCTTTGAATTCTGTGAAGAATAAACAAGTGCTTGGTGTCTTCAAGCCCACCAAGCTATTGTGGCATCGTAGGCTAAGTCATGCTGCCATCCGTCCGGCAGATCCTTAGTCATCACTGTTGGGAATGTGCCCTAGAGGTAATCATAGAGATGATGATATTACGATTGTATCCATGATATATTATATGTTTATGAATATCCATTATAAGACAACTTGTATCGATTGACAGTTATGTGAATTGTTTGTGAAACTCTTTACTTGTATGGATATTCTAATGTTATCCCTGATCGGAGTTCATGTAACAGCACACATGAATATTAGATCAGCACATTATTAGTTGATGACTATGTTTCACAAGTCATAGACATTGAGATGTCAAACTAATAATATGGGCACATGTACGACATGTAGGCTGGACTGACCCGACATGAGATGTTATTATTATCTTTTTACACATCATGTACGTTATGTCCTTAGACCTGAGATTGTCATATGTACTCAAGATGTGAAACGACTTACTTAGGGATTGTCAAACGCTACTTCGTTACTGGGTAGTCATAAAGATAGTCTTCGGGTTTGTCGGGAAACATGCTGTGAGACATACACAATCAAGATGGAATTTGCCCCTCTCTATGTGAGAGAGATATCATTGGATCACTCAAGTGATTGGATCAACAAATGCATGGCCGTGCTTAGGTTAAGTGTTAACCCACGAGTTGAACCAAATATCAAGAGGCAAGGGAATAACATGTATATGGGTTATGGTGGTTCGTCTGATATGATCTTTGCGCACGCATAGGAGTTGTCACGCCTTGCTAGAGGCCGCTGTCAATTATTGGGTGAGTAAGGTGTACTCGGGCCATGTCTATGTGTGTGTGAACCCATAGGGTCGCACGCTTAAGGGGCTGGAAGCCCAATTCGGGTTGGACCCGAGTTGGAGAAGGATTAGGGTTACTAATAGGCCTCCAACTCGGGAGCTCATTAGGGACGCCTATATAAGAAGGGGCAGGGGCGAGGCTAGGTTTTATCCATGCCTTTTGGCAGCGGCCGTTGCCCTCTCCACGCTCACGCCTTCGCTCCTCATGGACCTAGCAGTCCGGAGGCGCATCGCTTCTTCCCTGCACGTGTGTGATACCTCGGAGGTGCTGCATCTGGAGCACGAGGACGAACCGCACGAGGACGATCCGCAAGTGGAGGACGGACGTGACGGACGGATGACCATGCAACTACACAGCACTGCTGCGATGCGTTCGACTACATCGAGTCGCTTCCGCTGCACCTGCGCGTCTAGTGGTAATCCCGTAACCTGTAGCTAGCAGTAGATCCTGGTTTATGAGGTAGAAAAGTTTTGTTTTCCGGCTAGCGTAGCATCCTCATGACCCATCAGTGGTATCAGCTCGGTACTGCCTCGTTATAGGTTCTGGAATTTGCATATGGTGATATGCGCAGTTGTAGATGAGTCTCTGATCTTGGTTCATGGTCTTGCCGCGTTGGTCTTGTAACGATCTACTCGTACCGGTCAGAATTCCGCCATCCGAGTTAAGTGATACATGTAAATCCAATCATGGCCAGTTAGAGTTCAATCAGATTGATCGAATTGAACCCTAGGTCAAGTGCCGAGCGCATGTGATACGTGGCGGTGGCAGATTGGAACGGCCGTCAGGCGCCGGGTTACCAAGAAAAGTGTTGTTCGGTAAAACAGCCGTAACTCTTTAACCATAACTCGGATTGAGACGATTCTTAAACGAAAGTTGTAGAGAAACTTGTCGGTTTGGCCCGAGCCAGATTTGCGAAAACATCTTGGAAGATAGAGTTTTTCGTGATTTACGTTTAGAAGTCGGAATCGGTTAACTCTGTTTTGTAGGAATTCATGACTGGTATAGCCCTTATGTGTATGTGATGCATGTATGTATGAGGATGACAATATGGGCAGGCAGCTATGTACTATTGCATACGCTCCCAAGCCTCGGGAATCGACTCATCAACTTGTTAAGTTAGAAATCTTCTTGTGTAGAGCGTTGGTCTTACCCATAGGAAATAACTTAACTAGGAAAGCGTTGGAACACTTGCCCAAGTATTTACAGCTCCACAGTTAGAGTAGAACCATTGCTTCATGTTTCCCAATAAGAAGAATGGGAATAGGCGAAGACGAAAAGCGTATGATGTTACTCCCTTAACTGTGAATGTGCTACATATCTCAAAAAAGTGTTGGAGATGCGCGTTAGCATCTTCATGAGCTTTGCCACAAAATAGGCTTGATTGCACCATTGTGATTAATGCAGGCTTCAACTAAAAATGAGTGTTCGCATTAATTACATTAGGACAGGTGACTACATTAGTAGCGGATGCGGCAGAAAATTCACGGATGGTCTTGTTGACCGTGACCGTGAAAAGGGATATATGAGAAAATGGAAGAGAACAGGGATCGCTAAGCTTAAAAGCTAGACGCAAACTAATTCGACTTAGTCAGATGCACCGGTTGTCTTCCCCCGGCAACAGCACCATAAATGTTTGTTGGTATTTGTTAGCGTCACTTTAGCGGGGTTGTCAATCTCAACACTAAAAATACGTGACGATGGTTCTGCAGGATAGGAGGGATTCTGCAAACGTACAGAAACTATTGTGTAGCACTTCGCATGGGAGTACTAGGTATCAAATTTATTTGTTTCCCACAGGAAGGCGAGGTAGGTGAATCCTTCAGATGAGTGTGGGGAACTAGTGAATGAAAGGTGTATGGATAAATGGATAGATAACTAAGGATAACTCAGATCACTAAGCTAATCCTAGGGGCGAAGATCACTACTCAACTCTTGAGGATTGGACGGGTGTAATCTAGGTGATCAAGACACTAAGTAAATAGAAAGTTCCTTGGAACCCTAAATCCCAAACTGAGTATGAATCGGCGGATTAGCAACTTCTCTTGCATGAGTGATGTCGCGTCGCTGCTGCCATGCGTCTGCGTGCTGTCGGCATCCTCCTGTGCACGTCGCCGCCGCGAGCCCGAGGTCAGGCCTGGTCGCTGCTTCTGCTTCTGCTTCTGCCTTGGCCGCCGTCGTGATGAAGGTTGCCATGCCTTCATTGATCCACTCCGCTGCGTGATGGGTTGCTGCATGACGAAGCCGCCGTGGCCGCTGATCCCGCGGTTGAAGAGCACTCTGCACGCCGCCTTTAGAAAGGTGGCTGGGAGCTGCTCGATGGCGCTTGGTGTCTGGCGGCCTGCCGTCCTAGGCGGGCGTCCTTGCCTGGTGGACGGCAGCCTGATCTGGTGCCCTGCCCTAAGGTTCATCCATGGGGAGAGGAGAGGAGTCCCTGAGTAACCCACGCGGAAGAGGAGACGTCGGGGAGCGCGAGGGCTTGTCGTGCGTGGGATGGAGGGACTGGAGGCGGTGCAGGAGGCCTAAGGAGGGATGAGTGATGGTTTGGTCCCAGCGATCTTGTCCGTCTGATGTGAGTGAGTGAGGAAATAGACATTAGAATAGATCTGGACCTTTGATTTTGAATTAAGAGTTTGTTGTCGGTGTATTTATTTGGGTGCACTTAGGAGGATTAGGAGAGATAATGACTGTAGGGTATGGTCTATTGTGTGGTTTTAGGGATGTTTTTTGGTGCGTTATATGTAGTAGTAGAGATAAACTGTTCTCTTTTCCATTTATTAAATGGCAGAGAGAAACAAGCATACTCCTTACAGCAAAAAGGAGTTGTCAAAAAAAAGAAGCTCCCACAAGGCAACAGTAGTTAATTTAGAAAAAGCGGGGGAATATTCCTGTGCTTTGCTGTAAAGTTGTTCTTGAAGGAAAAGGTTAATGTGCCAGTGCTCTAAAAAGGCAGGGTAATCAGTATCAGAGCTGGATTTAAGAATACGGAGTGCAAATTTAGACGCAGTTTATATTTATAGTATTACATAAGTTGCTCGCCCCATAAATAAACATATCTCTATCCTTTCATGTGTAGCTATCAACCAGGACCCTTTGGCCCACACTTGATTTCGCTTAGCAACTTTGAAGCTACTAAAGACTTTCTGCTATTTTTCCAAAGTGTACTATCTCGGTTTCATAATCGTGGAAGAACTTTCTACATCATTCCAACTACAAAGTCATAATGACTGAACCGGTACGACACTGAAGCGGTTTCCAAAGGTGATAGATTCGAATCGGTTGTTGGAAAGCCTACTTCCTACTGAAATTGTGTTACTAGTCATGGTACACATATGATTGATCTTGGTTCGTTTCTTATTCCGCCAACTTGTAGCGCGTGCGTGGAATTGCGTACATATATTTGGGTGTCCTCAGCTCAGAATCATGTTTCTTATTCTGCCAACAGCCCTCCCTATATATATGCTCCATGGTGCACATGAAACCTTACTGAGAGAGAGAGAGGGACACAGAGAGAGAGAGAGAGAGAGAGAGAGAGAGAGAGAGAGAGATCTGAGATGAGCAACCACCACAGGTTCAAACTATCCCACCTCATACCAAACTCTTGGTTCTACAAGCTGAGGGACATGAAGAAACCCAGACCAGCAAGCAAAAGAAACAGCGAAACAACAAGAACCTCTAAGAGATCAAGCCATTACAACCATGGAAGCATCACTCCCAAACCGCTTCCATTATCCCCACACCGATCCTACTCCTACTACCCAAACATGAAACATCATAGGTCATTTGATGAGAAGCTACGCCCTTCCACTCTCCATCTTAACCCAAAGGCATCAGACATCCAATTCCCTAGAGATCACCACCACCACCACCACCATCGCCCTGCAAGCACCATGGTCATCAAAGCCAGGCACGAATTTCAAGACCTGCAGCTACGTCCGATTCGCACAAGGGCAGTGCTTACCAGTTCTACATGCAGTACATTGCCAAGCTCGCCGAGGCTGAGGAGCAGAAGGTTACCTGCTCTCAGTGGCGTTAGCATCAGTACTACGAGTGATATTGTTGGCCGGAGAAGCGCTGCTAGGCGGAGCTTCGCCGTCGTGAAGGCGTCGACAGATCCGCCCAGGGATTTCAAGGAGAGCATGGTGGAGATGATCGTCGAGAACGACATGAACGCACAGGAGGATATGCAGGAACTTCTTGAGTGCTACCTGTCACTCAACTCGAGGGAGTACCATGGAGTTATAATGGAGGTCTTCAGGGAAATTTGCCTTGAGATTGTCCAAGACATTGCTGAAGATTGAGATTATTATTATGCGATGTGAAGATCGGTAGTGTCGGTGATGAACTGTAAATTAAGAGCAACTGGGCGCTATATGCCAGTGAATGTGAATCTGTAAAGAAATGCATGAATATGTTATCAGTGTATATGATGTTACATACAAGAACCTGTATGTTCAAGCTTGATTATTCGAGCAGTATATGGTTGCATTGATTTCACGACTTGTGTATGTGCTAATTAACTCAAAAGGTAATATGGGACCCTTTCACACTGCGCTTCTGCGATGTTAGCGTGAAGTACTATTATACATATGGTCCATACGCCATAGCTTTCGCTTGGGAGAAATAAAAACAGCTTAAATAAGCTAAGTTGGAGGCGGCCCCTTGATCTTCTCAGTTCAATATTTCTTCGTTTCCACCTTTCTACCATTTCATTTCAGAATACTATGTCTATTGTTGACGCAGGAATCCGCCGGATCGGATTAACACACCGGTAGGTTGGGCCTTGGCCGCCCTAGAGGTAGCTCGAAGCGACCTGCAACGTAGCAACAACGCAGCATGACCGGCAAACTGATCTAGAGATCGATATAGCCGATGTAGAGCCCGTTGATGGCCGGAAAAAGCCCTAGAACCGCCTCCGAGAAGACCCGTCGGGAGGAGGCACGTAGGGATCTCCTAGGACCAGCGGATGGCGCCTAGGATACCGGTGAAGCTCGCGGAGAGAGACGCCGGACAGCAACTAGAAGGGTTGGGAGAGAATTTAGGGCTAGAGGTAGAAGAAGATAGATTGATCTTGATTGATCGTGTTGTGTTTTGTGTCGATTGATTGGATGAGATCAATTGGTCATGATCCTCTCATATATATACAGAGGGAGGTCTTATCTCAGTGGAAAACAACTCCAAAACTCGTACTCCAGTTTCCCACGAGCACAATTACCAAAAACGCGATTCTGCACGGAATCGGTTTTGTGCGACACGCGCCGGACGCGTCCGGCGTCCGCGTCCGGCGCATGGCCGAGAGCGCGTGCGCCGTGTCCGGCGCCCCGGGGTCCCTGCGGACCTCTCTGGGTTGTGGCGAACAAAAGAGTGCAGTAATTTAAACTTTTGAGGGAATCTCCGTTTTTGCAACTCAACTTGGAGTAAAATTCCGTGTTCACAACAGAAGGATTTTTTGATTTTTTTTTTCCTTGCACATACTTTTAGTTCTAGCAGCCTTTGAGAGCACCTGGCCGTCGTATAGAACTGGCATCTCGTCGACAAGATGCAGAATAAAAATGATATGCCTCATGACCCTGTGAAAACTATGTTGAGCAAGATATGCCTTACGAATCAGGATAACACCGTTTCCTTCTCGTGTGCAAGCCACAAGACCGAGTGAAAATTCAGTGTTACACTCGGGTGAAGGTATAGCGTAGAGAACAAAGGGCAAATGTGCAATGAGTCCGTGTAAAGTTTAAGCAGCCTCAAACTGAATAACGAAGATGTCTTCAAACGGTAATTTCAGCTCAACATAAACATGATGCCTAATCTGCAAGTTTTTGCTCCAAGTGGAAAGACCAAAATGGAACGTATGGCGACAAATTCATCCGAATCTCAGCAAACTTTATTAATGGAGACAGGATTGCTCTCTTGGGCAGCACCTAGCCCGAAAGGGCAGTGCCGTAGTCTAATGTTAAGCAGGTGCCACCCACTAACGACCAAAATCGGCAGGCCATTGTGCACTAGTCTATCTCAGCGAAAGGTACATAAGGTCCAGCAGCTCGACAGGTCCATCTTTATTTCACATGATCAAACAGACCAAACCCAACGCAGATGCGTATTGACCATTAAGACAATTCAAGCAAGAACATTTTCGTACACCTCTCCAGCATATTTCCAGTTCATCACCTTCCAGATGTTGTTCAGGTAATCCGGCCTAACATTCTTGTACTGCAACCAAGAAAGCAGTGGAGATCACTTAGCATGACACGAAAGTCTGTTCAAGATTGACTCACGAGAAAACTGACACGGATATTGGGAGACAAATAAATCTGAAGCAAAGTCTACTCAGAATGCAGAACACAAGATCAATTTGAATTCATTGTTAAAGCATTGTTTTTCAGTTGAAACTGCAAGAGGGCAACCTTTGAAAAATATCTTAGTCAAATTGACCTTCTACATGCATGGCCAGTTATCCAAGAATTCAACTGATACTTCTAAATACTTTGATGTGTAAACCATAAACCATAATAATGATATAATAATCCACAAGCTGCTAGAATTTGGGATTTTCTAAAATATTGCAAGATGTAGGAACTATCCTCAATATAAACACCAATCTGTGAATGATAACAACTTACAAAAAGAATCAAGGGGATGATTCATAAGTTGCTAATATTAGGGGTTGTTGAACCAATAGGATGGCAAGATGCAAGGAGCCAATCACATTTTTTATGTGGTCTTTCCATATGACTAAGCAACAGTGTGAAGTCATCATCAGTTTATGAGCATCGACAAGATTACCTGCAGGTAGTACGCATGCTCCCAGACATCAATCCCCAATAGCGGAACCAAGCTTGCACCTTTAGCCACCAGAGGATCCTGCAAGATACTAAAATCAGCTATGCTCATCTTCAAAGGTAAGATATGAAACTTAAGGTTGAAAACCAGCATGTGATAGAACACATGCATCACCGAAGATAGGATGATGAAGCTCTCCACAGTTCACAATTTCACAGGAGTTCAATGCAGCACAAATGTGAGTTACTACATTCTCGACACATTCTCAGAAAATTAACCAGGAAAATGAAAAACTTTTCACCACTTACTTTAACCGTATCTTTATCTTATAGCAAAGCTACTCACACTGATCATGTCGAAACACATACTATCCAGTGAGTACCCTTCTACACCCCATTAGTGGGTAAGGTTTAGAGACAACTTTATGGTCAACAAGCATTAACCAGATGGACATGGCCACATTACTCTAACAAGAGAGTGGCAAAGGAGAGATGCAAATTTTCAGATATCACTCAAATGGTTTTCAAATCATCCAATCGACCCTAGTGCCATAGCACCGATGAGACGAACTAATTGCCACTAATCGCAGAGCATAACTGATCGCCATGGCAGCGATAAGCCCCACTAACCACAATTAGTCGGACAACTTGATAACATTGATCCAATGTAATTTGCTGATGTGGCACACTTGGAAACAACAAAATGAAACTATCCATTGGGATTGGCCAAACAACTAGAAGTCAGGAAGCATAGGGCACCACTCTGGGTCTGAACCTGCATCCCCAACAGAGCATTTGATCCCTCAGAGAAAGCACAGAATGAGAAAGAAAGAGAGTGGGGACTGGGGATGGTATCAATTCTCTAAGAGTATGCATAAAGAAAAAAGGATTAGATCCAAAAAGAGAGACAAGTGGCCCTGCTAATGGCATTAGTTATAAAAATTATGTTGGTCAGGAAATAAATCACAGATTGGTCAACAGATGAAGGTAAATCACTTGGTCTAAAATCGCAACCTTTTTGATGCAATATCGTAAGCAATGCAACAATCATTCCGCATTAGATGTTTATTTGATGATTTTATTTTCTAATTCTTTCTTATGTGATATTTATTTTCTAATTCTTTCTTATGCCATATTAGTGATACCTTTCTTAAGCATGCATACAAATGGAAGTCCTGCATATAATCACACTCAACAAAGATTGCAGCTTGCCTATGGGACGCCTAGGTGCAAGAAAGTTGCCATAAACACAACACGGATCAAGAATGAGAACTGGGCATAGCTGTGCTATGTCATAGGAAGAATAAACAGATGTGGAGAACATCTTTCACCTGATTAGCTGTAGTTTCAACTGAAAGCTTTTTTGCCTCTTTATCCAAAGCTAACCACTGCAGAGAGATTCATGGTCAACAAAACACATCTTCGACTATTCTCAATAAACATAAACAAGGCATAACATACGTACCACCCATCCAGATCCTTGTAAAGCAGCGCCTTCTGCATTCATCTTCTTTACAAGTGCTTCAAACGAACCAAAATCCTCATCAATGGCCCAGCCAAGTTTCCCATGAGGCAGCTCCCCACCACCTTCCTGCAAAGCATCCAATATACACAAAATGACACAAAAAAGGAAAAGAAACACATTTGAAACAACAAATTGTCTTAACAAGACACTAACGCTAATAGGCTTGAGGTTCTTCCAGAAGATTGAATGGTTCACATGACCTGAAAAACGATAATTATCTTAGTAAAATTCTAGAGCAGAGGAACAGTTAGCTGGCACTCTCAATACAAGGAAATCTTCACAAAAAGTTACATGTGAACAAAATCAAGAGGTAAGCATGCCATGTTCATCTCTGTAACATGGATACGGCAGGGAGGTGCTGTATCCCATATTGGATATGTATCCGATATCGATACACGTCCGATACGTGGTGGATACGTATCTGAGAAGTATCCCATTTTTCATTAATTTCGTGAATATTGAGTAAGGCGGCTGATACGTCTCTGCCCATCTGATACGGCTCAGCCCAACAAACACACGCACTTCGCACCTCGCAAGACCGCAACACCAGCCCCTGACACTCACACTCCCGCACTTCGCGCCGCCTCCAGAACACGCGCGGGGATGCCTCGTCCTCGCCGGTGGTCGGCCGCCGGCGACGAGGGCGCCCCTGCTCGCCAACCGCCAGTTACCAGCAACGTCTCTGCCCCCATGATTGTGGACAGTGGCGGGCCTACCTTGAATCAAAGGTATTCAATTGAATACCCAAATCTTTTGACAACAAAATCCATACATATACTATACATGTATGTATATCGAAAAACAAAAATACATCCAAAACGACATCAATTTAGTCCAAAATCATAGGTAATTTAATTTGTTTATAGATAGCATATGTGAATCAGTTTGCTAATTTTTTTTGTCCAAATTACTAGCCTCCTGATTATTTTTAGGTCTCAAATTTAAGGACTTTCATCCATGCAAAGTGTTGCGATTTACAATTTATGTGTATGATTAAAACTCTTTGGTGTTATATATACAAATTTGTGAGTTCATTTTATGAAAAAAATAAACCCTTCTTTTTTGAATACCCAAGAGAAAAATCCTAGGCCCGCCACTGATTGTGGATCCAGGCGTCCAGCGACCTCCCATGAGCTCTTCCCCTTCCCTGTACTCGATCTACTATATTTCTGCAGTTCGTGACTTACTGTTGCTCGATTTCTTTGGTCCCATTTCTTCTTCCTCGGTCCATTCTCGATCTACTCTGTTTTTTTCAATTCTTAATTTCTTCTTGACTGTTTTTCTTTGTATGCAGTGAATGGCGTCTCCAAATATGAGTAGATGGCGTCTCCTTTTTCCATTCTCAATCTACTCTGCATGTTCATGTTGTGGATGAGAATGAAACAAACGAGGAAATAGTAAGTTCTAAGTTGATACGAGGCTCAATTTAAGTAGACTAATGTTTTATTGTCGGGCGTACCCAGTGTTGTAGGCTCCCACACTATGGGGTCTGGGGAAGGGAAAATAGACAACCTTTCCCGCAGAAATGTGCAGAGGCTGGTGCTTGAACCATGGACCTCTTGGTCACAGGTGGTAAAGCTCTACAGCTTGCACCAGGGCCGCCCTTCAGACTAATGTTTTATTGTTCCTAGTTTTAATATGCATTATAATCTTTTTTATTTAAAATTGTAAAACACATCCGCATATCGGATTTTTCTGGAAAATTACCGTATCCGCGTATCCGTATCCGTGCTACTTAGATGCTCATGAACAAGTAAAATTGCAGTGTCTGTGTATCCGTATCCATGCTACTTAGATGCTCATGAACAAGTTAAATAGGCCAATGAGCTTCTTGCCAACAAGTGGTAAGAGACTTCTTCACCTCACATCAATCTGGCCCTACAAAATGTGCTTAAACCAACTTCACTAATAATCTAAAAAAAGCAACTTTACTAATGAGAAGGGTTTAACAGGCTGAAGCTTACAAAGCAAAATGAACAGGTTTCAGTGCTCCAAAAGAGAAATTTTGAAACTTGACCCACAATTCGCATGCCTCTTGAAACTTGACCCACAATTGGTCAGCCTTTAGAAATATGACCCAAGTCACGCGAAATCTTTAGAAATTTAGTCTTTTCGAGATTTTCGCAGTTTTAGTAATTCTAGCCATGTTTTTGCACTGTTTGAGGCACATGAAAAGACAAGACTACCCCTCCCTCATTCCATATAGCCTGGACGTAGATATATGGGTCCAACAGCTCCTCTCACCAACATGTGGGCCCCATGCGTCAGGTTCATCTTCAACCTCTAGCACAGCACATGGCGAGGCGGGTGAGCCACCATCTCGGCCTCCCTCTCCACAGCGGAGCTGCTCGCCGCGTGCGCGAGGCCGCGGAGGAGCTGCTCGCGAGCGCCGGCGAGGCCGTGGCCGACCGCGTTACTCAAGCGCGTCGTCGAGGCCGTGGCGCTGCTGCGCGTCCGCGAGGCTGCGGCGAGGCTGCGCACGCGGCGGAGAGGCTGCGGTGGAGCTGCCACGGCCGGCCGCCAGACCTCGCCGGCGGCGGGCGGCGGAGGCCGTGCGGCGGAGGCACAACACCGGCCAGTGACGGGGAAGGGAGGATGAGGGGGAGAAGGCGGCGGGCGTTGGCCGACCCGACGCAGAGAGAGGGAGGAGGCGGAGCAGCACTGTCGCTCCTCTGGCCGTGCTGCGTGCTCGAGAACGAACTCGAGTTCGTTCGGAGTCTGTTCGTACCGTCCAAGGAGAAACCTACGGTGATTTTTTTTTTTAGCAAAAGCTACGGTGAAATTAGGGAGGGGTAGTACTGTCTTTTTTCCTCTCCCAAACAGTAAATAGATTCTTCGAAATTACTAAAATTGTGAAAATCTAGAAAAGACTAAATTTCTAAAGAATTCGTGTGACCTGGGTCATATTTCTAAAGGCTTACCAATTATGGGTCAAGTTTCAAAAGACACGCGAATTGTGGGTCAAATTTCTAAATTTCTCGCTCCAAAAACAAGTGCTCCATCCGTTCCAAATTGTAAGTCGTTCTGGTTTTTCTAGATGCATAGCTTCTACTATGTATCTAGACATAATGTATATCTAGATCTAGATGCATAGCAAAAGCTATGTTCTTAGAAAAGTCAGAACAACTTACAATTTGGAATGCAGGGAGTACAATATGACCATAACCCCAAGCAAGTTAGGGGATGCTCGAGCAGGAATGGAACCCTGTTCGCTTGAGCTTATCAGCCGAATCTGCCAGCCATTGAGCAGTGTTTTTCTCTCACAACGAATCAGCATCAGCCAGAATCAGCCAGCCGGAAAGATGTACAAGTGTGAGGACATCCCATGAAACCACTTTATAGGTCTGAACATCAGTAACTACAGCTCTAATAGCCAACTAAATAACACTGATTCCTGCACAACAACAAGAACTTAACCAGTTCTTATCAACCACAAGCTACTCGTATCATCAGTCCTAGCATGAGAACAATACAGTACAGAAAAGTCATACAGCTAGATGCAGCAAAATAAACAATACCAAAGCCACATAATAATAGAGACAAGACATCAAACAAAAAAAAAATAGAGACGAGTACAAGACGTCCCAAATGGTACCACGAACCAATCTAGAAAATTCGACTGTAACAGTAGCACTAATAGAAAGGGGGGACTAGAAATGTATCCTAATTGGAGACCATCGAGCCATGGATGGTCCATCTAAATCTGCATTCGTAGTCTATGAGAAAATCTCCGGCACAGCCACCTGAAAACATCAGGGTATAGGGACAACCCGAAATCAGGGAGGTCAACATACTCCCCTCCCGGCCTGGGCGCACTCGGATCACTCGAGATCGGCAACAAAATCGCACTAACGCCCCATCGAACCCACCAAATTCGCCCCGCCCTGATAGTAATCCCCCAAAATGAAACAACGCCTAGAAGACGACAGATGTGGTGCGATACAGGACCAGGACTTACCGCCGCCGTTGAACTTGATGGCGCCCTGGAGCTGGACGACGGCGGAGGCGTCGCCCTTGGCGACGGCGGCGTCGAGCTGCTCCAGTGCCTTGTTGTAGTTGGCGACGTAGGTGGCGTGGTGCTTCTGGTGGTGCAGCTGCATGATCTCCCCCGAGATGGCCGGCTCCAGCGCGCCGAAGTCGTAGGAGAGGTCGGGCAGCGTGACCGTCGTCAGCCCCCTCGCGGACGCCGCCGCCGCCGCCGCCGCCAACGGCCGGGTCGCGCCGCCAAGCGCGACGGATAGGGCCTTCTTCGATGCCAGGGTGCGGAGAGCCATGGCTTCGCTCGCTCTTTCCTAGGTGCGTTACGCGTGTGACGCCGAGATGGAGGAGGGGGAGGGGATCGGGGGTGCTGATGAGCGGCGGCTCGCTATGTGCTTCACGGAGATGAGCGCTCTTGGAGCCCTTTCTGGAAGGGGCGGTTTGGTGCGGAGATCATGCGTCACGATTCGTGCAGGTGGACGCGTGCGAGGCGTTGTGCGCTTTAGGAAATCCAAGCCAGGACCCGGCGACTTCTACGACACCTCACCGACCTCCAGAAGCGGCCACCAGGAGGAACACGCCGGCATCGACTACGCTGACGTTTGTTAACGTACACAATCTGCAGGAGCGTGACTGTCATAGTTTTCATCTGGAGGTTTTAAATAGGGAAAATTGGATCCTTACCATCAAAAGAACACGTCTTTAGAAATCTACCATCGAAAGATTCAGCTTTAGATATCTACCATCAAAACATAATGGACGTTGGTAGCTCACCAGATCTGTTAAAGTTATATCTGACCATTTTGCCCTTTTGATCATCTAGCTACAGTCTAGGAAAGCATGTTTAAATAAAATTCAGCAGGATAAAAAACATCATCTCAGCAACATATAAACACAAAAGACCATTATCTCATATGGTCGTCATTTCAATATAACAGTACGTACATTGTATACAATCAGTTTTTTGGAGTTGGCAACAATAGTTACCCATAGAGTTCAGAAAAGACTATAGCCAACACAGCCATATCGACAACCCAACAAAAGTTAGACTTATGAAGCTGCACAAAAGACCACAACCAACCATTTTCTAGCTAATAATAACCCTTCTACTAATTCCTCCTGGTGAGATGGATGCTATCCTCTTTGTTGTAGGACCTGGGCTAGTTGGAGAAAGAGAAGACATGCTTCTTGTTGTAGGACCTGGGCTAGCTAGAGAAAGAGAAGACAAGCTTTTTGTTTTTGCACTTAGTTCTGAAGTCACTTGTGGGTCATTAACAGATGACTCAATTTCAGACTTTGATTTCCTACGAGGCACAAAAAAAAAAGTCAGATTGAGAACATATTTCAGCATGTATAAACCATTTAATTTACAAAATATAATTTACATTACCTTTTCTTTTTAGAAATTTTTGGACGAGGTGGTGGAAGCTCTTGATTTAATTCAGCTTGAGTAGTATTACATCCCTTCTCTATATGTCCAAACTGAAACACCTTTTGCATTGATATGGTCCTCTTTTCCCTGCCTCTCCACTAGCCTTAATTCTTTTCTTCCTTGGTCTACTAAACCCTAAGATTATAATACGTGCAAATTTCAGAGTGTTCCAATGGGAGAAAGAGGTTCTTACCCTTCTGGAATCTCAGCAGGATTCATACAACTCATCTTCCAGGTTGATTTTGCAGCACTGTAGAAAGGAAAATTTAGGGTTTAGCAAGAACAACAACAGAAGAAAAAGCAGGAAGAAGAAGATGAGAATACTCACAACTAGGGAGGCGCCGAGGACGCAGCCGACGCGAAAGCACTACTAGGAGGCGATGACGAGAGAGTCGACGCCGAGGAGCACACCACCGGGTGCGGCGCGGCTGCTGGGAGATGCGCCGCGGGGGCGTGCTGCGGAGGCGCGTGGAAGGAGTCGCCGACAGGGAGCACGTCGCGGGGAGCGCGATGGTGGCTGGGAGTGTGCCGCGGCGCCACCCCTTCTCTCTACGAAGACCGCGTCCGCAAGTCTGCGAGCCCACGAGACGAAGCTAGCAAGCAGCAATATGATACGTTCTTTTCTTTACCAAGGGCAAAATCGGGACACGGTAGAAAATCGAGTAGGCAAACGATAAGCAAACATCGTGCAAAGTAACGGAATGGTAGTTATGTGTAACGTTGCAATCTTTTGATGGTAGATATCTCAAACTGAATCTTTCGATGGTAGATTTCTAAAGACGCGTTCTTTCGATGGTAAGAATCCAATTTTCCCTTTTAAATATGGTATCTACATAGAAACGTGTAAGGATAATAACTACGGTCTAACTTAATTCGGAGTAGTACAAGACGGTAAAAGATTGAAAGTGTAGAGGGGATCGTCAAGTATTCGCATTCGTATCTCAAGGAGCTATGTCTTTATTTGGGGACGTATTTAGAGAAAAAGACACCACCGATAATGCTTTACCTTAAGAATCCTACGAGTCCTACAAACAAGAGGAGGCTACAAAGGTTCAACAAGGCTAGGTCACCCCCGCGAAGTACCACTAATACGGAATTGAAGGAGATATCCACAAGTAACATGATCTAAGCATTATGCTTACACCTAACATTACTATCTTAACCTATAGCATCCTATATATTAAAGTGCTCAAAAGAGATGAACCAGAAGTACAATATAAATAATGTTTGCTCAATGAAATAAGAAGTTGATTATCAGAGAAATCTCAGGCGTGGTTGACTTCCACCAAGGTACAAACCATGGAGGGAGCACCGACAGGCTGGCACCTCCTCCCAACTCTTCCCTCTCTCTACCTCTCTTATTGTAAAGATTAGATCCTAATGAGAACTAATCTCTCTTGCTAGCTCTAGGCAGGAGATCCATTGAAGGGACCCCTCTTAGCTGATCCTAGCTGAGAGATAATGAATTTGGGTTTAAGGGATGCCTCCTCCGAGGGCTAGGGGCCTTGCTTATATAGCCCCCTTGGATGAACTCAGCCATCAGATCAAACCGACTTGAATGAACGATTATTATTGATCCTTAAAGGCGGTGGAGGGGCGATTACGCAAGGCGAAGCCTCATTGGTTGCTTGGCCAGGGCGGCTGCCCTAGGGGGGAGGGTGGCCGCCCCCCTTCCATGGTGGCTCGGCCTTCCATTTGTTCTAGAGTCTTCTCATACCTTCTAGAGTAAAAAAATATGTGTAGCCCTTTATCTCTATGTAAACCTGACATGTGGGTCTTTCTTAGTTCTTTTTAGCTGCAACCTTGCAGAAATAGACATTCACCAAAATTCATGGAATTCTAGCAGTAAACCCCCTATATCTAAGTGGTGATTATGTTTAGGTCCTTTTCATGTTTCATTGACGGTTAAAATTGACACTTATAGTCAACAACAACTCATTTTTTAATCTCTGTTAATCTATAGCAAAACAATGCACAAATTAAGAAGACTAGGCCCCTTTGGATCCTTCGAATTGAATTCGTTCTAGTTTAGACACATGTTTGAGCTAGACTATATACTTAGAATGGAACGGAATTAAGTTGGAGAGTGCAAACATAATCCATTTCTATTTTCCACCCTATGAATTTGAGATATGCTTACTTGTGAACTTTGTAAAGTTGGAGAATCTCAAATTCTAAACTATATAGACTAATTTATTAAGTAGATTTTAATTCCTTCAAAATGATGGGATCTAAACAGGCCTTTAGAGATCTTGGTCACCATTGTCTCATGCTAGCGTTTACTGCCAACTTTTAGCCTCTAGCAGTGCACAAGAAAACTATTACTCGATGCTAGTGTTTACTACATTTTCAATGGAGCTTCATGAAGACCTACTGATGTTTTTTGTGGGATGTTTGTTGGCGGTTCTTAACTCCGATTTTTACCCGCCAACTATAGGTCATTATGGGGGAAATAAATATTTTATTTCACATATATCTTTACTATTGACCTAGTTCCACCTGTGCTTGGAGAAAATATTGTTTTACAGAATGAACACCAAGTGCAGGAATTTACTAGAAACTGGTTCTAGCAACTACGCGAGTGTTGCCAAGAGATAGATCACATCCTATTAGAACAAATATCCGCAAGCGCACGGATCTATCGTTGTAGCATTTCACCCGGAAGTATTCAGAGTATCGTTATTTATAATTTCCCAAAGGAAGGCATGGGGTAGTTAAGTAATCTAGCATGGGTATGAATACAATATCTAGCATGAGGAGAAACCGACCAATGTACTATACAGGGGTAAGCATACGGTAGTTTGGATAGTGGACACACACTTAGAGCAACCTCAAAGGAATAAAGGTAAAATAAAGAATAATCTACGCGGAGCAGGCAGGTCCTATACAGTCAATGCTAGAACAGCTAATTCCACATGTTATACAAGTCAACACTCGACTATAGACTAGGAATATGGGGAGACCGCGGCAACTGGTCTGCCAGTCGATGGCGGCATTTACGAACTCCTACTCAACATGCGAACGTGGAGGGTCACAAGGGACGGACAGGGCTATCACCACCTGCCGCCTACCACCTCAACCGTGGCATGCCGACATATCCGAAGGTTCCCTCGCATCCGGACATCATGTCTGCATACTAAGGAGCTACCTACATCCCCCCAGGACTCCCACCCTATGGATGGACGAGCTAGGACATAGGCAAACCCGAAGGCACATCGAACCGCTATTCCTCTCCTATAATCTAATCTAAACAAGTAAAACATATGAACGATGAAGAACAATGTAGAACACGGTGAATAACTCTCATAGGAACTATTGCCTAGTTCTTGATCATCGAATATATCGTGTACTATACTATACTCTAGTTCATATGCACGACTATATAAATGTAGTGAGAACTTGACTAAGGAAGAATGCTCCATAGATTTATACCAAAGATGTAGCTTTTCCTCCTGGAGACAAGCTCTCCAAGTAGCTTTGCCTAGCTCCAAATGACTAACATAATGCTAAAGAACAAGTGAGAGGTGTAGAGATGGCTCCAAATGGTGTGTTTTTAGGTGGGGGGCCTCTCCTCTTCTTAAATAGGGCGCTGAAGGCGGTTCGGGGGTAGCATGGTCAAAACCACCAGCGGAACCATCCTTCTTCAGATGGCAGGTGGCAACCGCCTTTGGCTGGGCCCACAAGTCGGCCAGGGGGGCGCGCGCGCGCCCCAGGCGCGCCCGCGCCTGGGTGGAGCCGCCCCCTGATCGACTTTGGCCAGTGGGCTCGTGCCACCTCCTGGGCTGCATTGGTGCTGGTGTTTCTGGCCCATGTGGCCTCCAGATGGCCCACTTGCTCTCTAGCTTGTTTTACGCCTTCCGAAAAGCGTACTTTTATTCTGAAAATTCCTGCACTTGGTGTTCATTCTACAAAACAATATTTTCTCCAAGCACAGGTGGAACTAGGTCAATAGTAAAGATATATGTGAAAAAAATCGGATTTCCCTAAAACCCACCCGCCATAGTTGGCGGGTAAAAATCGGAGTTAACTAAAGGCCCACCTGCCAAAGGCGGTCGGCGGCGCGCGCGCGGCGCGCGGGCGCGCGCGCCCCACCCCCGCGCCAGTGGGCCCGGCCAAAGGCGGTTGCCTCCTTCCATCGAGGGATGACGGTTTTGCTTGGTGATTTTACACCACTACCCCGAACCGCCTTCAGGGGGCTATAAATGAAGAGGAGAGGCCCCCACCTTCACACACACCATTTGGAGCCATCTCTACACCTCACACTTGTTCTTTAGCATTAGTGTTAGTCATTTGGAGCTAGGCAAAGCTACTTGGAGAGCTTGTCTCCAGGAGGAAAAGCTACACCTTTGGTATAAATCTATGGAGCGTTCTTCCTTAGTCAAGTTCTCATTACATTTATATAGTCTTGCATATGAACTAGAGTATAGTCTTGTACACAATATATTCGATGATCAAAAACTAGGCCATAGTTCTTGTGAGAGTTGTTCATCGTGTTCTACACTGTTCATCATCGTTCATATGTTTTACTTGTTTAGATTAGATTGTAGGAGAGGAATATCGGTTCGATGTGCCTTCGGGCTTGCCTATGTTCTAGCTCGTCCATCCGTAGGGTGGGAGTCCTGGGGGGACGTAGGTAGCTCCTTAGTATGCGGACGTGGTGTCCGGGTGCGAGGGAACCTTCGGATATATCGGCATGCCACGGTTGAGGTGGTAGGCGGCGGTGGTGACAGCCCCGTCCGTCCCTTGTAATCCCCACGTTCGCATGTTGAGTAGGAGTTCGTAAATGCCACCATCGACCGCGGACCGGTTGCCGCGGTCTCCCCATATTCCTAGTCTATAGTCGAGTCTTGACTTGTATAACATGTGGAATTAGCTGTTCTAGCATTGACTATATAGGACCTGCCTGCTCCGCGTAGATTATTCTTTATTCTTCATTTTACCTTTATTCCTTTGAGGTTGCTCTAAGTGTGTGTCTACTATCCAAACTACCGTATGCTTACCCCTGTATAGCACATTGGTCGATTTCTCCTCATGCTAGATATTGTATTCATACCCATGCTAGATTACTTAACTACCCCATGCCTTCCTTTGGGAAATTATAAATAACGATGCCCTGAATACTTCCGGGTGAAATGCTGCAACGATAGATCCGTGCGCTTGCGGATATTTATTCGAATAGGATGTGATCTATCTCTTGGCAACACTCGCGTAGTTGCTAGAACCTGTTTCTAGTAAATATGTCGAGTAAAGCCATTTAGCGTTTCTGGCACTGTTATCAGGATTAGGCTCTAAGTCTAGTTTTGGTAATCGCGCTAAGAAATACCAACAAGCATTTCTGGCGCCGTTGCCGGGGAAGGCATGGAAGTTAAGGATCTAGCAGCATGGATATGCATATGATATATAAAATGAGAAACGACAATGTCTATACAGGCTAACTTTTATGTTTTCTCCTGTTGTGGATGAAAACAGGATAGTGCATGACCGGTTTCTCCCTGCCGGAAAATTTCAACTCAAATCCGGAAGCACTCCTAAGGAGGAAGAGGACTCGTGCCCTTTCCTCTTCTGCTCCACCGACAGATAAACCAGTCACCACCGCCCCAACTACGCCACACTCCATGGCAAAGTCCCTGCGCGAGTTCTCCATCCCCAATGTTGCCAACGTGCCCACTGGGCCCGCTGTCAACTTGGGAGACAAGAACTTCGAGCTCAGGACTGGGCTCACTACCATGGTGCAGGCAAATTCATTCTGTGGACTGCCAAGTGAGGACGCCAACGCCCATCTTCAGCGTTTCTTGGAGATATGCGACACCATCATCATCAAGGATGTCGCACCTGATGCAACCAGGCTCAGGCTCTTCCCTTTCTCCCTAGTGGGAAAGGCGAAGACCTGGTTCTACAAGGACAAGGCCGCTGTTGACACATGGAGCAAGTGCTCCACCGTGTTTCTTGCTAAGTTCCTCCCCATGGGCAAAACCAATGCCCTGCGGGGAAGAATCGCCAACTTCCAGCAGAATTCACTGGAACCCATCCCTGAGGCATGGGAGAGGCTCCAGGAATACATCCAGGAATGCCCTCACCATGGGATGGAAAGTTGGCTGGTGCTCCAGAACTTCTACAACGAGTTAACACCCATGTCGAAGGGGCACACGGACGCCCGCAGGCCCGGCGCCTTTCTATCATTGACGGTTGATGTGCTACGCGCACCGATCAACAAAATGGTAGAAAACCAAGCTTGGGGGAGGACCGCGCTCCCACCAAGGGACAAAAAGGCAAGCATACCGTGAAGGAGGCGGATATGCTTGCCACAAAAATAGACCTACTCCTAAAGAAGATTGACGGTGGTGCCATCAATGATGCATCCGGCACCGTCAACGCCATGGACGCTCGCATGACGTGCGAGGTCGTGGTGAAGCCGGACACTCGGGGAATGACTCCCCAGACCCGTGAAGAGGCCGCCTACCTCAACAATGGGTTTCGCCAAGCGGCAAGGAGGAGGGAATGGCTGGAATAACCGGTCCGTCCTCCATTCCAAGGTAATTCGAATTACGCCTTCGGGTTTAATTCGAATCAACCTTCATTGAAGGACCTGGTTTACGGCCAAGCCAAGATCAATAAAAATCTCACCTAAAAGATGATCCAAAATGACAAGATCTTGGAGAATATGAATAACAAGATAGAGGGCCTATCATCACTCAAGAACCACCGAGCTTCAACAAGATGATAGAGACCCGGCTCGCCCGGATTGCCGCAGCGATCCCGACAAACACTGACACGAGCAGGATCCCGGGGCAACCCGAGGTCCCACCCGAGTCAGTAAACATGATCACGACAGGGTTTGGTCACCCCTGTTGAGCCAAACAAGCTTGGGGGGGGAGAAATAAGAGCACCGACAGAAAACAGGTCGGTAAGTACTTTCTTGCTACTCGAAAAAAAAGAAAAAGAAAAAAAAGAGAGAGAGTAGATGAAAAAAATAGAATAAAACTTCTTCTCTGAAAAAAAAGAGAGAAGATTTATTTTAGAAAAAAAAATATTTTTTGAATGGCCGGGCGGAATCACCAACGGCTAGCGCCAAGGGCTAGCCGTTGGCGCCCAACGGCCAAAGCAGGACGGCTGCGGGACCCGCCACGGCGCGCGCGCGCCCGAGGCACGGCCGCGCTAGTCCTGCCGAGGTGGGGCCCCGGCCGGCGGCCAACGGCTCTTAGCCGTTGCCCCTCCCCCTTGCTGCTGGTTATCCGGCTATAAAAGGAGGGGGTGGCCGGGGGGAGCAACCACCTCCCATTTCTCACACTCTCACTCTCTTTCACCCCCATTTCCCATACAACAAGCTTCCACAAGCAATCCTTGAGCAAGAGAGCAAGAGTTAGAGCTAGTCTCAGGTGTGGAAAATCAACTTCCACTAGTTCTTTCGCACCCGAGAGCTAGCCACCTACGTAGTCCGCCATGAGCGACTACAGTTCGTGGGGGTACGGTGAGGCCTCGAGCTCTTACCAAGGTGTCCCCTACGAGCCAGAAGCGGCCGAGGAGGCGGCGCCCGCAACCCCCGAGCCCGAGGGGACCTACGCGGTCGACGCCCCGTACCTCATCCTGGAGGGAGAGCAGGAGCTGCAGAGGTACCATCGCCTCAAGGATCGGCTCTTCAACCACACGATGATCTATGACACCAACCTCATCGAGAAAATAGGTATGGACACCGACTTCGAAACCATTTGGAAGGCGGTTGGTTGGGAAAACCTCGAGCCCATCGATGAGCAAGGTTCGCGTCTCTTGACCATCCATTTTCTTTGCACACTTGATTATGATGATGAGCGTATTTACTTCCGTTTGTTTGGCACGGAATATTCTCTTACTTGGGGGGAACTCGCTCATCATCTAGGCTTTCACTATAAGTGTGCACTTAAACTAGATGCATCTATCCCTGGTTTTGATCGCAATTCTTTTTGGGAGAAGATTTCGGGTAGGGTAGAAGTTGGACCTTTCAAACCCCTGAAACGCAGATCCAACACCCTACCCTTAGACTCATGCATCGTTGGATTTCCATGACTTTGTTTCCTACTGGCAAGACTAGATGGGTGCATTCTGTAGAACTTAAGCTTCTCTATGCCATAGTTCACAAGTTCAAGGTCGCTCCTGTACGGGAGATGTGCCTCCACTGGCTAGATATGGTTAAGAAGTCTTATGCTATCGATTGCACCTCTCTTGTTACTCGCATTGCCAATGCCGTAGGAGCACTAGATGGTAACGATGTTGAGTACATTCCCCTTGATCGACCGATTTGTGATTTGCGTGCCCTAACCCAAGGACACACTTTGAAGGCCGATGGGAAAGATCGTATCTATTTCTTCTTTGCCGGTTATGTAAATAAGATTCGGTTACCTAACCCGGATCTCTATTTATATAATTGTGATGTGCTCACCTTTGATTTGAAGACTACAGAAGAAGCACGCAGGGAAGAACAGACTCCGAGAGCCACTATAGGAGGGGCTGAGGCTTATGCACGCCTGCCTCCCCTCCCCGGCCGGATGCTCCCTGTCAGCCTCCCCAAAGGTATGGTTATGGTGGATGGGAGGCCTACCGGGGCTACGCAGCTACTCGGGGTGGGAACAAGACTACCCCCCGGCACGGACCGGCCGAGGGGACATGGTCCGATGCGGGGGCCGACGAGTGGGAGCGACAGAGGCGGTACACTGTCGACTCACCACCACCAGAGCAGGAACCGATGTTGGCCTCAGTCAATGCCCGCATTGGACAGCTGCAGATCCAGATGAACGACATCAGGAACACACTGGGCGGCTTCATGCATTCGACGACCCAGTGGCAGCAGCAGCACGGGCAGCGGTTCGACGCTCTTGCCGAGAGCCTCCGCATTCAGCAGGAGGAGCAGAGGGCCTACTGGAGGTCCCAGGGATACAACCCTGGGCCATGAGCTTCAGGATAAGCTTGGGGGAGGACCCCCAATTGAGGTACCTGCATTGCATATTTAATTTCTCGTAATTTTATTTTTATTTTAGCATGTTTAAATTCAAGTTTCTTGCATTGAAAATTCAAAAAAAAATATTTATTTTTATAATTCCATTCCATATATGTGCTATGAAATGTTTAGTTCCACCCATGTTGAAATGATTGGTTGCTCTGTTTTATGTCTCATTTGTACTTGTCTAAAATAGAGTTTTCTCTAATATTTGGGTTTATCGGCTTTACATTATCATGCTCTAGAAACTTGGTTTAGTGGGTCGCATACAATTACTCTCATCTAGGTTATTGCGCGATATGATATAGTGACTTAAACCACAGCAATGAATTGTCCCTTTGAGAAAACCTGACGTCCGGAGTCTTTGTTCCAAAAACTTTCAAAAACAATAGTTCCTCAATGATCGCGAAATACCCACCAGAGCCATATGATTCATTTGTAGAATAAGAACCTTCATACGCTGCTTGTTCGTACATTGAGTTCGGTCGGATTGTTACCGACGTGAGATTATGACTCTACACCCATGATTGAGATTCACTTGCACCCACCAAATAAAAGCCAACTCTTACACTGAGAGTTGCGCACAACATGCACCCTTCACCATCCGCCGACTCTTACACTGAGAGTTGCGCACCATTTTTTCCACCAAATAAAAATGCCGACCCTTACCCTGAGGATCGCGCACCCCTCCCTTGTAGTTTGCAAAATTCTCCATGCATTGTTCATCATGACATCTCTCTTCATCTCATCCTATCCATCAATAAAGTTTTGGGCTATGTTCTTAGGCAGAAAAAAAAGAGAAGTGAGAAGAAAAGAAAGAGAGGAAAGAAAAAAAAAGAGATTTATATAGTAGAAGGTTTATCACTCTTGTAGGCAAACGGGAAAAATCTTAGATCCCCGTTCAAAAAAAAATGAGAGAATAAATTTAGTTGTTCTTTGATAGCCCATCATTTCTTCATCTCATTCATCAATAAAAGAAAGTATGTCATGATGCATGGAGATCCAAAAATACCACAAAAATTAGGAATCATCTTTCACTCCATCCACACACTTGCACATCTCAATCAAGGTGTATAGCTTAATCTCCGTAAGGTTCAATCCTTGACCTTACAACATATGTGATACAAGTATGCCCACTTACATACCTACCCAAAACTCCACTCTCAGCTTTAGTGGTAGGAAGAAGGCAAAAATTTTGAAAATGCCTTTGGTGAGGTTACTATACACTTCTGAGCGATCGAGTGGGTCATTTGAGGAATTTGGTTTATTTATGAAAACTTACAAAAACCTCCAGACTGAAAGTTGATCTTGGGACGAATGAAAAGCACCGGTCTTTGAAACTGTTCTATTTTGCAATCGCCCAAGACTTGAGAAAAATAGAAGCCCCACTCCATCAGGAATCATAGAGAGATACAATTGCCGATTTATTCAAATAATAGTAGAACGCTCTCTTTTAGCTCGTACACTTGAGATATAATCGGCATCGTAGCAACCCCTGATCAACAACCCAAAGCAAAGACTTGCTCGGGACGAGCAAGGGGTAAGCTTGGGGGATCTTGTTGGCAGCACTTAACTTAGATTTTTACCCGCCAACTATAGGTCATTATGGGGGAAATAAATATTTTATTTCACATATATCTTTACTATTGACCTAGTTCCACCTGTGCTTGGAGAAAATATTGTTTTGCAGAATGTACACCAAGTGTAGGAATTTTCGGAATAAAAGTACGCGTTTCGGAAGGCGTAAAACAAGCTAGAGAACAAGGGCCAGCAACCTGGGGTCGAAATGGGCCAAAAGCACCAGTATGGACAAGACCCAGATGGCGGCCCAGGCCCACCTGCCAAAGGCGGTCAGGGGGCGGCGCCAACCAGGCGCGGGCGCGCGCGCGCCCACCCTGCCGCCAGGTGGGCCCGGCCAAAGGCGGTTGCCTCCTTCCATCTAAGGGATGATGGTTTTGCTGGTGATTTTACACCACTACCCCCGAACCGCCTTCTGGGGTCTATAAATGAAGAGGAGAGGCCCCCCACCTTCACACACACCATTTGGAGCCATCTCTACACCTCACACTTATTCTTTAGCATTAGTGTTAGTCATTTGGAGCTAGGCAAAGCTACTTGGAGAGCTTGTCTCCAGGAGGAAAAGCTACACCTTTGGTATAAATCTATGGAGCGTTCTTCCTTAGTCAAGTTCTCATTACATTTATATAGTCTTGCATATGAACTAGAGTATAGTTTAGTACACAATATATTCGATGATCAAGAACTAGGCCATAGTTCTTGTGAGATTTGTTCATCGTGTTCTACACGGTTTATCATCGTTCATATGTTTTACTTGTTTAGATTAGATTGTAGGAGAGGAATAGCGGTTCGATGTGCCTTCGGGCTTGCCTATGTTCTAGCTTGTCCATCCGTAGGGTGGGAGTCCTGGGGGGACGTAGGTAGCTCCTTAGTATGCGGACGTGGTGTCTAGGTGCGAGGGAACCTTCGGATATGTCGGCATGCCACGGTTGAGGTGGTAGGCAGCAGGTGGTGACAGCCCTGTCCGTCCCTTGTAATCCCCCACGTTCGCATGTTGAGTAGGAGTTCGTAAATGCCGCCATCGACTGGCAGACCAGTTGCCGCGGTCTCACCATATTCCTAGTCATAGTCGAGTCTTGACTTGTATAACATGTGGAATTAGCTGTTCTAGCATTGACTATATAGGACCTGCCTGCTCCGCGTAGATTATTCTTTATTCTTTATTTTACCTTTATTCCTTTGAGGTTGCTCTAAGTGTGTGTCCACTATCCAAACTACCGTATGCTTACCCCTGTATAGCACATTGGTCGGTTTCTCCTCATGCTAGATATTGTATTCATACCCTTGCTAGATTACTTAACTACCCCATGCCTTCCTTTGGGAAATTATAAATAACGATACCCTGAATACTTCCGGGTGAAATGCTGCAACGATAGATCCGTGTGCTTGCGGATATTTATTCGAATAGGATGTGATCTATCTCTTGGCAACACTCGCATAGTTGCTAGAACCTGTTTCTAGTAAATATGTCGAGTAAAGCCATTTAGCGTTTCTAGCGCTGTTATCAGGATTAGGCTCTAAGTCTAGTTTTGGTAATCGTGCTAAGAAATGCCAACAAACACCTCCAGTGTTTAGCACTAATTAAACTTCTCTAATCATGTCATCATTTGCATAAGCACTTCATTATTTGCTTGTTAGCCTAGTGAATGCTTTGCCTTGTTAGCCAGGATAGAATATCTTTTCATGTCTGCAAATGAAGCTTGATGATGCTAGGATTAGTATCTAAATATGATTGAGAATCTTCCTGCTAGTTTACATTTTAGTCTTGCTAAGTGTGGCAATTAGTTTCAATTAAAGTTATGCTTAGGATGGTTATTGGTTCAAAGTGTGCAAGCAAATATATTCCAAAGTGCTAGATAGGGTGCTTGTTTGAATTAGGTCCTTTGGAATGATTTATGCAGAAAAATATTTCAAGAAACTTTCCTGTTTTGACCAAATTGCGAAAATGAGTTTTTGGGCTTCATTTTGGGCAAAAACAGTGCAAAGGGGTTAAAAATATTAGTTTTAAAACTCCTTTTCCAAACAGATTTTTGAATCTCTCAAACCAAGCCGATTTAGCAAAAGTTGTAGTTGGGAAAGTTATTCGTATCGAAATTTTGAGAAACTTTCATGTTGGAAGTTTTTCCTAATTCGAAACCGTTTAGGAGCTACAGGGGTTTGAATTTTCAGTTTGAAATTGGAGAGGGGGTGGGACTCACCTGTCAGCGTCCCCCTCCCCTCATCTTCTTCCTCGCGGCGACGGTGTCGAGCCCGGCGCTCGCCACGCGGCGTCCGTACGCCGGCGCTCGCCCGCGCCCGCTGTGTGGCCGCCGGGATCGGCTGCGGCGCGCCACAGGAAGGGCCACACCGCCACGACGACGACCAGCTGTTGCCCCCACGGCCCTCGGGCCCGCGCGTCAGCGGCCGCCCGTCGGAGTCGACGGCCGCCACGCGGCGCGCGCTGCATGCCTTCTCGCCTTGCTCACGCGGCCGCCTGCCCGAAACGGGAAAGGGGACAGAGCCCCGTCCCGTCGCCTTCAATTCGCTGCCGCCCACTCACTCCTCCTCCTTCCTCCCGTTTTCCCTTCCTCCTCCAACCCGCCATGGCCGCCGTTGAGCTCGCCGCCGCCTAGAGCTCGAACCAACCGGCCATTTTCGAAACTGAGGGCAGCATCGTGCGCGCCGCCCTCAGCTCCACCCTCGTCGACCTTCTTTTTCGCTGAATCACCGAGGTAGCACCACCCTTTTCTTCTTCTTCCCGCGCACAATGCCGCCGCCGCCACGGCGCTTCGGCGAGCCATTGCCGCGCCGTCTTCCTCTGTCTTCTCACGCATTGGCGCGCACATGCATCGCACACCCGAGCTCAAGCTTAGCGTAGAAAATGGTGGGGTGCGAGGCTCGGACGAGCCGCGCTCGCGGTTCGTCGGCGAGCTTCCCGCCGCCGCTCCGGCGTGCTCAAGCTGCGGCATGGGCCGCCATTTCTTGGGGTTCTTGGGCGCGTTATGTTTCGCGGAGCGAGGTGAAGCTCGTAGGCTAGATGGTGGAGCCCAGGGTGGCTCCGGTGGGCCGCTCGCCATCGAGCGCCGCCACCGCCCGTCGACGGCTGCCATCGCCATGGTTTCCGGCCACTAGGGCCGATGATTCTTGGTGCGCTGGATGCACAAGGTCGAGGCGAACCTCACGGCGCCTTGGGTTGCACCGGAGGACCGCCGCCGGCGAGAGTTCACCGCCGGCCGCCGCGTCCATGTCGTCGGTGAGGCCGACAGGTGGGCCCAGTGGGACCACGGGCCCCACCTGCAGGCATGGCTGTGTGTGCACGTGGTCGGGTGCACATAGCAATTTATCCCGAGCCTGGGTACACTCGGGGTGTACCTAGCGTTTTGGATCGAATTTTAGAAAAAGAAAGTATGTTTTCCGTTTAGTTTTAAACTTCAAAAATTCATATCTCGGTCATTTTTTAATCCAATTGGGGTGATTCAAGTTGGGTTATTTTTCTTATGAGCAAGTAGATTCCATAGAAATTATGAGATGTGGATTTTGGCATACTTTTCTGTAGAACTTTATTTAATTTCTTGATATGGCTTATAACTTTAGAAATTCACAGTAATTCACCTGTTGCTCAGAAAAATGTGAGGTTAGTGGTGTTGGTCTAGTTTTGACATGCTTTATCTATATGAGCTATTACATGGTCAAGTTCTGTGGTAATTTCTAGAGTTGCTGTTCAAGTGCCATTTTTGGCACCATGCTTAGAAAATTCATAATTAATTCATGGTTGACCCAATGCTTGTGAAATTTGGTATACCCTGTTTTTAGTTCATGCTTTAGGCCTACATGTCTCTGGTTTTGACTTTGGACTAATTTAGTAGTACAAAGTATTTTCTGGTGCACTGTTTAGTGCTGACGTGAATTTTGTGTAGGATAAAGTACTTGTTGTTTTAAGGTGAAATTTCTGTGGTAGACTACTTTGGACATGTTTTAGTTACTGTAATTTTTATAGAATTTTCTGCACTGTCCAGATAGGACTTGCTGTTATGACTTAGGCACTTTTTAGCGGGATACCGTGCTTGTTTGCATGAAGAATTGTATGTCTAGCTTGAGGATTGATATATTGCTGTTATATACTGATCATGACATCATTTCATCATTACTACGGCAACATTTGTATTTACTTTCTGCATTGCACCATATAGGATCGCTAGCAAACAATCCACAAGCCGTGCACGAGGAGCAGGACGGAGAGGATCCTCATGAGCTCGTGCTGCAGGAGGTAGCCGAGGAGGAGGTGCCAGAAGCTGACCTTCCTGACTGTCCTAACCACGTGCCCAGCTCGTTTGTCAAAGGCAAGCCCCGGTGCATCCTCCTATGTTTCCGCAATGTTTTAAATTTGAGTCCTTTATTTATTATGCTGCATTACGTTATAGGCGTTGATATGGAACCATAGAATGCACTAGGACTATCCTACTACCATAAATATCGTATTATTAGGTTGAGGTTGCGATATTGCTTAGCTTGCTATCTAGTCGGTAGAAGCCGGGTGATCGACTATCACTCGCGAATGGTAGGTGTTACTACCCCTGGATTGATGATGATGTTGGTAGGTTGTAGAACATAACCATGTGGCCATGATGAAATCACCTTTAATATATCATGGCACACGAGCGTCCTCGGATCATTTTGAACAATGCCTCACAGATAGCTGGAAGGGCGTGTAGTGCCCAACCGTGAAGCCTTGCATCTACTTGGGCCGGGTTTCAACTTCCAGGTATCCATGCTGGCGATGGGTGGTGAGTAACAAGGGCCCGGTTTGTGAGTCCTTAAGATGGGGCGGTGTCATTTGATGGGCGCACGCTTACCTGTGGCAGCCGGGAGTTTCCTTGGTCATGATGGTGAGTTGTTGATCCCGCGTTTCCCGAGTAGATCAATGGTGACCGTCGCTCACTCTGGCCAGTGAGTGTGGTTTGTGTGAGGAATACCCGCCAGCTGGTTTGCAAATCAATTATAATCGCCATCGTTCCTGGATAGCGAATAACTTGACCGAGCAGTTACGGTGCCGCAAATAAGATTTGAAATGCGAGTTGGTTATGTTCTCCACATGATGGTTTAATGACTATTCAATCAATGCGGTGTTGATTAATAGATTGATTGCTTCTACTAAAATGATGACTAGTGCAGGATGCTAACTTAGCATGGATAGGTAATTACCTAATGGAATAAGCTAGAGAGTCCTTTATCACTAACAGAAGATTTAAAAGCTCATCTTTTGGCAAAGAAAGGAGTCGGCTCACCCACATATAGCCTGGCATCCACCAAAGAGTCTTTATTTTCTTTTAGACAGTTAAGTCTTGCTGAGTACAATGTACTCAGGGTGCAATTCCCAATTGTTGTTGCAGATGGGGAGATGTTTTATGGCTATTGCCCGACTTGTCTCCATCCTGCCGTCGGAGAAGAGTAGATCGTGGGCACGATCATTCCAGTTGTCGCATCCCTTTCTTTTGTGGAATATGATGAAGGACATGGCACTATGTTTCTAAAACTATTTGGGGTGTGTTTGAGAACTTGTTAAACTATTTGCTTCCACACTATGTTGAGAACTTGGTTTGTAATAATAGATTTTATGTTATGTACTATCTATTTGAGAACTTTTATGTAATAATTATGGATGGATGTTCGTTGGGCCTTTACCGGTCTGGGATGTTACTTGATGTTTGTGCGAAAATCCTTCGTGGTTTTCCGGACTACCGGGCTGGTTTGGTTACTAAGTTCTAATTAAGTTGACATGTCAGCTTGATTAGTGCTTCGTAATTAAATTAGTTAGTCGGTTCTGTTACAGTGGCATCAGCTCTCGGTTCAACGAAACACTGTTCATGATTATCTACTTATAAAAAGTTTTTGCTTTACAAAAACTAATTGAAAGCTGTAGACACCTAAACAACCATATGATAGGTTTTCAAAAGGTGTGGGGTTTTCAAAACTATTTGTGCCAAGGTCCGATCAGTTCCATTATGCCCAATTAAGAACTATTAGATGGCTATCTAACAGGCTAACTCAGGGAAATGCATCATATTTTCTTTTGTCGCGCTCATACAAGGCGGATATGTATGGGGGCCATTCACTTGAATGGTTACGTTTGGTTTCAATTGCCTCTACGCTCTGGTAAGTCGGTTCAACACAAAGGTAAGAGGAGTTGTGAGAGCATGATTGGATACACTGCCAATCTAGGGGAGTGCTTATATGACACCGAAATATTTACATGTTTCACACATGTCTATATGGAAGTGTCCCATGTGTGGGATGCCATCTTCTGACGATGATTGGGTTTTAGCGTGCACCTACATGCAGGGATATCGGGGATATACCTGTGTGGCGGAGGGTGTTGAATAGGAGTTGATTGAATCGGTGATTTGACCTTATTCCTAAGGTGCTGAATTTCTGGTTGTTGAATGCATACATGGGGAATGGGCTGAAATGAATCTTCTGCAGGTACACTAACCACGCGAACGTGTAGTACGCTTGTTGTCCCGTATGTTGAGAGAACGTGATTTATGCCACGGACTAAATGTATTAGTACTAGGGAGTGAGAACGTTTAGAATGTGCATACATCATGAATTATAAAATTTTGCTCATGTCATTCATTACATATGCTCCTTTCCTTATGTAAAATTTTGTTGCTGAATTTTACCTTAAAAATTATGCTCACTGGGGGAATAAAAATTTATTTTCAAATGGCACAGACTAAGCAGATGGCACGCAACAGTACCCGTGCACCTGACACTCCTCATGTGTCCCTTCCCGCATGTAGCGCTCTCGTCATCCGCAGGAGGCCGGATAGCTACTGCCGGATGTCTGGCAAGTTCCTCAAGCAGGGTGGCTTGCCCACTCTTCTATGGAGGACCCTTTACGCTGCCGGCTATCCTGATGGCAGCTACTGTTGGTATTTCTTAGCGAAAGCAGTAAATTCCCCAAGCGCACGGAAAGACCGTTGTAGCACTTCACCCGGTGATGAACAGGGTATCGTAAACTTCACGAAGAACGGTATGGTCAGGTTTAGATCTTAGCTAGGTTGCCCAGAGGAGAGAGTAGGTAACTGGGAAGGTGAGGTTTTCTATAGGATGAATCCTTAGAGAAAGGTAACTCTACCACTATTTACTTGCTTTGGGCACCGGATCGCACCTGGTCTGCCAAGTGATGCCGGCCTGTAGCTCTACGCCGTACCCGGACGTGGGGGATTACAAAGGACGGACAGGGCTGTCACCACCTGCCGCCTACCACCTCAACCGTGGAGTACGAGGCAAACGAAGGTAACTATCAGCTTAGACACCACGTCTACACCAATGTTACAGTTCTAGCGTTGGCCAGGAACATCCGTCTCTATCAGGAGTCCTCTACTAGAACTACCGCCACAAGGACGGTCGACGAACCCGCAAGCAAACGACGATAAAGATATCTTTGCAAGAAGGAACGTACGAATAGATAAACACGAACCTCTTACTTCAAGCGTAAGAAGTCGCCGAGGTACAAGTGAGGAGGGAGCCGACAAATCCGGCACTCCACCCCGTGGAAGACTAGCCTCCGGGAGTACTCGAAAAGAGTTACTCCGCTGTTGACCTCTCTCACTCTCCTACTTCTATTCTAGCTAGAAGCTAGGTATAATGGCTCTACTCTTTCTCTAGTGTAGGCTTATGGAAGTGGAGAGGGAGGAATGAGAATGAAGAATGAAAAGTGAATGTGTGAAATGAAAGAGAGAAGGGCTTTTATATGTGGAGATGGTCGGTTCCGGCACGCCCAAATGACCAAAACACCCCCACACCGCCCTCAGGGGCATTAATTGCACTGCCTCCAGGAAGGTGGGGCCGGGCTGCAGGTGCCTTGGCGCGCCCGCGCCCCTGGCGCGCTCGCGCCAGGTGGACCGCCTCCGGCCACCGACCTTGGCTGGCGGGCTAGGTCTTGGGCCTGGAGTTGGCCCACGTGGTGTTTTGTCACGTTGGTACGTCGGTTTGGCCTTTCTCTTCTTTTCTTCTTGTCTTGCCTTTGGGCCCATTTTATAATTTAAATATTTATTATCTTTTCTCTAGTTTTTGGCCCAAAATATATGTATTCCATGAATGCTCCTGCAAAACAAGTGTTCACCAAAACTATGGAATTTCATTAGTATAAACCTCCTATCTAGGTGGTTTTTGGTGAACTATGAACCTAAGTTGGCGGGGTTAGATATGCAATAAGGACCGCCAACAAGCTCCCCCACACTTAGCGCTTTGCTCGTCCTCGAGTGAAGCAAAAGTCACTAAGGCGGTTTGTCTTCCTGAGATATTAACCTGCATACAGATTATTCCAAGCCTCACTGGTTATCTGTGAGTATTCACCGTGTCTTCCAAGTAATCTTTGAGCTTATTGAGGGATGGAACAGCCTGGATTTCAACTCAACTCATGTCTTCCTGCTTTCAAGACTTGGGGTTTTTGAAATTTTTGTAAGAAAAGATAGCGATGAATTCCTCAAGTGATGCTCTCAAGTCACTCTTTTTGTGGGTGTTTGATCCTCACCAGAAAGCTTTGGTTGCCTTGCTATTCATCCTACCTCTAATGGCTGATATCTGGAGTTCATAGGTATGGATGAGGTGCATGCTTTCCTTGCGATTGTTGTTGTGTCAAAAAGTGGATCAATGGAGGGAAGGACATAGCCTTAGATCGAATTGTGCAAGTGTGTGTAGAATATAAATGTGGATGGAACTCCTTTTTGCCATGTTTCTCTCTCTTTTTATTTAAAGGGAAATATGGGCTTCCCTATAAAAAGGATATTTCTTTCTATTATTCTCCCCCTTCTTTCTTCTTCTTCTTCTTTTTTTTAAATAATAGTATGGGGGAGATCTTTTTTTCTTTTCCTCTTTTTCTTTCTTTCTCTTTTTTTTTCTATTCTGATAGGGATAATAATTTCTAATGAAGCCCATATTTCTGCAGGTGAAAGATACTTGAGAGAGAGAACCATGAGCGTAGTGGATGGAGTTTTTATTTGTGGTGAATATGACTGCGTAACTCTTAGTGTAAGAGTCAACAATTTTATGGTGGATGGATGAGAGGATGTTGTGCGCGACTTCCAGGGTAAAAGTCGGCAATTTTATTTGGTGGGTGTGTGTGATATTCGATCTTGGGGATATGAAACTTCTCTCGCAACGATCCGATAAAGTGCGACACAACTTTGGTGCAAGGATAAGCAGCTATGTGGCAAGGTTTTATAAATATAGCACTAATATTTGGCTCTGGTAGGAAATTAGTCATCACTTGAGGATCATGCTATAAGTTTTAATATTTTTGCAAAGAAAAACCTAAGTCTACTGCAAGAGATAAACAAGTATCATATCATCCTACTATCTCTCATCCCACAATAATTTAGATATTCAAGGGGTCTCTAAAATCAAATTAATTGCTCACAGAAAGATAGAATTTTTGGCGAGGAATAAAAAGTATGCAAGTCGCAATCGATCAGCGAACACAGAGGTAGAGCAACCATTTTTTAGTTATAAAACCAAATTATTTCTAGGAAGAATAAAAGTATTTGTAGAGAGTGAGAAGATGCACGAACCGATGATTTTTAAGGTGTGAATTTTTGTGCATCTCTTTGAGAGGTTGGGGTCGTCTCCCCCACACTTGTTTTTGTACCTGTCTCTTGAATTTTAGTGCAACACATAGGACAAAAACAAGTGTACACACGATAGAATATATATATATATATTTATTCAATTATAAAACTGAGAATTACAAATAGGCGCACGATTACAAAGTAAATTGAGAAGGGAAATGCAACATGCTGAAATTTAAAATAAAGTGCGCGCGCCTAATTATTTTTGGGTGGAGCGGAAGGCTCTAGAAAGGAAGCTCGAGGACGTCGGCAACTCCCAATTTAGTGGCGACTCCCTCTAACTCCTCATACATCTCTATATGAAGGGAGTCAATTTCTTGCTTTAGCATGAATTCAGCCGAGCTCCTTTCGGCAAGCCTACCTCTAAGATAGCGAATGTAACTAGAGAGCTCCTTAATCTTCTTGTGCAGCCCCTCCTTTGTTGGACCTTTTGGTAGGGGTAAAGCCTCACCAAAGAAACCAGCGGGTTGCCCTTGGATAGGAGGATGGCAAAGGAGACGAGGAGTGTAGACGCCTCCTTCCCTTCCCGCAAGCCCCTTTCCACGCCCCCCATCGGGTCGATCAATCCCTTGCACGGTATAGGAAAGATCGGGGGTTTTGAAGGAAGAGGTTTGGGGAGATGAATTCCTAGGGCGCTTGCTTGGTTGGTGATCCGTTGAGGCTGCTCTTGCTGCTCTTGCCAATGGCGCCATAGGATGACCTTCGATGGCGAGGGGTACTGCCATTTGGTTGCTCTTTTCCTTCCTTTCTAAGTAATCTTTGGCGAAAGAGAGGGCTTTTTCTCTATCGAAAGGAACAAGGGCCATGGCTACTTGATAGGAGATAGAACTTGCTGGAGTATGGGTATGAGCAAGAGAGAAAGAGGTGAATGGCTTGAGCTTTTGTGAAGGGAGGAGAGGAGGAGATGGCTCAATTTATAGGTGGATATGACATCTCTGTCTCTCGCGAATGCAGCAGGATCAAACTCCATATGGTGAGCATCAGAGAAGGGCTGAGGATCAGGGGACGAAATTTGGGGAGCAACGGCTTTCTCCCTGGCGCGAGCGCGCCAGTGGCGGCACGGCTCGATCCCAGGTTTCGTCCTGGCAGCCCCCAACGGTCTATTTGTTTCCAAAATGTGGTGTTTTGACCCGTTGGGTGTTCGAGGCTCACGACACACTCCAATTTTTTGAATGGATAAAAGGGGATTTTCAGGGAATATTTTGTCAAATTTTTTTATTTGAAATATCCAGCACTTATAAAAAGATGGGAAACCCAAGAATAAATGCTGGAATATTTCTATGATAAAGAAAATATTTTTGAAAATATTTTTGATAAGAAAGAATAGAATAACTAGCCTAATCAATAAGCTAGAGCACTTCAAAATCTAGGCATAATTAAATCTATTCGATCTAGCTCTTCGCTGAAATTTAAATTGCGGGAGGACTCAAGGAAAGGTTTGAGACGCTGACCGTTAACTTTGAAGATATTACTGTCATCATCTTGAATTGTGATTGCCCCATGAGTCGACGTGTCAATGGCGGTGTACGGTCCTTTCCATTTGCTTCGCAACTTCCCTTCACCGAATAGTTTCACCATCGAATTGAAGAGCAAGACCTTTTCGCCTTGTTTGAAGGTTTTGAGCTTAATTCGGTGATCGTGCCATCTCTTGGTTCGTTCTTTGTAGAGCCTGGCACTATGATAAGCCTTCTCCCGCCATTCTTCCAATTCAGAAATCTGTTGCTGTCGATTTCTGCCGGCTAGTTTGAGATCCATATTCCAGCTCTTGATAGCCCAATAAGCTCGATGTTCGAGCTCCACGGGTAAGTGGCAACTTTTCCCATACACGAGCTGGAATGGAAGCGGTCCTGTATGCCCAGAGTGCATCAGGAAGCTTACTTTTCCATCCTTTCCCCATATCGTTGACCATTTTCTGCAGGATGTTCTTGATCTGTTTATTGGAGGTCTCTGCTTGACCACTAGTTTGAGGATGATAGGGGGTAGCTATGTTGTGCTTGGCTCCAAGCTCTTTCAAGAATGCTCTGAATATTTTATCAATGATGTGGGATCCTCCATCGCTTATCACCATGCGTGGTTGTAACGTCCCGCCCCTCCGAGGCCGGGCCCGCTTACATCTGGCCGCTTAAGTAGGACATAGACTGCCCTCACAGACCAACACTAGTCTTTTCTGCGCACTTTGTCCTCACTCATGCGCACCCGGGAAGTACTTCCCGGTCGGTCACCCATCGCTCCAGGCCAAGCACGCTTAACATTGGAGTTTTTTAGAAGATGGGCTTCCGGAAAAGAAGTTGCAACTTGTTGATATGAGTATCCTATTAATCCTGTTAAGCTCTGGGCCGGGGTGTTACATTCTGAAACATCCTCAATCTTCCACGAAGGGAAAATCCACAGAATGATATACAACAGTTGATAATCAATTCCATACATCGAATTCGGAGAATACAGAGTACAATAGAAGGGTTTACATTAATATTTACAACGCCACCTTTGGGCGCAATCAAAGTATATCTAACATCGAGAACAGCTTGCGAAGGTGGAAGAATAACGCGGAAGCGGCTTCAAACTCCAACTTGAGCGCGTAGCACGAGACCTTCTAATCCCCTCAACCCTAACATCACGGGAAAACGCAAACCGCCGGATGTGTGCAAGCCATGGTCGGCACCGAATGAGCTTTAGTGGAAAATAGAAAATAAAGGGATCGCGATCCTATATTTGGTGGTTTGCATCCTAGCGCATGCGAAGTAGCAACAAGTATAATATATAATAATAATAATCAAGTTTAACACATTCCCAAATCCCACACACACATCCATCCACCATCCCATCCATCCCATCCACACATCACCACACCTCACACCCCACACACCCACACCCCACCACGCTTCACGTGGCCGGCAAGACGACTCCCTCTCGTCGGGCCTCAACGACCCACGGCCTCCCGGGCTCACGGCCGGATGTAACATACCCATATCCCAAGAAAGGCGAAGACTCCTCTCCTAGTCAAGTAAGCATCACACGGACTGGTCCATAGCCAACGAGTCAGCTATGTATCGATCGATCAACCATACACTCTGCGGAGGTTTCACTATTCCACAAGATAGCCATCATCGATGCGGCCACATCTAGGCAGATTTCGATCGCCATAAGCCTAGAACGAATACCATCCTACCACTCGACCACGGCCGCCGAGGCCGTGAGACATAGTACCGGGCCTCGGGGTCACTATGTTGGTTAAGGAGGGTGTGAGCACTCTCGGCCCGTACCTCCCGACACATCCGCTTACTCCAGACGGTAATGGCATTCGTTCTACCGGATGGTTAGACCGTCTCCTTCCCATTAGAGAGCGAGTGGAAAGTAAGCGTCCAATGATCCGGTCACTAGCACTCAAGTCCTTAGGTATTGGCCGGGCAAATGCGATGTCTCCCCGTATGGGCTAATCTTTACCGTCTTTGCCCACGGCACCCCCTTTCCAAGGCTCCACCCCAAGGAGCTCACACCAAGGACACCTCAATCCAAACCAGTTACCCGCCACGGTACTCACAAAGCGGGGATACCCGGGCCGTATCCCTCGGCAAGACTCGCTCGAAGCTCGTCGTAATCCCTGTCCGGCCGACTCAACCCTCACCACACACCCAAGACTCACACAGCACACCGCTCATCACCAAAACCACAAGTCCGGCATCCCAAGCCAAACCATTCCCAGGGGTTCACCACCCGCACCACATATACAATGCGAAGTGGAGTTATAATAAGTATGGTGATAATAAATGCAAGCACGCAGAAGGGCGGAAATATATAAGTGCGAGCGCAAGGCTGGGTAACATGGTAAAAGGGCTTCGAACAAGGTAAATATAGCTCAGGCAATATATGCATCATATACTAGCAAAGGAATAAATATAAAGCGCTAGCAATTCTAAACATGCAATGTCTAATAGGATTCTCTAAAATAAAGGTGCTGCCATGACACTGCGATGTCGAGGAAGTAGTGGTACGAATCCGACGGTAGTGGGTACAAGTCCTCCTCCGTAGTCGTACGGTGGATCTCCACCTCACGTCCTCGAGTCGCTCCTCCCCGAATCGACTACGAAACCGAAACGTAATTGTCGCGTTAGCGACTCCTATAGAATCCACAAAGAAGCAAATGAAATATAGAAGAATCAAATGCACTCAAACATAGTCTTAAACTGTACATCTCGATTTTAGATGAATTTCCATATAAAGATCATAATTTTTGGAGCTCGTATGAATAAGTTATGAATTTTCGAAGTTTAAACAATATTAAGAAAATAATAAATAGCGAGATAAATATGGAGCCGCCACGTGTCAGCGCCTTGATAGGCCACGTGGCACGCTGACGTGGTGGGACACGTGGGAACACGATGACGTCGCATGACGTCACCCGTTGACTTGGTCAAACCTGAATGGGCCGCTAATGGGCCGAGATGGGCCGTTACTGGGCCGGATGGGCTTACTGAGCCGGGCTCGGCCCGCCACGTGGCTCCCTGTGGTTGCGCCACGGCACCTAACTGGATCCGATCTGGGTTTGTCCATGGCGTCCGCTTGCACTCTGGCTCACGGTGGACCCCTGTTGACGGTTCATGGACCACAACGTGGTCTATCATGGACAGAGTCCATGTCTTGTAACCTCCTTCTTCCATGTAGACCGAGTTCGCGTAGTCATCTCCGGGTGGGGCTTGTGCACAAGCTTGGCACACGGTGGGGACCGGCGCCGTGGGGTCCGGTCCATCATTCTCACGGTCCACAAGAACCGAGTCTATCCGTCCCACGCCATCACCACCTTCTTCATCTCATCCCCATCTTCTTCCCGGCATGCCTTGCCGAGCGACATGGCTGCGCGGTGGCACGGTGGCAGCCTCGATTCCGGCGGGCGCATAGGCAAGTCCCCGCCTATGATGGCGAGCGCACCGGCTCTGCGGCATCTTGGCGAGAAAGTCAAGCTAGAACGAAGGCCGGGAGGTAGCTGGCTAGGTCCGGCCGTGATGACGGCGGCGTGGCTGCAACGTCGCGCGACGGCGAGGATCAAGCGGGCGGTTCTTGTCTCAATCGAGGGCGCAGTTCGTCGATTGGCAACACAGGGGGTTCTTCTTGGCTTGCCGGCGATGACCAAATGACCCGGCGGCGCACGGCACGCGGCGGCGGCTCGCGGCAGCGCACGGCGAGCATGGCGGCGCGCGGCAAGACGTCGAAAACGGCCACCAAGGGCCTCATCATCACCACCGGGGATGCCGCGGCATGCAGCGGCCCGCGGCGCGGCTCAACGGCGCAGCCTCGATGGGCGAGGCGGCCGGAGCCGGCCGGCGCAAGGTGCGCCACGGTGGCGCTCCCAGAGCGCCCCGTGCGGACTCTTCTCCGGTGGGAGAAAGGGGATGGTGTTCCCGCGGCTACCTCCTCCCGCTGGTGTGCGCATGGGATGCGCCCCCACCGCGGTGGTTGAGTAGCCGGGGTCCAGCGTGTCTGAGGGGTTTTCTTGCCGGAAACGGCGGCGCACCGTGGCATGGACTGGCCACGGCGGCGGGCATGGCGGGCAAGTCCGCCGGCATGGTGGCGCCGGCTTTCCAGGGGCTTGGGTCGGTCGGTGCTCGTGGGTGCGTGTGTGCCATGAGGTCGGGAACGACCTTGGCCTACGCGCTCGTGGGAGCGCCATGGCCGGAAGCAAGGTCAAGATTGGCAAAGAAGCTCATGGCGGCGTACCGGCGCGGTAGAGGAAGAAGATGTGACGCGGTGCCGCTGGCGTGTCTCCGGCAGCTCCTCGTTGTTTCGCCAAGACGCGAGGCTTCTGGTGTTGTAGCGGATCGGCACAGCGCCTTCTTCTCCGGCGAGCTTTTCTTGCTCCGGCGGCGGGCTCCTTCTTTTCCCCGCCTCCTTCTCCTCCTCTCTTCCTCCCTTCTCCTTCTCTCTCGTTCTATTCCTCTCGGCTCGGGGTGGTTTGGCGAACTAGCTAGCCACCAGGGCGGCGGCGGCACTGGGAAGCCCTAGAGCGGCCTTGGTCTCCAATTTATACCCGGCGGCAAGAGCTTGGGCACGACGGACGGCGATCACGGGCTCGCGCTTGATCAAGTGGTCGTAGAGGCCTTCGGCCGCTATCAAGCTTGTGTGGGTCCCTGCGGGCCGGCGGGGAAGGCCAATTCGGCTTGGAGGCCAAGGAAAGGCGGGGAGCGAGGCATGTTCTCCTCCACGGTGTCGGGCGCGAGTGCGCGCGCGCGGGAAAAGCGTCGCGGCCGCGGGCGATTTCGCCAGGTGTCGGGGCCTTGTCGACCCGAGTGGCGATCTGGGGCGGGCGTCGATGCGGGAGCGCGCGGATCGAGTGGTTGGACGCCGCGGCGCGGCGGTTTTGTGCGCTGTCGACATGGCCAAAAGCGGAGGACGGAGGGGGACCAAACATATGACATGCGGGCCCCGGATGTCGGCGACTCCAACAACCGAGGTTCCTCATCCCCGGTCGCGGCGTGGATTGAGGCCGGGTGGGCCGGTTGGCATTGTCTTGGGCCGGCGGTGTCGGCCGATGGAAGGAAAAGAAAAAGGAGAGCAAGGAGCCGAGATGGGTCGGGCTGGTTCGGTTGGGAAAAAGGAAAGGAGAAAAGGGGAGGATGAGTAGCAGGCCGGGCCAGATTTGAGGGCTGAAATGGCCTCGCCATTTCCTTTTATATTTCCCTTCCTTTTTCTATTTGGGTTCTTGGTCATTTGTCTTATGTAAAGTATGTCTCATACCTTGCATATTTTGTACAACATTAGAGGGTGGTCATAAGTGGTCTCGAGGTCATGGTTGGGGTTTTAGTCCCATATATTATTTCATCTATTTATTGTATAAATAAATTAGATGTTGGGTTGTTGATTTATTAATCAATACAAGAATCAAATAAAATCCAAATCCAAACCAATCATGTTGTAAAACATCTTAATAGTTCTAGCACAATCCAAGCATAAACATCACACATGTGACACGATGGTATAAAGCCTAGGCTATAAGATGGTGGTACCTATGAGTGATCCGTGTGGCTTGTCTAGACACTAGCTCGTGATGCATCGAGGAGTAAGGCTAGGTTTAGACCAATATGAGACCAAGGTAGGTTCCTAGTGACACCTCATCCTCTCGGCTTAGCACTAGGTACTCTATCCGGGTTAGGTTATGGGTGGACATCTAAGTAGTTACACCTCGGTATAACTGCTAGGCTTACTCCTTATAGCACTATGGCGACTTGAGGGTCCACTAGGTGATAAGCATAGGGCTAGGGCATCTCTCTCTAAGTCGGCATAGTCAGTAGGTTGTCTCACTATGGTGGTCTAGTGGGGTTCTATCCATCGGAGTGGTGAGGTAGCTAGTCGAGCTATGGTAGGTAGTTTCTAGTGTCGGGGTATGTGGTTTAGGCAACTACCTCTCAAGGATAGAGGTATTTTCCTGGGTTGGTGTGGGTTGGTCTACTAGGGTAGTTATGTAGCTATATGTGTAGGTGGCTTCTATTATCGTGACATTAAGTATCATCATTCTCACGTGGAGAGGTGTTACCACGGTTGACATGATATCACTAGTCTTTGTCTGGCTAGGGTCAGGTAGATAGTCACTTGGAGTGGATAGGTTCTATTATCATGGCCTAGGGTTCAGGATCAACACTCCTCTATGTGGAGTCATGGGCATAGGTCTCGAGTCACTAAGTCACGGTTTGGGGTGGTAACACTAACCACTAGTTAGCTCTAATTAGGCGGTAGTTGGTCGTAGGATTTATACTATAGGCGGGTGTACATGTATAAACATTACACCATGGTGACATTGCTACTAATTCTAGCATAGGATCATTAGGGTCTAGGTTCATATCCTAGGAGCTATCACTAGGGCATACTATAGCATTGAGTGGTTGGTCATGGACTCTCATCCTTAAGTATAGGGGTTTCCCTAAGGTCCTAATCACATGTGGCTTAAGGACTATATTAAGACACATGTGATGTTGTTGCATCGCAATGCTTAACAACTAAACAAAGGTACTTTGTATGCGGACTAATAGGGTTTCGTACATGACAAACAACAAACAAAGGTTTATTTAAAAAAATTTTGTAGTTCGGATTTTTGGGATGTTACGGTCCTACCCCCTTATCGAATCTCGTCCCCGAGATTTAAGGTGTGTAGTACTCCACGAAGTAGTAAGGTGACACTTATCCATGAATCGACTTCCAGTTCCTCATAGCTTGAAGTAGTTGCTCCATCGAGTTGCAATAGTGAGTAGTAGAGTCTTGATTTCTTTGTCTAGATCCTTAGTCGATCTTGAGGGTTTACAAAAAGATACTTCAATGATGATCGAGGAGTTGTCACGGTAGGATGTTTCATCGCGGGGTTTAGTATGTGGGAGGAACACATATTAGTTTAGGCTATATCATGTCTTCCTAAATTTCGAGGTGCGGTTTAGGCTCCTGATTTCGATCCAGGGGTCCAGTGGGTTATGAGCCCACCACGCTTCCGCGCTACTCGATAAGCGTAGTTGCTATCCTTGCTTTTAGTCGGCGTAGCCGCTTCAAAGGATCTTGCGAAAGGTATTGCGAACTCCTTTGCTTTACTTGGTGACTCGATCCAAATTTTGTACGGGGTATCCAAGATGCATACGCAATTCTAGAGTTATCGGTTGGGGCTGTCGTTCATTGAACCCTCATTGTCAGTTCCATCGAAGGTAGGAAGCTTCATCAGAGATGAATTCCCTTGCTCATGCTGAGATTTGTTGAACGGTTCCTCAGTGGGGGTTCCATGGAGTTCTTCCTTCTTGGGGTTGAGTCCTGGGGATGGCTTGTGACTACCTTGATCACTGTCCATGGTGTCTTCTGAAGGGGTTGAGCAAATGGTTCAAGCTACCCGATTCTTTACCGGGCCGGGCATCCCGTTGTAAGGGTCATAAGGATTAGGAATCATGTGCAAGTGGCATGATTTATTAACAATTTTAACTTGAGTTTAGATGATTTAAACAATTTAAAAACATTTAAATCTATCCTACACTCATACAAAAGAAGCATGAAGAACCATAAAATCCGATAAAAACCAAGCACTCATTACATTGGGTTTATTACAAAGCGATATCCTTGGTAGCTACGCCAAGAGATCCGCGGAGAAAACGTACTACACGTAAGTAGCTTAAAATGGTAGACATTCTACTCTATTCATGGCACAACTTCTAGCTATACATGGCTTATTCTAATCATCCTCTTCCTACCCCCTTATCATGATGAGTCTTGTCTAAGAAACTAGATAGGTGGGGTCGAAGAAATTTCTTCCATCTACATGGTAGGGCATTAGTCGGAATTTTCTCTATATGCATTGGCGAGCTTCCTCCTATTTCGGGGTGGGTTCGGTGCGGCGGAAGTAAGCAACGATGGTGAGGTTTAAAGGCTCTAAAGCAAATCTTTCTTCACGGGGCTGCTTTTCATAGTGCTTTAGCAACTTGGTGTGTTCATGAGTCTATCCTGGAGAAGTAGGTGTTTCTCTAGTAAGCATTGAGGTTGTCATCGGTCCTTTTTGCCTAGATGTGTTCGGCTTCATCCCATTACCCTATGGCACTTCTAAAGGCATCGAGGGCACGGGGTAATAGACGGCGGAGGCCATGCTCGAAGAGTTCGTACGCATGAATAGCCATATGGACAATAGGTTGCACATCAATAAGGGCTTTGTGTCTTCTACCTTAGGAATGGTGCAAGGCTTTGGTACGACATTTCTTTTCCTAGGAGATTCTACGGGGTCATCATATAGTAGACTTCGGCTCTTCTAGGCACTACCTATTTGTGGCACGTCTATTGTCGTGGGTTCTCTACTCTTGAAGCACTTCTTGTAGAACTTGGGCGTATCCATCATGGTGCTTGAGGTAGAAGGCATGCTTCTAAAGATCACCATCATTTGCATTGGAGTCCAAGAACATAGTTAGTAAATCCATTATAAGAGGTAAGCCATGCACGAAATGGTGCAAGGTCGGTATTATAACCGAAAGAAGGGTTGTCTCATCCTATTCTATCGTCCAATCCTAAGGGTCTCGTCCTAGGGTCAAGCACGGGAGCTGATACCAACCGAAACATCCTCAATTTCCACGAAGGGAAAATCCACGAGAATGATATACAACGAGTTGATAATCAATTCCATACATCGAATTCGGAGAATACGAGTACAATAGAAGGGTTTACATTAATATTTACAACGCCACACTTTGGCGCAATCAAAGTATATCTAACATCCGGAACAGCTTGCGAAGGTGGAAGAATAACGCGGAAGCGGCTTCAAACTCCAACTTGAGCGCGAGGCACGAGACCTTCTAATCCTTTCAACCCTAACATCACGGAAAACGCACACCGCCGGATGTGTGCGGGCCATGGTCGGCACCGAATGAGCTTTAGTGGAAAATAGAAAATAAAGGGATCCGCGATCCTATATTTGGCCGTGGTTTGCATCCTAGCGCATGCGAAGTAGCAACAAGTATAATATATAATAATAATAATCAAGTTTAACACATTCCCAAATCCCACACACACATCCATCCACCATCCCATCCATCCCATCCACACATCACCACACCTCACACCCCACACACCACACCCCACCACGCTTCACGTGGCCGGCAAGACGACTCCCTCTCGTCGGGCCTCAACGACCCGCGGCCTCCCGGGCTCACGGCCGGATGTAACATACCCATATCCCAAGAAAGGCGAAAGACTCCTCTCCTAGTCAAGTAAGCATCACACGGGACGGGTCCATAGCCAACGAGTCGGCTATGTATCGATCGATCAACCATACACTCTGCAGAGGTTTCACTATTCCACAAGATAGCCATCATCGATGCGGCCACATCTAGGCAGATTTCGATCGCCATAAGCCTAGAACGAATACCATCCTACCACTCGACCCTGGCCGCCGAGTCTGTGAGACATAGTACCGGGCCTCGGGGTCACTATGTTGGTTAAGGAGGGTGTGAGCACTCTCGGCCCGTACCTCCCGACACATCCGCTTACTCCGGGCCGGTAATGGCATTCGTTCTACCGAGATGGTTAGACCGTCTCCCTTCCCATTAGAGAGCGAGTGGAAAGTAAGCGTCCAATGATCCGGTCACTAGCACTCAAGTCCTTAGGTATTGGGCGGACAGCGATGTCTCCCCCGTATGGGCTAATCTTTACCGTGCCGCCACGGCACCCCCTTTCCAAGGCTCCACCCCAAGGAGCTCACACCAAGGACACCTCAATCCAAACCGGTTACCCGCCACGTACTCACAAAGCGGGGATACCCGGGCCGTATCCCCTCGGCAAGACTCGCTCGAAGCTCGTCGTAATCCTGTCCGGCCGACTCAACCCTCACCACACACCCAAGACTCACGCAAAGACACCGCTCATCACCAAAACCACAAGTCCGGCATCCCAAGCCAAACCATTCCCGGGGTTCACCACCCGCACCACATATACAATGCGAAGTGGAGTTATAATAAGTATGGTGATAATAAATGCAAGCACGCGAAGGGCGGTAATATATAAGTGCGAGCGCAAGGCCGGGTAACATGGTAAAAGGGCTTCGAACAAGGTAAATATAGCTCGGGCAATATCATGCATCATATACTAGCAAAGGAATAAATATAAAGCGCTAGCAATTCTAAACATGCAATGTCTAATAGGATTCTCTAAAATAAAGGTGCTTTGCCATGACACTGCGATGTCGAGGAAGTAGTGGTACGAAGTCCGACGGTAGTGGTACAAGTCCTCCTCCGTAGTCGTTCGGTGGATCTCCACCTCACGTCCTCGGGTCGCTCCTCCCGAATCGACTCTCGAAACCGAAACGTAATTGTCGCGTTAGCGACTCCTATAGAATCCACAAAGAAGCAAATGAAATATAGAAGAATCAAATGCACTCAAACATAGTCTTAAACTGTACATCTCGATTTTAGATGAATTTCCATATAAAGATCATAATTTTCGGAGCTCGTATGAATAAGTTATGAATTTTCGAAGTTTAAACAATATTCTGAAAATAATAAATAGCAGATAAATATGGAGCCGCCACGTGTCAGCGCCTTGATAGGCCACGTGGCACGCTGACGTGGTACTGACACGTGGGAACACGATGACGTCAGCATGACGTCACAGTTGACTTGGTCAAACCTAAATGGGCCGCTAATGGGCCGAGATGGGCCGTTACTGGGCCGGATGGGCTTACTGGGCCGGGCTCGGCCCGCCACGTGGCTCCCTGTGGTTGCGCCACGGCGCCTAACTGGATCCGATCTGGGTTTGGTCCATGGCGTCCGCTTGCACTCTGGCTCACGGTGGACCCCTGTTGACGGTTCATGGACCACAACGTGGTCTATCATGGACAGAGTCCATGTCTTGTAACCTCCTCTGGGTCCATGTAGACCGAGTTCGCGTAGTCATCTCCGGGTGGGGCTTGTGCACAAGCTTGGCACACGGTGGACCGGCGCCGGGGGGTCCGGGGACCGTCATTCTCACGGTCCACAAGAACCGAGTCTATCCGTCCCACGCCATCACCACCTTCTTCATCTCATCCCCATCTTCTTCCCGGCGCCTTGCCGAGCGACATGGCTGCCGGCGGTGGCACGGCAGCGCGTACAGGCGTTGGGGCAAGTCCTCGCCTATGATGGCGAGCGCACCGGCTCTGCGGCATCTTGGCGAGAAAGTCAAGCTAGAACGAAGGCCGGGAGGTAGCTGGCTAGGTCCGGCCGTGATGACGGCGGCGTGGCTGCAACGTCGCGCGACGGCGAGGATCAAGCGGGCGGTTCTTGTCTCAATCGAGGGCGCGGTTCGTCGATTGGCAACACAGGGGTTCTTCTTGGCTTGCCGGCGACGACCAAATGACCCGGCGGCGCACGGCACACGGCGGCGGCACGCGGCAGCGCACGGCGAGCATGGCGGCGCGCGGCAAGATGTCGAAAACGGCCACCAAGGGCCTCATCATCACCACCGGGGATGCCGCGGCGTGCAGCGGCCCGCAGCGCGGCTCAACGGCGCAGCCTTGACGGGCGAGGCGGCCGGAGCCGGCCGGCGCAAGGTGCGCCACGGTGGCGCTCCCAGAGCGCCCCGTGCGGACTCTTCTCCGGTGGGAGAAAGGGGATGGTGTTCCCGCGGCTACCTCCTCCCGCTGGTGTGCGCATGGGATGCGCCGCGGTGGTTGAGTAGCCGGGGTCCAGCGTGTCTGAGGGGTTTTCTTGCCGGAAACGGCGGCGCACCGTGGCATGGACTGGCCACGGCGGCGGGCATGGCGGGCAAGTCCGCCGGCATGGTGGCGCCGGCTTTCCAGGGGCTTGGGTCGGTCGGTGCTCGTGGGTGCGTGTGTGCCATGAGGTCGGGAACGACCTTGGCCTACGCGCTCGTGGGAGCGCCATGGCCGGAAGCAAGGTCGAGATTGGCAGAGAAGCTCATGGCGGCGTACCGGCGCGGTAGAGGAAGAAGATGTGACGCGGTGCCGCTGGCGTGTCTCCGGCGGCTCCTCGTTGTTTCGCCAAGACGCGAGGCTTCGGTGTTGTAGCGGATCGGCACAGCGCCTTCTTCTCCGGCGAGCTTTTCTTGCTCCGGCGGCGGGCTACTTCTTTTCCCCGCCTCCTTCTCCTCCTCTCTTCCTCCCTTCTCCTTCTCTCTCGTTCTATTCCTCTCGGCTCGGGGTGGTTTGGCGAACTAGCTAGCCACCAGGGCGGCGGCGGCACTGGGAAGCCCTAGAGCGGCCTTGGTCTCCAATTTATACCCGGCGGCAAGAGCTTGGGCACGGCGGACGGCGATCACGGGCTCGCGCTTGATCAAGTGGTCGTAGAGGCCTTCGGCTGTCGCTATCAAGCTTGGCTGGGTCCCTGCGGTCAGCGGGGAAGGCCAATTCGGCTTGGAGGCCAAGGAAAGGCAGGGAGCAGAGGCATGTTCTCCTCCACGGTGTCAGAGCGCGAGTGCGCGCGCGCGGGGAAAAGCATCGCGGCCGCGGGCGATTTCTGCCGAGGGTGTCGGGGCCTTGTCGACCCAGGTGGCAGTCTCGCGGGCGTCGATGCAGAGCGGCGCGGATCGAGTGGTTGACGCTGCGGCGCGGTGGTTTTGTGCGCTCTGTCGACATGGCCAAAAGCAGAGGACTGGAGGGGGACCAAACATATGACATGCGGGCCCCGGATGTCAGCGACTCCAACAACTGAGGTTCCTCCTCCCTGGTCGCGGCGTGGATTGAGGCCAGGTGGGCCGGTTGGCATTGCTGGGCCGGCGGTGTCGACTGGAAGGAAAAGAAAAAGGAGAGCAGGCCGGGCTGGTTCGGTTGGGAAAAAGGAAAGGAGAAAAGGGGAGGATGAGTAGCAGGCCGGGCCAGATTTGAGGGCTGAAATGGCCTCGCCATTTCCTTTTATATTTCCCTTCCTTTTTCTATTTGGGTTCTTGGTCATTTGTCTTATGTAAAGTATGTCTCATACCTTGCATATTTTGTACAACATTAGAGGGTGGTCATAAGTGGTCTTAGGCTGGTTGGGGTTTTAGTCCCATATATTATTTCATCTATTTATTGTATAAATAAATTAGATGTTGGGTTGTTGATTTATTAATCAATACAAGAATCAAATAAAATCCAAATCCAAACCAATCATGTTGTAAAACACCTTAATAGATCTATCACGGGCCAATCATAAACATCACACAAGCGACACGATGGTATAAAGCCTAGGCTATAAGAGGGTGGTACCTATGAGTGATCCGTGTGGCTTGTCTGAGACACTAGCTCGTGATGCATCGAGGAGTAAGGCTAGGTTTAGACCAATATGAGACCAAGGGTAGGTTCCTAGTGACACCTCATCCCTCTCGGCTTAGCACTAGGTACTCTATCCAGGTTAGGTTATGGGTGGACATCTAAGTAGTTACACCTCGGTATAACTGCTAGGCTTACTCCTTATAGCACTATGGCGACTTGAGGGTCCACTAGGTGATAAGCATAGGGCAAGGGCATCTCTCTCTAAGTCGGCATAGTTAGTAGGTTGCCCCACTAGGGTGGTCTGGTGGGGTTCACCCATAAGAGTGGTGAGGACGCTAGTCGAGCTAAGGTAGGTAGCTCCTATTATCGAGGTATGTGGTTTAGGCAACTACCTCTCAAGGATAGAGGTATTTTCCTGGGTTGGTGTGGGTTGGTCTACTAGGGTAGTTAGGCAGCTATATGTGTAGGTGGTTTTCTAGTACCACGACACTGAGTATCAACATTCTCACGTGGAGAGGTGTTACCACGGTTGACATGATATCACTAGTCTTTGTCTAGCTAGGGTCAAGTAGATAGTCACTTGGAGTGGATAGGTTCTATTATCATGGCCTAGGGTTCAGGATCAATACTCCTCTATGTGGAGTCATGGGCATAGGTCTGAGTCACTAAGTCACGGTTCGGGGTGGTAACACTAACCACTAGTTAGCTCTAATTAGGCGTGTGGTTGGTCGTAGGATTTATACTATAGGCGGGTGTACATGTATAAACATTACACCATGGTGACATTGCTACTAATTCTAGCATAGGATCATTAGGGTCTAGGTTCATATCCTAGGAGCTATCACTAGGGCATACCGCATTGAGTGGTTGGTCATGGACTCTCATCCTTAAGTATAGGGGTTTCCCTAAGGTCCTAATCACATGTGGCTTAAGGACTATATTAAGACACATGTGATGTTGTTGCATCGCAATGCTTAACAACTAAACAAAGGTACTTTGTATGCGGACTAATAGGGTTTCGTACACGACAGGCAACAAACAAAGGTTTATTTAGAAAAAATTTTGTAGTTCGGATTTTTGGGATGTTACAGTGGTGTTCCAAAGCGAGGAAAGATCACTTCATGAAACATTTTCCTGGCGTGCTTGGCGTCAGCTGCTCTGCAGGGCATAGCTTCTACCCACTTGGATACATAGTCAACAGCCACTAGGATGTACTCACAATCTTGGGACTTCTGGAATGGTCCCATGTAGTCAATGCCCCACACATCAAATATCTCAATTTGAAGGTTGTAGTGTAGCGGCATTGCGTTGCGAGCTGTGATGCCTCCTTGGAACTAACACTTGCGACACCTCCGAATGAATTCTTTGGTGTCCTCGTACATCGTTGGCCACAAGAATCCGCATTGCCAGATTTTTGCTTGTGTGCGAAATGCTCCATAATGGCCTCCGTACGGTGCGAAGTGACATTTCTCAATGATTTGTAGGCCTTCTGTTGCTGGTACACATCTCCTGTTGCTGGTACACATCTCCTCAATAGACCATCTGAACATACCCGATACAGGTATGGGTCATCCTAAAGGTGACGTCGGCTTTCAACTTGCAGCTTTCTCCTGTTTTCCCCTGGCGGTACATATCCGGCAACCATATAGTTGACGATGTTCGCGTACCAAGGGTTGTTGTCTGTCACCTTTAGTAGCATGTCGTCGCGTAGGAAGTCATTTATAGGTAGTTCCTGCATGTTAGTAACCTGCATACGCGACAAATGATCCGCAACGGTATTTTCTACTCCCTTTTTATCTTTTATTTCAAGATCAAACTCCTGGAGTAGAAGAATCCAGCGAATCAAACGAGGTTTCGCGTCTTTCTTAGTGAGCAAGTATTTCAAAGCTGCATGGTCTGTGTAGACAATGAATTTTGCTCCCACTAAGTAAGACCTGAACTTATCGATAGCATAAACGACTGCCAGGAGCTCCTTCTCTGTGGTAGCATAATTGAGCTGAGCTCCTGTTAGCGTTTTGCTAGTGTAAGCGATTGCATGATGCTTCTTATCTTTGGTTTGGCCAAGGACCGCACCAACAGCATAGTCACTAGCATCACACATGATCTCGAATGGTAGGTTCCAATCAGGAGGTTGGATAATCGGAGCTGAGATGAGTGCATTCTTGAGGGTATTGAATGCATGCAAGCACTCATCTGTGAATTCGAAAGGTACGTCCTTAGCTAGTAGGCTTGTGAGGGGTCTAGAGATTTGAGAAAAGTCTTTGATAAATCTCCTATAGAACCCTGCATGGCCTAGAAAGCTGCGGATTCCCTTTACGTTCACAGGGGGAGGTAGCTGCTCGATAACTTCTATCTTAGCCTTATCTACCTCTATCCCTCGTTCCGACACTAGGTGGCCTAGGACAATGCCCTTGCGGACCATGAAATGGCACTTTTCCCAATTAAGTACGAAATCTTTCTCCTGGCACCTTTGCAAGACTCTATCTAAATTTTCAAGATAATGATTGAAAGTTTTTCCATAGACTGAAAAGTCGTCCATGAAAACTTCCATGATTTCTTCAATCATGTCTGAAAGATAGACATCATACACCATTGGAAGGACGCGGGTGCGTTACACAACCCAAACGACATCCTCCTATAGGCATATGTTCCATATGGACAAGTAAATGTCGTCTTGCTTTGATCATCGGGGTGGATGGGTATTTGATGATAACCCGAATATCCGTCTAGGAAACAAAAGAAAGAGTTCTTCGCTAACCGCTTCAACATTTCATCAATGAAAGGGAGCGGAAAGTGATCTTTCTTTGTTGCCGTGTTAAGTTTCCGGTAATCAATACACATTCTCCACCCCGTGACGGTTCTTTGCGGGATAAGCTCATTTTTATCGTTCTTGACTACCGTCATACCTCCTTTCTTGGGAACCACTTGGACGGTACTAACCCAGTCGCTATGTGGTACGGGATAGATAATCCCAGCGTGAGAAAGTTTCAAAACCTCCTTTTTCATGACTTCACGCATTGCATTATTCAGCCTTCGCTGAGGTTCTCGAGTTGGTGTACTCGAGGGGTCAATGGGAATGCGATGTGTGCATAAGGTTGGGCTTATACCCTTGAGATCATCCAAGGAATACCCGAAGACCATTCTATGCTTTTCTAGCACAGCGATGAGTTTGGCCGTCTCCTTGTCGCTAAGCTTATCGCTTGTGATGACAGGAGTTTGCAAATCGCCATTTAAGAAGGCATAGCGTAGTCCCGCAGGCAAGGGTTTAAGCTCAATTGGAGGTCACGTCAGTTCCTCCTCTTTGGGTAATTCTATGGTTTCTCCCAGTTCGTCTTCCTCGTCTACAAAGTGAGGAGCATCGCTCTCTAAAGACATCTCTGGGGTTTCAAAAGGAATTACCGACATAACCTCTAGGGTTTTACTAGGGGGAAGTTCTGCCACTGAGTTTTTAGCTCGCGTGACTTGAATAGAGAAATGCTCTCTCCCTAGTTTGACTCCCAATTCCCCCATTTTTGATGGACTTGTAACAAGTTTTTCTAGGGGATGACCGATTAGAATGTCGAAATCCTGGATGTCAAAGACGTGAAAGTCCGGAGCCATTTCGACTTCTTGATGGTGGAGAGTTATGTTGTGTAGAATCCCAAGTACGGTAAGAGCGGACGAGGTGCTACTCTAAAGGATTTGACTTGTTGGAGTACGTGATTTTTCTCCTAAACACATGAATGCGTAGGATTTTGACATGATGTTTGTTCCAACAGTGGGATTGTACAGAACATCCACCCAATCTCCTTGGATTTTGCATCGAAGGGTTGAGGAAGGAGCGCGAATCTGAATTTCTTCAGGTGAGTGTTCTCCTTCTGCTACCCATTCTGAGCTCATTATAGCAGTCAACTCCTTAACGGATTCTCTGAGAAATAATTCATCAAGAGGATCGCTAGGGGTGACAGGGATTGGTGGTCTCCTATGACTTTCGTATTTCGAGGCATTTCCAAAATCTTCGAAAAATTCATCCTCGAATACAGGAAGTTCCGTTTGGTTGGAAACTTCCTCTGTGGCTTCTGGTTCAGGAGAGGTAGTCTCTATCACGGGTTCGGCAATTGCCGAAGAGGCTTCCTCTATAACTGGCTCAGGCTCAAACCGGATGGGTCTTAGCGGGGGAGTGTTCTCTAGAATACGATTTAGGAGAGCTTCTCCTTCCGCTGTGGTTTTATGTATAAAAGATCCACCGACGACGCATCGAGCAACGGGCGATTCTCGCCTAACCCTAGCCAAAAGTGTTGTAATAACACATGGCTTGGAATAGATAGGTCGAGGACCCGACACAGTCGTGGTCAAAAATCGGTCCCAAGCTGCTCCTGTAGTTTCATTTTCTAGTTGTCAGAAGTTGAGAATCTATGACCGTAGGGAAGCGATTCGAGATATAGGGAAGAATGCAACGCAAAAACTATTGCGAAGTTCTTCCCAATCCCCATTTACCAATCCTACGGTTTGGTCGTACCATTGTCTCGCCCTCTCATTGAGCGAGAAGGGAAATAACTTCCAACGCAATGTTTCTTGTGACATGCCACAAATGGTTAGGCATTCACAGAGTTGCTCAAACTCCCTTAGGTGATGATATGGATTTTCATAATCCAAGCCTAAAAAGACTTGGTCCCGAACCATGGCTATGAGGCCAGGACGGAGCTCGTAACTAGAAGCTGTGATTGGCTTCAAGGATTGTGGCATTTTAACGAGCTCGCCCTTTGGAGCTGACAGTTTGGCAATGGTTGGTAGCTCCATTTTGTAAGATGAAAAATATAAAATAGAAGCAAAGGTAGAACAAGGTACACAGGCAACTAGGTTCGGAGATAAACTTGACAACCGTTCCTCGGCAACGGCGCCAGAAATGCTTGTTGGTATTTCTTAGTGAAAGCAGTAAATTCCGCAAGCGCACGGAAAGACCATTGTAGCACTTCACCCGGTGATGAACAGGGTATCGTAAACTTCACGAAGAATGGTATGGTCAGGTTTAGATCTTAGCTAGGTTGCCCAGAGGAGAGAGTAGGTAACTGGGAAGGTGAGGTTTTCTATAGGACAAATCCTTAGAGAAAGGTAACTCTACTGCTATTTACTTGCTTCGAGCACCGGATCGCACCTGGTCTGCCAAGTGATGCCGGCCTGTAGCTCTACGCCGTACCCGGACGTGGGGGTTTACAAAGGACAGACAGGGCTGTCACCACCTGCCGCCTACCACCTCAACCGTGGAGTACGAGGCAAACGAAGGTAACTATCAGCTTAGACACCACGTCTACGCCAATGTTACAGTTCTAGCGTTGGCCAGGAACATCCGTCTCTATCAGGAGTCCTCTTCTAGAACTACCGCCACAAGGACAGTCGACGAACCCGCAAGCAAATGACGATAAAGATAACTTTGCAAGAAGGAACGTACGAATAGATAAACACGAACTAAGCGTAAGAAGTCGCCGAGGTACAAGTGAGGAGGGAGCCGACAAATCCGGCACTCCACCCCGTGGAAGAATAGCCTCCGGGAGTACTCAAAAAGAGTTACTCCGCTCTTGACCTCTCTCACTCTCCTACTTCTATTCTAGCTAGAAGCTAGGTATAATAGCTCTACTCTTCCTCTAGTGTAGGCTTGTGGAAGTGGAGAGGGAGGAATGAGAATGAAGAATGAAAAGTGAATGTGTGAAATGAAAGAGAGAAGGGCTTTTATATGTGAAGATGGTCGGTTCCCGCACGCCTAAATGACCAAAACACCCCCACACCGCCCTCAGGGGCATTAATTGCACCGCCTCCAGGAAGGTGGGGCCGGCGGAGTGCCTTGGCGCGCCGCGCCTCGGCGCGCTCGCGCCGGGGGACCGCCTCCGGCCACCGACCTTGGGCGCGGGCTAGGTCTTGGGCCTGGAGTTGGCCCACGTGGTGTTTTGTCACGTTGGTACGTTGGTTTGGCCTTTCTCTTCTTTTCTTCTTGTCTTGCCTTTGGGCCCATTTTATAATTCAAATATTTATTATCTTTTCTCTAGTTTTTGGCCCAAAATATATGTATTCCATGAATGCTCCTGCAAAACAAGTGTTCACCAAAACTATGGAATTTCATTAGTATAAACCTCCTATCTAGGTGGTTTTTGGTGAACTATGAACCTAAGTTGGCTGGGTTAGATATGCAATAAGGACCGCCAACAGCTACCCGCGCTACTACTGGAACAATGAGGCGGCGCAGGAGCGTGGCTTTGTCACCATGTCTGTTGAGGTTCCATCCTTGGGTCTCAACAGTCGTTGGCATGGCTGGTCACAGTTGGGTGAGGGTATTGACCTCTTCCGTGCAGCAGAGGATGCAGCTTTCCAGGTGCTAGTCAGGATGGTGGCTGAGATGCCGGATGAGATACAGCATCTTGTGCCAGGTGTCTTTCCTTCGGCTGACCCCCGCTCCACCAAGTGGAGGCAGAAGAAGGGTAAGGCACTGGTGGCAGGTCGCCAGGAGGCTGAGAGGAGCACGACCACTGCTCAGAGTGTGGTCTTCTCCCTCATGAAGGCCTACTCTAACATGGAGGACCTTGCTCTTGATAGGCTTGATCAGCTGGAGAATGTCAAGGAGGAGCATGAGGCCAAGATCAAGGAGTATGAGGAGAAGATGGCTGCTATGGAGACTGAGTATGAGGACAGGCTGAAGGTGATGAAGGAGCGGTTAGATAACCACAATGCTGCACTTCAGAGCACTGAGGATACTCTACCTGAGATAGTGAGGCAGCGGAATGTAGCCTGGTCCGAGATGGAGAGCCTGAGGAATGAGAGGTGCAACCTCAGCCGTGAGCTTCAGCACAAGGAGTTGTACCTGGACGACGTACGCGAGGAGCTTCACCGCAGGCACTACGCTCAGGAGGAGTCTTCTCGTCACAGTGGTGCTGATAGTCTTGAGGTTGACATGAACATGCAGGTGGACTAGGGCGTCCGTTGTAAGATGGCTTGGCTAGTGTAGTCCGCTAGTTCCTAGGGGTTTTCTTTTGTGCGACCTAGAGTCTTATCATGTTAAGTTTGCATGATCGTGTGATGTAATTGAGCACTTGTTAAAAGTCCAGTGTATGTATGCTGGCAATACTGCGGATGTATGACAGTACGCTATGTTTTGACTTAATATTATTATTAGCGCAGTTGCGATGTGGAAATGAATTATTATGTCCGTACGAATGATCGATTGAATTTTTAATTCTCTCCATATCATTCTGTGCGGCATGATTCTTACATTTATTACCATTGTATCCAACTCCTAATGGTGAGAAAATATTATTGTTGACATATGCAGATGGTGTTCACTCGTAGCTCGGCTGGTAACCAAGGTGCCAGTGGCAGTGGCAGTGGGGGCCGCGGTGGTGGCCGTGGCATACCATTGGTGGTCGTGGTGCTCCTACTGGCGCTGGTGATCATGGTGCTCCCATTGGAGGAGGTGGGAGAGGTGTTCCCATTGGTGGTGGTGGTCGTGGCAGGGGCCATGCTGGAGATGAGGCCCATGGTGCACCACCTCCTCCTCCTCCAACTGCGGAACAGTTCTTCAACCAATTCCTGGGGAGTCAGCGCAACATTGAAAAACTTCTGCGTGCAAATCTCAATGACCACCATATGCACCATCAGAATCAGGGACCCCAGCCCAACCAGTACAGTGACTTCAAGGACTTCATGGATACAAAACCGCCTACCTTCAAGATGACGTCAGACCCCATAAAGGCTGATGCTTGGGTTGCCACCATGGAAGAGAGGTTTGCTTTGTTGAGGCTGACTGAAGATCTAAAAACCACCTATGCAGCTCACATGTTAGAGGATGAAGCTCAGCTTTGGTGGAGGCAGCACCGTATCACCTATCCTGAGGGGCAGCCTATCACTTGGGACATGTTTGTTCGTGCTTTCCGTGCTGCTCAAGTTCCAGCTTCTGTGATTGCTATGAAGAAGGCAGAGTTCCACAATCTGACCATGGGGACTCGATCTGTGAAGGATTATCACTACCAGTTCAACAGCTTGTCTCATTATGCTCCTGAATTAGTGAACACTGATGAGCTTATAAGCTTTCAAGAGAGGTCTGAGTACCAAACTGATGAAGACTGTGGGTACTTCTACCCACGTGTCATTTAATGACTTCTACAATGATTGCTTGATCCAAGAGAACCAGAACAACTTGCACTCAGCTTCCAAGAACCGCAAGAGGGTCAATGAAGGTGGTTCCTCTCAGTAGAGGGCTCCACCTGCACAACGTTTTCCATTCCGTGCTCAAGGCCCGAGGTTCAAACCTCCACCCAGGAAGAACTGGCCTGCACAGGGAGCTCAGAAGTTTCAGAAAGCTTTCAGAACACCTGTCAACCAGAACAAGCAGGGTCAGAGCAATGCAGTGGGGGCAAAAGCAACTTTTCATGGACCGTGTTATAACTGTGGACAGACTGGGCACTATAGCAGGTATTGCCCGCAGCCAAGGAAGCAGATCTCAGCACGTGCGCACCTGACCTCGATTGAGGAAATCCTTGCTGGAGAGCCCGTGATAGCTGGTATATTTCCTGTCAATGAGATTCCTGCTGCAGTTCTATTTGATACTGGTTCATCGCATTCGTTTATGAGTGAAGCCTTTGCACAATAACATGACCAGAAAATAACTGAACTGGGAATAGAGTTTTGTGTGAGCTCGACTGGGGCTGACATTAGCACGAAACAGATAGTTCAAGGAGTGAGTATAGATTTGGGAGATTGGAGATTCCGGCTGAACTTAATCATTCTGCCCGGACTAGGTATGGATGTAATAGTGGGAATGAGTTGGATGCACTTCTGGGGAGTAGTATTAGACACAACCAATAGAATGATCTATATCCGGAAACCTCTTGGTGAGGGGACGATCCAGATCCCACTTCCTAAGAAAACGAAAATTGAGAGAGTTACCTATGCTACCAAAACCATTCCAATTGAGGGAATCCCAGTAGTGAGTGAGTTCCCGGATGTATTTTCGGAAGATTTACCAGGCTTGCCGCCTGATCGAGAGGTAGAATTCCACATTGAACTGCTACCTGGAATGGTTCCGATCTGTAGGAGACCGTACCGAATGCCTCCCGATGAATTGAAAGAGCTTAAGGAACAGTTGAAAGAACTGCTTGACAAGGGTCTGATTCATCCCAGTACTTCTGAGTGGGGTAGCCCAGTCCTGTTTGTGAAAAAGAAAGATCAGTCACTACGCATGTGCGTAGATTACCGTATGCTGAATGCTGCTACGGTAAAGAACAAGTATCCTTTACCTCAGATTGATATCCTGTTTGACCAATTGTTCAAGCCTAAAGTGTTCTCTAAGATAGATTTGAGATCCGGCTATCACCAAATCAAAATTAGACCGGAAGATATACCCAAGACCGCTTTCTCCCCGAGATATGGGTTGTTTGAGTATTTGGTTATGTCATTTGGGCTAACCAATGCTCCGTCATACTTCATGCTTCTCATGAATACGGTCTTCATGCCGGAACTTGATAGATTTGTTGTGGTGTTTATTGATGATATCCTCGTATACTCTGAAAAAGAGGAGGATCATGCGAAGCACTTGAGAATTGTGTTGGAGAGGCTAAGAGAGCACAAGTTGTATGCGAAATTCAAGAAGTGTGAATTCTGGATGAGGAAAGTACAGTTCCTCGGTCACGTTCTGTCAGATGAGGGAATAACTGTGGATCCAGCCAACATTGTTAAAGTGCTGGAATGGGAATCACCCAAGTCAGTGCATCATGTGCGGAGTTTCCTCGGGTTAGCCGGATATTATCGTCGATTTATCCCGGGATTCTCCAAAATAGCCAAGCCTATGACTAACTTGCTTTAGAAGGGTGAAAAGTTTGTGTGGTCCGATAAGTGCGAAGCAGCTTTCCGCACCTTGCGGGAACTGTTGACCACTGCCCCAGTTCTTGCTCAACCTGACATAGAGAAGCCGTTTGATGTGTATTGTGATGCTTCGGGAATCGGTTTGGGATGTGTGTTAATGCAAGAGGGTCGATGTGGAGGTATAAACTCCATATACCCTCACGGCCTAGTTTGGGCCGACACGCTATCATCAGGCCGGCCCATCAAGCTTCAAGACCGATCGGCTCAGCCGGGCCTGGACCTAAAACGGGCAAGAATATCGAAGACCGACAAGGAGGACAAGACCTAGCCGAGATAGGAAAGTTTAGACTTGTAAAGTATGTAAACTTAGTACCGATAGGCTAGTTCCGACTTGTAACCTTGCTCCCGCGATATATAAGGAGAGCAAGGACCCCCATGCCGAGGAGAGAATCCGCATAACGCACGACTCATACATCCACATCATAATCGAAACGAGAGCGGGACGTAGGGTATTACGCTTCATAGCGGCCCGAACCTGGGTAAACCTTGTGTGATTGCTCCCTGTTTATGTCTTGCTCGCAATCTCGTGCGCCTTCCGCCAATCCATTACCGGTCAGGGCATACCCCTGGTCGGACTATCGCCGATATTTCGTCGACAGTGGCGCGCCAGGTAGGGGGTGCGCACCGAGATTTCACGTCGATCAAGATGGTTTCCTTCCCGGCTTCCATGACTTTCGAAGCTGGCCTCACCTTCAACTTCGGAACGTTCACCTGGACTTCCAACTTAGCAACTGCCACTACAACTCTCACGCCTCCGGCTATCACGCCAACGATGGCACCAACAATGGTGGCTGCGCCAAACCGATCCAACTCATCCCTGACCACCATTGCAGCCCCAACCAATCCACTACGATAGTTGACGGCACGGCGTCAACACCTCCGACTGTCCTAACCAAAGGAGGCATGTCAGCAACACGGATCTACTCCGTTTGATCCATCAACAAGACATGAGGTTGACAGAAACCCATGCCAACTATGAGTTGCTCCGACGACGCGTCAGTCGCGATCGACAAATCGCGCGACAACAACGAATTCCTAATCTATCAACACAAGGACAAAACAACCGTCGTAGAGTCACTTTTGGACACTCCGAGCGGCCACGTTTGCAGCCGGTGAATCTACAACGACGCGTTCCAACAAATCCTCGTGGCAACCATACATGGCCAGATGGTGGCAGAAACCCACATCAGCTCCGACCACGGCCGATCATCGTACGCGGTGGTCGGAGAGGCCAGCCAAGCAACATACGGCAGAGAATCCTGGCCGATATCCAAAATCTGAGAGAGAGGACTTCACAACAAGCCTCACGGGACAACAGCAGTCCAGATCAGACAACACAAACTACCCAACACGATGTGCCTAGTCGGAGTTACGCGTCAACGTACAGATAAATATGGAAACGCCCGTCGCAACGAACGACGGCGACGCCCGCCGAGAAATCCGACGAACCGGTCGGAACCCGCCAACTGCACCTACTTTGCCGCAACGCAGCAGAACGATCCCCACAAAACAACACATCCAACGCTCGGTTGTTTGCGAACGTCGACCGAGCTAGCCGCCGCCCTTCGTCACGGCGACCGGTCCGAAGGGATGAACAACGGAGGGAGAGGCGACGCAAGAGAGATATTGACCGCCATGACAACATCGGGTGCAACGGAGCAAAGAGAACGGCCACGAGCGGGATCAACTCGGCCTCCCTCAATGACAAGCGCGTCAGCACACAGGGCCAGGGCACTTGCTGACCGACACCAAGACGTAGAAAGAAAGCGAAGGGAAGAGCGCCAAAAACACATGGCAGCAACCAGAGAGAATCGCCGCAGTTTCGGCATAAGCCCATTAAGGGATGGCACAAGGGATTCACCTAACATGGATGAGCCTCATTGTTGTACCCAACCCATACAGACGACTACTGTACACAAACGTGCTCGGAGCCCTCCTCCTGGACGAATGGTTCCGTCTGTTCAAACAAACCGTAATGGTTTCATCACTCCCTTCTTGGACAATTTACAGACCAGAGAACCAAACTAGAGGCTCCCTAGTCCAACTCCTCCCCGAGGACGGATACCTCCGCACACCGAGCACATATTCCCTAATCCAATAAACCCCGCCAATCTTCGGCGCATCGAACAGCCGATCACCGGGCGCAAAACATCCGAAGGCATGTTCATAAACGGCGAGTGGTACGAAGTAGTACAAAAGGGAAGCCGGTTCGAGAAGAACTCAAGCTCCTTAGATTCTTTTACGATGTACCTTTTCCAAAAAGGACAATCTCAATACTACTCGAACGGGATAAGTATATCCGACCACGTCCGACGCCGAGACGATCAAGTCCTGGATGATGACGACCTACCGCTCGCACCGAAGAAGACCCGGTCATGGTCCACGACTTGGAAGAAGGCGAAGCGAGCCGGAAAATTGAAACAACAAGAGATGAAATCTTCTCTTTTATCGACAAGTTTTCTTTTTAGGCGATTTCCCTTTCAAGGTTTAAGTTAGCGTCGCCGTACACATCGTTGTAAGTCATTCTAATGACAAAAAGCAATTTAATGTGTACTATTTTATAAGAAATCAAGTTCTTCGTGTCAAACACTTGAGCACATGAATTTTTCTTGTCATTCAAAGGAAAATCATCCCTCAGATCTGACGCGTTACGACATTCTCTAAACAGAGGATTTCAAATCCTGAAACAAAATCCTACGGCATAAACATGACAAAGTCATAAGATAGGATCAAAATAAGAGATAAATAAAAGGAATCTCGAAGGATTCCGGCACAAGACACATCTCAAAAGATCCAACTCTTTCATTAAAAATATAAAATTTTTTACAAACGGGGACTGATTGCATCTAAAGCAATCTAGTCATCCCCGAACAGCCTTGCCGACCACCAGTCAACAGAGTCGCGGCGACGACGGCCTCCGCCGCCCGGTGAACTCGACGGCGCCGCCCTCCATGGCGTCATGCGCCGCCACCGACAGCTCCATGCCACGGACATCAACACCCGAGATGGCATCGACGGTGGCATAAGCGGCGGAAGCACCATGACGAACGCCATGAACCGCCACTGCGGCCACTTGGCCGGGGATCGCCGCCAGCCGCGCGATGACATCGCCGCCCTGGGCGTTCACCGCATCCACCGCGGCATGCGCGGCCTCCCGCAGCTGCTCCAACTGCTCCGTCGCCTGCAAAAACAGTAAAGCTTAGAACAACAAGCACCTAAATAAAATAGGGAGTATGAACGGGAAAAAGGAAAACGACACTCACCGCCGACCCCGATGTCGCGGCCTCGCGCCGCCGCCGGCGCGTGTCCACCTGACCTTGCGGGCCGCCTCGTCCGCCGCCTCATAGACGGCGGCGTTGGCTTCGCGTCGAAGTCGGCGGCCCGCCGCTTCTCCGCTTCCCGGCTCCTCCCCGGGCGGAGGAGAGCGCCTTCGGGAACAGGTCGGCGTTCGCCTCCGCCGCCCTGGTTGCTTGGTGGCCTCCGAGTAGAGGTCCCGATGCGCTCCGCTCCGCCCTACGGCGGGTCGAGCGTAGACACCGGGAGTTCGCCGAGAAACCGCCGCCGAACGCGGGGTGGAGACACCGGCGGCCGCCGCGTCGCCTCCGCCACGACAGAGCCACATGCTCCGCCGCGGCAATGGCGCTCCGGCCTCCACGACCGGAGCCACCCGCTCGGGGCCGCAGCCTCCGGCACATCCCGCGGCTCCTCCGCCGCCCTCCTCGCGCCTCGGCGGCGCCGCAGCGAGGTGCCCGCCGCACCTCCAATGGTCGGAGGGTGTACCTACATTGTGAACGACGAATTGCGGTTACACCAAAAGACGAAAACCCCAAGATTAATCAAGGAAAACTCCAATCCAAGCTCACCTCCTCCGTGGCCTCACCTCCCGAGGGGGAGTTCACCGACTCCTCCTCCCCCCGCCGGCGCTTACCATGACGGCGATCCATCTTGATGGTGGCGGCGCGAGTAGAGGATCTAAAACCCTAGGCTTTGAGAGCAGGAGAAGAAGAGCGGAATAGAGAATGCGCCGCGTGTCTGAACTCCCGCCGCAGCCGCAATTTATAGAGAGATTGGAGGACTCGAGAAGGCAACCGACGAGATCATGGGTAATCAAAACCCCGCGGCCCTCTCGTTCCCCAAGAACACGAAGCGACGAAAACCGCTCCACTCAGGCGACGTGCATTTATACCTTCCCCTCGCATCGGGAACCCCCCGAGCGCTCGCCGACGCACATCGTCAGGAAGGTGGAGCGATTGAGGCACCGACACGATGGTCCCACCACATCAGCAAGAATTGACTTGGCCAAGACTAAAAACCGTGCGCCAGATGGACGTGACAGGTCGGTTGCTGATGTACGGTTGCATCAGCAAGCGAATATTTTTTGCTCCACACGCGATCATGACGTGACACGACGGACAAAAGATAAGTATCCAATATCTCTAATAAAGTTTCTATTTTATTTATCCATTCATTTCAAAAAACCACACTTTGAAAAAACCAGTTTGCACAAATTTCTTTCCTCAAACACGAAGCAAATCGGAATGCACCGTCTCTCGGTCTCACTCGCTACGTGTTCACAAACTCCAACGCTATACAACACAGAGTGCGCCACGGCGCTCCCAAAGGAAAAGGGCTCCAAACATTCCGGCACCGCGCCGTTTGTATAGGATCATCTAATCCCTAAGGCCCGGTCGCTCTTGAATGAGGAAGAGAAGAGTGCCGCGGCAATTTTTTCTTCCAAACTTGTAATAAGCATAACCTACCCTTCGCATAACAGAATTTTATATACCTTATGACCATTCTTTCGGAACAAAGGCATGATCAAAGCCCGCAACGGGAAGACGGTGGCTCACAAAGAAAATACGTATAAGTGCTCTCCTAACCTAACATACATGCCTTCTCCGATCTTTTTTCACAAAAGATTTATTTACACGAACTACTTCAAAGTACGTTCGAAAAATTATTTACAAAGTTAAAAACACTTTTTTTCTTTGTATCAAATGGTCAAGTACGTCACCCCTCCAACAAAAACAATCGGCGTGCACGTCTCTCGATCAACCCCGCTACGTGTTCACGGCTCCAACGCTATACAACACAAGGGTGTCGCGAGTCGCCTCCAATGGAAATAGGGCCCTAAGTGATTCGGCAAACGCGCTATTCACTATAGGTCACCTACACACCCGCGGACCGATTAACTCTAAGGAGAGGTGATTACTAAAAACCATTCTCAAACAATACATCCCGATACAACTCTATGTCATAGATTATATCAAATCAATACGATTCAGCATACCTCATCAAAACATTCACTCATACCAAATTTTCTCTTTGCAAAGCAACAACTCGAAGAAGCGTTCCAACCCGCCGTAACAAAATTACAAAAGTATAGCATCAATAATTCAACCCACACAATCCGACAAATTTGAGGGGATTTTTTCGCCAATGATACCGGTTATTCTAGCACACAAATAGCTAAGCTATTTCATGGGTTTAGATTCAAAACCATGGTCTCACGGCCACGCCGGGGCCGAGTTAAGTAGCAAAGCCGCCTTAACTTAATCATGACAAAGTTATGGCATGGTTCAAACCGACCAGCCCAAATGAAATTTGGCCTCTCGGTCTCACTCAAAGAGTGGTCGGAAACACATAAAGCACGACACGATGATCGGTTTATCTTTTTTAGACCCCGACATAACGTGTTCCACCTCATCTCGGACCACGAGAGGTGACATGGGCTAGATCCTTCTTTTAGAGCTTGCTGCAACATATACTATCTTACAGCAACCTCGAGGACTACGTGGGCCCACGTCATTTGCATGACTCGGCCTGATCCTTTCTCTTTACAAAGAGTTTAGTTTCAAAACTAAGCTAAGGCAACGACCAATCACGACAGATACCATGTGATGGCAGGCATCACATATTAACGAGGGCCCACGTCTCCAGATTTGGGACCCTTTCAAAATTCTTTTTTCTTTTCAGGAGCATCATAAATCTTTCGGTCAAAACCGAAAACGTCAACCAAAGATGTAAGCAAAGTGTGGTCGGAAGCATTAGACGGTCCTCCAAATTTCACTCGGACCACATGTCGAACGTGTGTCCGACCACCCTTTCTCACTCAACCAAGCAAGACGGTGTTTTTCCCTCAAGATCCATGATGCTCGGGGACTAGCCGTGGAGGTATAAACTCCATATACCCTCACGGCCTAGTTTGGGCCGACACGCTATCATCGGCCGGCCCATCAAGCTTCAAGACCGATCGGCTCGGCTGGTCTGGACAGCCTAAAACGGGCAAGAATATCGAAGACCGACAAGGAGGACAAGACCTAGCCGAGATAGGAAAGTTTAGACTTGTAAAGTATGTAAACTTAGTACCGAGATAGGCTAGTTCCGACTTGTAACCTTGCTCCCCGCGATATATAAGGAGAGCAAGGACCCCCATGCCGAGGAGAGAATCGGCGTAACGCACGTACTCATACATCCACATCATAATCGAAACAGAGAGCAGGACGTAGGGTATTATGCTTCATAGCGGCCCGAACCTGGGTAAACCTTGTGTGATTGCTCCCTGTTTACGTCTTGCTCGCAATCTCGTGCGCCTTCCGCCAATCCATTACCGGTCAGGGCATACCCCTGGTCGGACTATCGCCGATATTTCGTCGACAGTCGAGTCATAGCTTATACCTCGAGACAGTTGAAGAAACATGAACAGAATTATCCTACTCATGATCTAGAGCTAGCAGCTGTGGTACATGCATTAAAGATTTGGAGACATTATCTTCTTGGCAACATCTGCAACATATATACAGACCACAAGAGTTTGAAGTACATCTTTACTCAGAATGAGCTAAACATGAGGCAACACAGATGGTTAGAACTGATAAAGGATTATAACCTACGATTGCAATACCATCCTGGTAAAGCAAATGTGGTGGCTGATGCGTTAAGCCGGAAGTCACATTGTCAGGCGATGCAGCCCCTGCTCCCTGACAACTTCGACTTTATGCATCCAGTCATTGCAAAGAACATCCAATTAAGCTGTGAACTTGAGAGCAAGATCAAAGAGGGTCAGAAAACTGATAGTATGACTGACATATTCAAGAAGAAGTTAGAAACTCAACCATCTTAAAGGCTTACCGTAGATAACCATAGGGTTTTATGGTTCGATAACCGTTTGGTGGTACCACGAAATCCTGAGATCAGAAAGCTCATCATGGATGAAGCACATCTATCAAAGCTGACCATACACCCTGGCAGTAGCAAGATGTTTCATAGTCTGAAGGCTCGATATTGGTGGCCTTACATGAAGAAAGAAATAGCTGAATATGTTGCAAAGTGTGATGTATGTTGTAGAGTCAAGGCTGTGCATTTGAAACCGAGTGGTCTCTGTTGATGTCTATTAAGTGCAACTGAAATAAGGAGGGTTCCGCAAGCGCACAGAAAGTATCATCGTAGCATTTTAACCAGGAGTAATCCAGGTATCGTTATTTATAATTTTACCACTGGGAAGGGAATGCACTGGATAATGAGTGATGAGCAATGCACATGCAATAATGAAGAGCTCAACCTTGTCTGTATTGATCATCTCATACAGGGTAAGTGTCACATAAAATATAGGAATGAATGATAAATGACATAAGATAAATGAGAGCATTTAGCCACATAAAATAATAGTAATAAGCCATCTCAACTTAGCACTCTAAGCTTATAACACTAGCATGGACTAGGATGATCTAGGGTGTAATCCTATGTTATTCTAACTATAAGGTCAAAGCATACAATGATTAGTGCAAAAACATCTAGCAATCATGGCGGGAAAAGGTTACATCTATGCATAGTGATATTACCGAGAAGACTAGAGACATAGCAATGACTTCAATGTAATAGGTTTGTTCGCTAGACCTATACTCGGGAGAAGGGCTACAAAGGACTCAACAGACTCGTCACTCCCGCGATCTACCTCACGATCCGGAATATAGGGTGCAATCGCAGATAAATACGGTCTAGGCACCAAGCCTACACAATATTTACCACTCACCCATCGATCTAATGAGCAAGCGCTATACGATCCTATGCATAAACATAATTCTAGTCCAACTATGCTAAACATATAATCAAAGTAAACTAAGAACAATATAATTGAGAACATAATCAAATAGAGCAAAGTCAAGTCTGATATAATAGAATAGAATAAAGTACTACTCATAGTATCACGAACAATGATGAATATTACAAGAATGTAGAGGGGAATTACCAAGAACTCCGACAGATCCGGACTCCAAGCTAGGCTTGATTCCCTCTAGATCTATTCCTATGTAGCTATGCTACTAAACTATGGAGCTCTAATTGAGATGGTGGCTCGGCTTCTCGAATCCTCTCGATGAATGAAAAGAGAATGAATTAGGGTTTCACCCGGGGGCCGGGGCTCAATATATAGCCCCCTAGGATGCACCACAAACCCTCGGATCAAACCGACCTAAATGGACGATAATTATTCATCCTCAAAGGCGGTGGAGGCGGGATCCGCGAGACTCAACGTGATTGGTTGAGGTGGGCGTCGGCCGACTCCCCCTTGGGCGGCCGACTCGGCCAATGCCGGTGGGCCCTGTGTTTCAGTGTCGCCTTCGGAGTCTTCTAGAATATACAATTTCACCCGTTCGGTCTTTATCTCTATGTAATCATGACATGTGGGCCTCCTTTGGTTCTCTTTCTGATAACCCCCTTCAGAAATAGACAATCACCAAAACTTGTGGAATTCTGTCAGTGTAACCCCTATATCTAACAGGTGAGCTCATATTAGTCCTTTCTCTTGTTGTGTTGATGGTATAAAATTGATACTTAACGACCGTCAACAAACTCCCCCAAGCTTACCTTTTGCTCGTCCATGAGCAAAGATAGACTCAGTGATGGATCAGGAGTTGCTGCAATGCTTTCACTTCTCACAAGTACACATGCGTTCAAACAAGAACTCTCCTCCGGATTAAAGTGAACTATTCTGACTCAAAACTCACTCATATTACCTTTCACCATGGGGCTTGTAACCGTCACTTGGGTCTTGAGTAGTTGAAAGATAGAACGGTCAAGTCAAACGCCATGTTTCTCGCTCTTTGATCAACTATTATCCTGGAGTTTTTGCAAGGTTTTGAAATAAAACTCGAGTTCCTTGTATGAACCTCTCGGTCTCTCATTTGTGGTATTTCGGATCCTCTCCAAGGCATGAGTAGTGTATGCCTTCTCTTTCTCTCGAATATGTGGTATTTGTGGAAATAAGGCATAATGGAAAGTGCCTTCTCTCTCTCACCCTACTTTCTAATAGGCTTATATGGAGCTCATAGGTGGGGAGACACTCAAACTCACTTGCATATATTGCACGCTTAAGACATGGATCCAATAGGAACTAAAATAATAATAAAGTCATATGTGCATGTGAATGAGGAAACGGAATGGATGATAAGATGATGATAGGATGATGATGATAAGAAAATGATTATGAGGGGTACTCAACTGGTGAACATCTACTTCTACACTTGCTCCTTTGGGGATAACATGACTCCCTTTCTTTGGAAACCTTGAAACTTCTTGAAACTTCTTGAAAGGAAGGACTTGGGTACTCTTTTCTTTCTTCTCTCTTTTCTTCTTTTTTTTTAGAGCAACCAATCCTCTGAAAACAAAACTTTAGCAACGGGGAGTGTATAACTTGAAATGATAATGACTGGAGCTTTTATGTAGGCAATTGGAACGGCGATGATTTTTCTAGATGTTCACTCCCAGGATAGGAGTAAAACCTTTTCTGGATGAAGTGAAATAAGTGGTGTATGTATATGTGGATGGATGGATGGATGCGTACTCCCAGGGTAGGAGCAGCATAGGTGCGTATCTCCAGGGTAGAGATAGCACGATATGTGGTGGATATGGATCTATATGTGGGTGGTAATTCTAGGGACAGAAGTAGCACAAAATGAGTGTAACATTTATAAAATGGGTGCATGCTTCTGAGGACAGAAGTAGCATAGATCAATGGATGGAGAGCACATAGTATTGACTTTTAACTGCATAACTGATTCCTTATGGGTCCACAAAAGATAACCACACTCAATGCCTATAAAGACTACACTCAAGCCTACAATATGATCTATATAAACAGATGGGTTTTCCTAATCTAGTAAGCATGAATATCTGGCCGTGGTAGGAATTTGAACTCTCATCATAAAGGAACTCATCATGCAAGAGTTTAATATTTTCACGAGATAAATTCTCCGGAACTCCGGTATCTCTAGGAACAAGATGGACAGCAGCTCAAAACCTTCCCATATTATACCCGTCAACCACTTAGACTTAGATCAAGTGTTTGCTACCCACAAATTTCAGGCTCAGAGCAAATCTCAAATCTAAACAGTTGTGTCCAAAACTCGGGAGAGTGCAAGGTTGAAAACTAGGTACTTGAAAGGAATTACGGCAGAGCAACTATTCATCATCTCCATGTAGAGTTTATTCTAGGGATCACTTGAAAGACAAATTGCAAGAGCTCTCCAAAAGATAAATAGGGAAATCTTTCTGGGTTTCTATGGTTATGCATCTTTTTTTAGTTGTTTTAACAAAGCACATTCTAACAAGGCATAAATAGATAAATTGGAAACACTTAGCTTGGTACACGGGGATGCTCTCCCCAAGCCGGATGTTGACATAGTCTCGCGATGTTGCCGAGGCACCGAAGACGTTCTAGTCCTCCGGAGTGTTGTAGATGGTTGCTTGTTGGAGACGGCGTTCGGGCAAAGACTCCGACGGGGACTGGATGTCCTTCGCCCGTTAGCTCTTCTTGATCCTTGCTGTTACGTGAAGCTCAAATAGACAACAAAGCTTGTGGAACTAATTAAGTGTTAGTGATAAAAACCTCTAGGCCTTGGTTGTCTAGAATTTTCCTAACTTAAAACTCATTCTAACGGGATCACAAGAAATATTTTTATCTTTTTATTATTTAAGGAATGCGAGACGGGGAAAGATAAATATGCTTTGAGAAATTATTTTTGTGCCACCACGGTGAATGACTATCCACATGAGGCTTGATGTTTTTCTGGATGCAAATGCAAAACATCTTTATTTTCTTTCTTCTAATGCAGAGATAAAAAAGTAAAGATGCAACTAAGATGTAAGTGGGGAAATAAATATGCTAAGGTAAAAATGAAATGCTAAAAAAGTAATTGCTGATAAATACCAAGTTACCTCTTGGCGTAGCGTTCGGTGGTTTTAAGTCCTCCGAAACGGGACTTGTCATGTTCTCTCATTTTTCAAGGGGCGCATTGGCCGGCGCCTCGATGACGTCGCCTCTTGTATAGGAATGGTTTCGATTTTTCTTTTACCTTCCATACCTTCTTTGTTGGAGAGGGTGACCTCGAGGAGGAAGCTTCTTGGATCACTTGTTTCTCTTCTCGTCGGGTAGCACCTCTTCTTCTTCCGCAACGTTCTTCTCTTACGGGTACCGATCTTCATATCTAGACACTTCTCCCTCATAGTCGGCCCATCCATCTCGTAGTGATGTTCTTCTTGTTCGCGACGGGTACGCTGCCTTCTCCTTGCTCTGTTCTTCTTGGGCTCCTCAGTGATTATATAATTATTGTTGAAGTAGCGGTGTACCTTCTCGGTGGGAAAGTGGAAATGGATCTCTCCTGTCCCAATATAGATGATAGCTCTAGTGGTGTTCAGAAATGGTCTTCCTAGGATGATCGGAGGATCGTAATCATCTCCCATATACGAAGCGGAATGTCTGATCTGCCATTTGCAGCTGTGCATAGGTGGGCTCCAAAGGCATAGTGCCATATAGATACTCATAGGTTACCTTTGCCATAATGTTGACGCCCGATCCGGTGTCACAGACAGCTTTATTGAAAGAGCTTCTGTTGATGGAGCATTGAATGGTTGGGACACCTGGGTCATCCTTTGAAAGGTCCCTTGTTTGGTTTTGATAATTGAGTGACAACTTAGGTGGACTAATTGTGTGATCATGAGAATACACGGGGTTTAGTCCACAAGTGATTGTGAGATGAAGGAGCTTCATTGAATATGTGACATGACATGGAGTCATGTGACCGATGGTGAAGATCGAGATGAGGCTTGGCTCGAGACCGGAGGGTGTGTGAAGGACAAGTCGAGGCAAGGAGCGACGGACCATGAGATGGTGAAGCTCGGGCAAGACTTGGTTCCGATGGACCATGAGGCGGTGAAGAGCAAGTGAGATCAAGATCAATGAACCAAGAGGGTTGCATGACGATATGAAGTGGATCATATCATCTTGAGATCGTGTCGGTGCATGTGTTGCATTGGTACTCCGGTGGAAGACGGTGGAAGTGGAAATGCGCAAGGCAAAGGTATGCTATAGGGCATTTCATTTCACCGGTCATGAGGTGTGTAGAGAAGTTGATGACCGGATTTAGGATTGATAGCCGTACTATCAAGAGGGGCAAACTTGTTTGCATCTCGGTCATCTAGTGCCACTTGAGTGATCGACATTGCGACATGCTAGGATCGAGTGGCGCCGTGAGAACAAGAGAAAAATCCTTTGAAAATGATTGTGAAAATGCTAACACACATGCACATGGTGATGTACACTTGGTGGTGTTGGCACATTTACAAAGGTGGCATTGATCGCGCGTTGGTTTGCGGGGTTGAGTTGGGTTTGGGTCCCTCTCTCCCTCCCGCCGAGCTTGCGAGGTGGGATTCGGCGCTTTCGGGAAAATTGGAGGCATATTTTCTATTGCGCCGGATGCAAAATGTGGTTGAAAACATGCTATCTCTGGTGTACAAGTTGGCATACTCGTTGGATAGCGTGGTGGAGAAGATCGCATTTTCGACGGGTCAAATCATGGATTTACAAGCGCCGGACGCGGCGGCCGGACGCGCAGCGGCGGAGGGCCGGACGCGTCCGGCGCGTGGTGGCTGGCGTGGCGGGCGGCTGTCGGGCGCGCTGCGGCGCTGGACTCGGAGGTGGCGCGTCCGGCGGTGGCCGGACGCCGACCGAAACTTCCGGAGCCGGGGCGCGCTTAGCGGCCGCTCGGCCGGACGCGGGGCCGACGACGCGGGCGCCGGACTCGGGCGGTCGGTTGAGCGGCGTCCGCGCGTGTTGCGCAGACTTCTTCGCGCGACGGAGTTAGCCGTTGGGCATCAACGGTCGACTTCAAACGGCAGTGACACGTGGTGCTTTGTGGAGCGCCGGACGCGGCTTGGAGTGTCCGGCGGTGGAGGCCGGACGCGTCTGGCGCGCCTGACTTTTGCCAGCATGGGGGCAACGGCTATTTTAGCCCTTGGGGCTATAAATAGAGGGGTTGGCCGGCCATGGCTGGTTGCTTAGCACCTTGGGGACTTGGTGTCCACCTTGGAGAGTGCTTGGAGAGCCCTCTACTCACTTGAGCTTGATAGAGATCATCCGATCGAGTGAGTGAGCGATTCTAGTGCGTTGCATTGAGAGATTTGCATCGAGTGGCACTAGGTGATCGTGTTGCAAGCCGGTGTGCTTGTTACTCTTGGAGGTCGCCACCTCCTAGACGGCTTGGTGGCAAGAGACTTCGTTGAAGCACCACGTGGAGATTGTGTGGTGCTCCGAAGGAGGATTTGTGAGGGGTTCTTGAGCCTTCCCCGCGGAGCGCGAATTGGCTACTCTAGTTGAGTGTGGCTTGGAGGATCCCGTTCTTGTGTTGATTGGAGTTGGGGCTCCCTAGACGGGTTGTTGGCAGTGAGCCAACTTGAGCGGCCATCTCATCACCGGTGTATCGCCACAACTGGACGTAGCTTGGTGGCGACCAAGTGAACCAGGGGAAAAATCGTGTGTCGATTTGTGATTACCGAGGCTTCGACCTCCTTGTGCTTGTGTGTGAGGCTTCGACCTCCCTTGTGATTGTGTGCAGGTGGTTGGTCTCTACGCCCGGTGATTCGCCACCGCCGCGACTTCGTGTGTCCACTCTTTGCGGTGGTTTGCATCCCCTCTAGCTCAAGCTTGCATTTTCATTTGTTACATTCTTGCTTAGCTTGAGTAGTGGCTCTTGTGCTCGTTTGCTTGTGTAGCTAGTTGAGCACCTTCTTGCTTGTGTAGCTAGAAGTAGTTTTAGTGTCTTGCTTAGCTTGTGTAGTTAAGTGAATTGCGCTCTTGGGTTCGGCTTGTGTAGCCTTGTCCTTGAGCATCTAGTGAGCTTAGGTTTGGCTTAGTGCTTTTGCTCATTAGAATTGTGTAGGTGCTCCTAGGTTCGCTAAAGTACTAGTTGCTTAGGTTTGTGTGACCTTGCAAGCTAGAATTGTTTAGGTGAGCACTAGCTAGTTTAGCACCTTGCTTCTTGTTTAGGATCTTTTACAAGGTGCTACTAGAGTTGTAGTTAGTGGGGGTTAGTCTTGGCTAGACCGATAGTTTTAATTCCGCATTTGTTTTGGTTAGCCGGTGCGTAAGTTTTTAGGAAGGACTATTCCCCCCCCCCCTCTAGTCCATCTCGACCCTACACGTGGTATCAAAGCCGGGTCTCTCATTTTAGTGGTCTTCACCGACTCGAGAGGATGGCAACTAGAGGGATAGATGTTGAGTGCTCTTGTGACACGCACACTTTTGATGGCACGAACTTTGCATGGTGGAAATACCATATGCTTGATCACTTTCGTGCCTCGGGACCTAAGGTGTGGTGGGTGATCACTAGTGGGATTAATGTCGCCATGGATCACAAGAACCTCACCAAAGCTCAAAAGGCTCTCTTTGATCTTGATTCAAGTGCTTTATTGTACTTATATGATGCTTTGAGCTTTGATGTGTATGAGAAGGTGGATTCTAGTGTTTCCGCTCATGTGATGTGGGAATCCATCAAGCACACCTATGGTGATGCCTCCACATGGGATGATGGAAAGTACAAGGTGGAGGAGCCCGAGGTGATGCCACTTGAGGATGTTGAGCATGACCACAACAAGGTGGTTGTGGAGGATTGCTCCACCTCAAGGTCAAGTGAAGATGATGAACTTCCTACAACAAGTTCACTTGACGATGATGATGATGATGCCTCAAGTGAAGCAAGTGAAGATTCTACCTCAAGCTCACTTGATGATGGCAATGAGAGTGATGACTCTACCACAAGCTCACCGACATCATCACATTGCTACATGTTACATGGTGACCGCAAGGTAAAAATTGGCAATGTGATCTTTGATTGTGATGATCCAAGTCTTGAGCTTGTGGTTAAGTTGTCAAGAGCTTTAGAGAAGGAGTTTGCTAAAACAAGCCAATTGGAAAATGAAAACTCTTTTCTAAAGAACACATGTGAACAACAAGAGCATCTACTTTATGTTACTACTTGTTCACATGATGTGCTAAAATTGGCTCATGAGGAACTTAGTGTTGCTCATGATAACTTGGTTCAAGAACATGCGTTTCTCACTAAGAAGTTTTGCAATGAAGAAGCTAAAACTAGTGAGAGCTCATCACTTGGGTCAAATGATCAATCACATGTTACTAACCCTTGTGATGTAGGGAAGAAGCATGTATCCACCTCTTGTGATGATTTATTATCTATGCCATGTTCTTCACATTTAGATGCTTGTTCTTCTTCTATGTCTTGTGAGACAAACCTTTTGAAGGAGAACAATGAGCTCAAAAAACAAGTGAAGAATTTGAGCAACAAGCTAGAGAGGTGGACCAACTCTCATGTCACTCTTGATCATTTGTTGAAGAACAAGAGAAGATTTGGTGACATGAGTGGTCTTGGTTACAACAAGAAGAATGTTGGGTTGGGTGGATTGCCAAAAGTCTCTCACTCTCAACTCTTGGAGAGTTACAAGAAGTATGGCAATTTGAATGGCATCAACTACAACAACACCAACATCAAAGGCAAAAGATGGGGCAAGAAGAAATTTGAGAGAACAATGAAGAAGCTAAAAGAAGAGAAGCTATCTCATTTCATGTGCTTCAAATGCCGTGAAATGGGACATCTAGCTAAGGATTGCCCTATCAAGAAGCCTCAAGTTGAGCCAAGATCAACACCCCAAGATCAAGTCAAGATCAACCATGAAGTCAAAGTTGATGACTTGAAGATGATGAAGAAAAAGACAAGAAGGGGTGGAAGAGCAAGGCATCCAACTCCTATCCAAGATGCCAAGATGATGATGAGCAAGATTCAAGAGAAGAACACTCATGCTCACATCAAGTGCTTCAAGTGTGGTGACATGGGACACTTTGCCTCAAAGTGTTCCAACAAGCTTGAGAAGAAGGCTCAAGCAACTCGTGAGAGGCAAGGCCATGAAGAGCATCACAAGAGCAATGAAGAGAAGGCTCTACCAAAGAGAAGATGCTATTCATGCCGGGAAAGGGGACACATGGCACATTCATGTCCCCTAGGTAAAACTTCTAAGCTTAGTTCAATTAATGATACTAATATGCTTAGAAAGGATGGTGATGGTACCTCTTCGGTTGCTATTGCAAAACATCCCGCTACTCATACTAAGGCTTTGCCTAAGTATGTTGCTCCTAACTTGAGAGGACCCAAACTTGTTTGGGTACCATCAACAAGTGGATGAATGTTTGTAGGTACCATGGCATTGGAGGCTTGATTCAATTGAGCTCATATTCTTCATCATATGATTGAATCAAGTATTGAAGCTTAGTGCTACTCTCAACCCAATGCCAAGTCATGACAAGTAAAGTCCAAGTGCTACAACATACAAGTGCAAAGTCAAGTTGTGGTGATCAATGGTCATATGTGATGGCTTGCAAATTATTTTGAGTTGAAGCTTGCTATTGGAAGATCATGTGCTACCAAGGTATATCTATTGTTGATCATATTCATTTGGATGCATATGAGTTGATTGAATTGGATATATATGCTTTGGTTGCTTGTTATGAGATGTTTGAATGGATTAAATGCCTAGTAATCAAATTTGAGTTAGTTTGGATGAATATGATCACAAGATGACTTTTAGTGAGTGGTTTGACTGGACATATGTCTTGTGATGATGTTCAAACAAGTTGACATCAAGTTTGAGTCACTTTTGAAGAAGCATAGCTCAATTGCTTAAATCTGTCCAAATTCTGAAATTTGAGCTAGCTATGATCAAGTCTGAGTTTGATGAATCAAATCTTATTAAAATGGCTTGAATTTTGGTATGCATTCTCTATGCTTATGATTCAACATGCTGTGCAAATTTCATGAGAATTGGATAAGGATTGCTACAGTTTTGGAGTAGCTCTTATCAGTTATAGTGCAGCAGTTTTCGGCATGTAGCAGTGTGAGAAGATGTGAAATCTGGCAGCAATCTAGAAGGCCAATGAAGCTCAAATTTTTACAGCTGCATGAAGACTTAGTGATGATCATTTCGACCAAATTTCATGGTTTTTGGAGCTGTACATTGGGAGATATGAGTTAATCTTTGAAGGCTACAGAATCTGCCAGAAAAATCTAGTGTCACTCACATTGAAAGGTCCTCAAGTTGGAATCATGATTACAAGTGGTTGAGGAACCTATGTTTGATTTATTGAATATCAAGATCAAGCTCAAGAGAAGAAAGAAAAGGACTTAAAGAAGAACTCAAGCTGCTTCATCTTATCAAGTCCAAGGATCAATCAAATGAATGGAAATTCAATTGAGTGTCAAGGATTGTTCTTAGTGAGATCACTTCTCTCCATCGAGGAGGTGTGCCGCCCATGAGGAGATGGGATTGACAAGTGAGCTTGGAAGGCCGACATGGAAGTGATGATCTAAGGAGGTTCAAGATGCTTAGTTGAATATATCAAGAAGATTGATCAAGAAAGCAAGCAACATCCAAATAGAGAGCAATACATGACAAATCAAGTGATAATGCAAGTGATATTCTCTGATGCAAGCAAAGATCAAAAGAAGAAGCAAGTCAACCACAACAAGAGAGTGTACTTGATCATAAGTGGTTCTTATCTCATATGGGTGAAGCATGAAATTCATCATGGGTATCTATTGGTCTTCACCAAGCTATTGAATGGACTTCACATTGCTATTGGAGTAATGAAATTGGAATCTCATGACTATCCTCTACTCCAAGATAGCAAAGGTGACATTGATTGACATATGCATACATATTGTGCTAAGGACTTATTTAGTGCATATAGTCATGATATCTAGGAGCATTCATGAAAAATCAAAAGGTTTTGATGTTTATATGGTGCCACTATTGTTTCTATGTCTTACTTGTTCTAGTGGTAACATATAACATGTTCATGAGCTAGTGAACCCATGTACTTGATCTACTTTGGATTGCACATTAGCTACAAGTACAACATTGGCAAGATAACCCTTCTAGAGAGGTGTGAAGAAGCTTGTCATTGGTTCAAACCGGACTTGGAAGCTCATGTGCAAATCAAGTTAGCTCAAGTTCAAGAGAAAGAAGCTCATGAAAACAATCTAGTTCAAGAATGTGGTATTCATGCATATTTCAACAAGGTGGTTCCACAAGGGATCCTCAACTTTAAGTAATCAAATGAAGATTTGCTCAAGATTGTCATTTGGTGTGACCCATGCTTTGTCATAGGGGGAGGAGCCCCACTTCATTGGTATTAGAGGCAAAGATCTTGAAAGTGACCTACACATGTGGTATCTTTAGTGCTATGACAAAGGGGGAGTGCCCAATGCATAGTGACAAGTGGGTTCATGCAACTACATGTGAAGATTACAAGTGGTGTCATTCCAACATATGGTGTGTCCATCAAAAGGAAGATTCAAGAATCAACCATCAACCCCAAGCTCCAATCCTTTGCATCAAGAAGTTTGTCTTACATGAAGTATCATACAAGCGGTCTTGGACCCTTTTATGGTCTTTGATGACAAAGGGGAGAGAATGGTACAAAGATATGCAAGTTGCATACAAAGGGGCGAAGAAGATGGACATAGACCAAGAAGAGCAACATTGAAGAGGATCAAAGTTCTTGGACAAGAGAAGCACACAAGTAGGGGGAGCAAGCTCATGAACTTGATTGATTGCATTTGATATGTGCATATTCATGTGCTTTCTTGCATTTGCATTGTTTTTAAATTCAATATGCAATGCTTGTGTGGTGTATGCTAGTCATAGTTTTGATTGATGATTTGATAACTAGCATGCATAGGATGGTTTAGCTAGTCACTTGTGCTCCTTCCACTTGGTACTAGAACCTTGCTTCTAATGTTGATCTCATGAGGTTTCTAGTGTTGTTTTAAGTGTTTTCTAGCTAACCATGATGATGCTTGAGGATGAACTTCATTGTGCAACTCCGATTGGTATCACGCTTCAAAGGTTTATCCTATATGCCTTAGCATCACTTAGTAGTGATTACTCTCCCAAGAGATTCCATATCTATGCATGTGTGCAAGCTTGAAACCAAACCATTTGAGCACACATGTAGGGGGCTATCATTACCAAGTTGACTTTGTGACACTTATCCAAATCACAACATTGAGCTTAAATGTTGGATAAGTGACATAAAGTCCTTTATGAACTTTATTTCCATATCTTTGTAGAGTTGTCATCAATTACCAAAAAGGGGGAGATTGAAAGGTCCCTTGTTTGGTTTTGATAATTGAGTGACAACTTAGGTGGACTAATTGTGTGATCATGAGAATACACGGGGTTTAGTCCACAAGTGATTGTGAGATGAAGGAGCTTCATTGAATATGTGACATGACATGGAGTCATGTGACCGATGGTGAAGATCGAGATGAGGCTTGGCTCGAGACCGGAGGGTGTGTGAAGGACAAGTCGAGGCAGTGGAGCGACGGACCATGAGATGGTGAAGCTCGGGCAAGACTTGGTTCCGATGGACCATGAGGCGGTGAAGAGCAAGTGAGATCAAGATCGATGAACCAAGAGGGTTGCATGACGATATGAAGTGGATCATATCATCTTGAGATCGTGTCGGTGCATGTGTTGCATTGGTACTCCGGTGGAAGACGGTGGAAGTGGAAATGCGCAAGGCAAAGGTATGCTATAGGGCATTTCATTTCACCGGTCATGAGGTGTGTAGAGAAGTTGATGACCGGATTTAGGATTGATAGCCGTACTATCAAGAGGGGCAAACTTGTTTGCATCTCGGTCATCTAGTGCCACTTGAGTGATCTGACATTGCGACATGCTAGGATCGAGTGGCGCTGTGAGAACAAGAGAAAAATCCTTTGAAAATGATTATGAAAATGCTAACACACATGCACATGGTGATGTACACTTGGTGGTGTTGGCACATTTACAAAGGTGGCATTGATCGCGCGTTGGTTTGCAGGGTTGAGTTGGGTTTGGGTCCCTCTCTCCCTCCCGCCGAGCTTGCGAGGTGGGATTCGGCGCTTTCGGGAAAATTGGAGGCATATTTTCTATTGCGCCGGATGCAAAATGTGGTTGAAAACATGCTATCTCTGGTGTACAAGTTGGCATACTCGTTGGAAAGCATGGTGGAGAAGATCGCATTTTCGACGGGCTCAAATCATGGATTTACAAGCGCCGGACGCGGCGGGCCGACGCGGCCGAGGGCGGACGCGTCCGGCGCGTGGTGGCTGGCGTGGCGCGGGCGGGGCGCTGCGAGCGCCGGACTCGGAGGTGGCGCGTCCGGCGGTGGCCGGGCGCCGACCGAAACTTCCGGAGCCGGGGCGCGCAGGTCGCTCGGCCGGACGCGGCCGGACGCGACGCGGACGCACGGACTCGGGCGGTGTCGATGTGAGCGTCCGGCGCGTGTTGCGCAGGACTTCTTCGCGCGATCGGGAGTTAGCCGTTGGGCATCAACGGTCGACTTCAAACGGCAGTGACACGTGGCGCTTTGTGGAGCGCCGGACGCGGCTTGGAGTGTCCGGCGGTGGAGGCCGGACGCGTCTGGCGCGCCTGACTTTTGCCAGCATGGGGGCAACGGCTATTTTAGCCCTTGGGGCTATAAATAGAGGGGTTGGCCGGCCATGGCTGGTTGCTTAGCACCTTGGGGACTTGGGGTCCACCTTGGAGAGTGCTTGGAGAGCCCTCTACTCACTTGAGCTTGATAGAGATCATCCGATCGAGTGAGTGAGCGATTCTAGTGCGTTGCATTGAGAGATTTGCATCGAGTAGCACTAGGTGATCGTGTTGCAAGCCGGTGTGCTTGTTACTCTTGGAGGTCGCCACCTCCTAGACGGCTTGGTGGCAAGAGACTTCGTTGAAGCACCACGTGGAGATTGTGTGGTGCTCCGAAGGAGGATTTGTGAGGGGTTCTTGAGCCTTCCCCGCGGAGCGCGAATTGGCTACTCTAGTTGAGTGTGGCTTGGAGGATCCTGTTCTTGTGTTGATTGGAGTTGGGGCTCCCTAGAGGGGTTGTTGGCAGTGAGCCAACTTGAGCGGCCATCTCATCACCAAGTCGGTGTATCGCCACAACTGACGTAGCTTGGTGGCGACCAAGTGAACCAGGGGAAAAATCATGTGTCGATTTGTGATTACCGAGGCTTCGACCTCCTTGTGCTTGTGTGTGAGGCTTCGACCTCCCTTGTGATTGTGTGCAGGTGGTTGGTCTCTACGCCCGGTGATTCGCCACCGCCGCGACTTCGTGTGTCCACTCTTTGCGGTGGTTTGCATCCCCTCTAGCTCAAGCTTGCATTTACATTTGTTACATTCTTGCTTAGCTTGAGTAGTGGCTCTTGTGCTCGTTTGCTTGTGTAGCTAGTTGAGCACCTTCTTGCTTGTGTAGCTAGAAGTAGTTTTAGTGTCTTGCTTAGCTTGTGTAGTTAAGTGAATTGGGCTCTTGGGTTCGGCTTGTGTAGCCTTGTCCTTGAGCATCTAGTGAGCTTAGGTTTGGCTTAGTGCTTTTGCTCATTAGAATTGTGTAGGTGCTCCCCGGTTCGCTAAAGTACTAGTTGCTTAGGTTTGTGTGACCTTGCAAGCTAGAATTGTTTAGGTGAGCACTAGCTAGTTTAGCACCTTGCTTCTTGTTTAGGATCTTTTACAAGGTGCTACTAGAGTTGTAGTTAGTGGGGGTTAGTCTTGGCTAGACCGATAGTTTTAATTCCGCATTTGTTTTGGTTAGCCGGTGCGTAAGTTTTTAGGAAGGACTATTCACCCCCCCCCTCTAGTCCATCTCGACCCTACATCCTTCTTGATCAGACGTGGGGACTTGAGTAAGTGGTCATGCTCCTTGTGGACTGCGGTGACCATCCTCACTTTGTCTCCGTCTTCTTGGTCTTCTTATCTTTGTTCTTGCTCTTCTTAGCTGGATTCTTCTTCTTCTCAACTTTTACTGTGATGAGGGTGTCTTGGGAACTGCGGCACTGTTCTTGAAGAAGGAGGTCTCTCTCTTGCCCTTGATGTTGAAGATGATCTTGGCGGTGTTGGCATACATGATAGCTCCGGCGGTGTTCAAGAATGGTCATCCCGAATGATAGGGGACCTTTCATCACCGCACGTATCCACTACCACGAAGTCTGCGGGGACATACGAGTTGCCTACTCGTACACAAATGTCTTCTAGTATTCCCAAAGGAACACGGAGTGACTGATCTGCAAGCTGTAAGCACATGGTTGTGTATGCTAAGGGGCATCTGAATAGCTTCTCATATATCACTCTTGGCATGATGTTGATGCTTGCACCAAAGTCACAGATTGCTTCATTGAAGTTGGTACTTCCAATGGTGCCCACGTAGTATTCTTCTCCTTATTGGCATAGAACCACTGCTTTGCTCTCCCCAAGAGTGAGAATGGGAGGAGGCGAAGTAGTATAGCATCTCTGGGGACATCCTTGATAGTCAATGTGCTACAAATCTCCAGGAAGTGTTGGAGATGAGCACTAGCATCTTCATGGGCCTTCCCACAGAACTGGCTTGCTTGCACCATGTTGATCAGCGCAGGCTTGAGCTCAAAAGCTCTGTCGACGTCCGCAGCTGGTCCAGTACGAATGTTGTCCGTAGTGGGGGCTGAGAACTCACGGAGTGACTTGTTCGCCATGGCTTCAAACGCTGGTGTCAAGTCTCGAACGAAAGATCAACTTTCTACTTCCGACAAACTTTCAAGTTGAGTTGATGATGATGATTGATTGGTCTTCTTCAACTTGCTTCTGGCCTTCCTGAATAAAGCTTCTGGATTGTCAATATAATTATCAGGAAGAATTGTCTTGATTACCCTGCATAAAATACACAAGTAGACAAAACAAGGGTAATCCTGTAGAGAGGGGTTAGTACGAAAAAGACAACTTGATCACATTATCTAGTGCAATGTTGCTCATTATCCATTGGCTTTCAACCTTCCCCGGCAACGGCGCCAAAAATGCTTGTTGATGTCTATTAAGTGCAACTGAAATAAGGAGGGTTCCGCAAGCGCACAGAAAGTATCATCGTAGCATTTTAACCAGGAGTAATCCAGGTATCGTTATTTATAATTTTACCACTTTGGGAAGGGAATGCACTTTGGATAATGAGTGATGAGCAATGCACATGCAATAATGAAGAGCTCAACCTTGTCTCGTATCGATCATCTCATACGGGGTAAGTGTCACATAAAATATAGGAATGAATGATAAATGACATAAGATAAATGAGAGCATTTAGCCACATAAAATAATAGTAATAAGCCATCTCAACTTAGCACTCTAAGCTTATAACACTAGCATGGACTAGGATGATCTAGGGTGTAATCCTATGTTATTCTAACTATAAGGTCAAAGCATACAATGATTAGTGCAAGAACATCTAGCAATCATGGCGGGAAAAGGTTACATCTATGCATAGTGATATTACCGAGAGAAGACTAGAGACATAGCAATGACTTCAATGTAATAGGTTTGTTCTGCTAGACCTATACTCGGGAGAAGGGCTACAAAGGACTCAACGGACCGTCACTCCCGCGATCTACCTCACGATCCGGAATATAGGGTGCAATCGCAGATAAATACGGTCTAGGCACCACGCCTACACAATATTTACCACACCCATCGATCTAATGAGCAAGCGCTATACGATCCTATGCATAAACACAATTCTAGTCCAACTATGCTAAACATATAATCAAAGTAAACTAAGAACAATATAATTGAGAACATAATCAAATAGAGCAAAGTCAAGTCGATATAATAGAATAGAATAAAGTACTACTCATAGTATCACGAACAATGATGAATATTACAAGAATGTAGAGGGAATTGCCAAGAACTCCGACGAGATCCGGACTCCAAGCTAGGCTTGATTTCCTCTAGATCTATTCCTATGTAGCTATGCTACTAAACTATGGAGCTCTAATTGAGATGGTGGCTCGGCTTCTCGAATCCTCTCGGATGAATGAAGAGAAATGAATTAGGGTTTCACCCGGGGGCCGGGGAGCTCGAATATATAGCCCCCTAGGATGCACCACAACCATCGGATCAAACCGACCTAAATGGACGATAATTATTCATCCTCAAAGGCGGTGGAGGCAGGATCCGCGAGACTCAACGTGATTGGTTGAGGTGGGGAGTCGGCCGACTCCCCCCTTGGGCGGCCGACTCGGCCAATGCCGGGTGGGCCCCCGGGTTTCGGTGTGTCGCCTTCTGGAGTCTTCTAGAATATACAATTTCACCCGTTTGGTTTTTATCTCTATGTAATCATGACATGTGGGCCTCCTTTGGTTCTCTTTCTGATAACCCCCTGCAGAAATAGACAATCACCAAAACTTGTGGAATTATGTCAGTGTAACCCCTATATCTAACAGGTGAACTCATATTAGTCCTTTCTCTTGCTGCGTTGATGGTATAAAATTGATACTTAACGACCGTCAACAGTCTCTTACACCCGTTGTCTGTACCTGAGTGGAAATGGGAAGAAATCAGCATGGATTTCATCACAGGGTTGCCCATGTCATCAAAGGGCAATGATTCTATATGGGTGATTGTTGACAGCCTCACAAAGTCAGCGCACTTTATTCCGGTTAACACCACCATGAGAGCTCCTCAATATGCTGATGTGTACATTAAGGAAATTGTTAGATTGCATGGCATACCAAAGAAGATAGTATCTGATAGGGGAACGCAGTTTATGTCACATTTTTGGGGGCAAATGCAGAAAGAGTTAGGCACAGAGTTAGTCCATAGTTCTGCTTATCATCCACAGACCTCGGGACAAACGGAACGTGTGAATCAAATACTAGAAGACTTGCTGCGAGCTTGTATATTATCTTTCAAGGGTTCATGGGAGAAATGGTTACATTTGGCGGAATTTGCATATAATAATGGATACCAAGAAAGCATCAAAATGGCTCCATTTGAGGCATTGTATGGGAAAAGTTGCCGAACACCACTGAGTTGGGTTGAAACTGGAGATAGAAGATATTATGGGGTGGATTTCATTCAAGAGGCTGCTGAAACAGTCCAAATCATTAGAAAGCATATGGCAGCGGCATAGTCGAGACAGAAGAGCTATGCTGATCAGAAGCAGAGATCTGAAACATATAATGTTGGAGATTTTGTGTATCTCAAGGTGTCCCCAATGAAGAAAGTGAAACGTTTCGGAGTTAAGCAGAAGTTAGCACCTCGTTATGTAGGACCATTGAAAATTTTGGAAAGAAAGGGTGAAGTAGCATACCAATTAGAATTGCCTGTCCAGTTGGGAACACTTTTCCCTGTCTTCCATGTGTCCCAACTTAAGAGGTGTATTCAAGTTCCGGAAGAGCAAGTCAAGATCACCGACATAAAGCTGCAATCGGATCTCACCTATGAGGAAGTGCCGGTCAAGCTCCTTGATGTTAAGGAATGAGTAACTCGGAACCATGCTGTCACCACATACAAGGTATGTTGGAGCCATCATGACGACGGCGATGCAACGTGGGAAACCGGAGAGTACCTCAAGGATGCCTACCCTACTTTCTTTGATAAATGGTTAGTACGTGCAAATTTCGGGACGAGATTTCTTTTAAGGGAGGTAGGGCTGTAACACCTCTAGTGTTAAGCACTAATTAAACTTCTCTAATCATGTCATCATTTGCATAAGCACTTCATTATTTGCTTGTTAGCCTAGTGAATGCTTTGCCTTGTTAGCCAGGATAGAATATCTTTTCATGTCTGCAAATGAAGCTTGATGATGCTAGGATTAGTATCTAAATATGATTGAGAATCTTCCTGCTAGTTTACATTTTAGTCTTGCTAAGTGTGGCAACTAGTTTCAATTAAAGTTATGCTTAGGATGGTTATTGGTTCAAAGTGTGCAAGCAAATATATTCCAAAGTGCTAGATAGGGTGCTTGTTTGAATTTGGTCCTTTGGAATGATTTATGCAGAAAAATATTTCAAGAAACTTTCCTGTTTGGACCAAATTATGAAAATGAGTTTTTGGGCTTCATTTTGGGCAAAAACAGTGCAAAGGGGTTTAAAAATATTAGTTTTAAAAGTCCTTTTTCAAACAGATTTTTGAATCTCTCAAACCAAGCCGATTTAGCAAAAGTTGTAGTTGGGAAAGTTATTCGTCTCAAAATTTTGAGAAAATTTCATGTTGGAAGTTTTTCCTAATTCGAAACCGTTTAGGAGCTACAAGGGTTTGAATTTTCAGTTTGAAATTGGAGAGGGGGTGGGACCCACCTGTCAGCGTCCCCCTCCCCTCATCTTCTTCCTCGCGGCGACGGTGTCGAGCCCGGCGCTCGCCATGCGGCGTCCGTACGCCGGCGCTCGCCCGCGCCCGCTGTGTGGCCGCCGGGATCGGCTGCGGCACGCCACAGGAAGGGCCACACCGCCGCGACGACGACCAGCTGTCGCCCCCACGGCACTCGGGCCCGCGCGTCAGCGGCCGCCCGTCGGAGTCGACGGCCGCCACGCAGCGCGCGTCTCCTGCCTTCTCCCCTCGCTCACGCGGCCACCTGCCCAAAACGGGAAACAGGACAGAGCCCCGTCCCGTCGCCTTCAATTCGTTGCCGCCCACTCACTCCTCCTCCTTCCTCCCGTTTTCCCCTTCCTCCTCCAACCCGCCATGGCCGCCGTCGAGCTCGCCGTTTCCTAGAGCTCGAACCAACTGGCCATTTTCAAAACTGAGGGCAGCATCGTGCTCGCCGCCCTCAGCTCCACCCTCGTCGACCTTATTTTTCGCTGAATCACCGAGGTAGCGCCACCCTCTTCTTCTTCCCGCGCGCAATGCCGCCGCCGCCACGGCGCTCCGACGAGCCATTGCCGTGCCGTCTTCCTCTGTCTTCTCACGCATTGGCGCGCACATGCATCGCACACCCGAGCTCAAGCTTAGCGTAGAAAATGGTGGGGTGCGAGGCTCGGACGAGCCGCGCTCGTGGTTCGCCGGCGAGCTTCCCGCCGCCGCTCCGGCGTGCTCAAGCTGCGGCATGGGCCGCCATTTCTTGGGGTTCTTGGGCGCATTACGCTTCGCGGAGCGAGGTGAAGCTCGTAGGCTAGATGGTGGAGCCCGGGTTGGCTCCGGTGGGCCACTCGCCGTCGAGCGCCGCCACTGCCCGTCGGCGGCTGCCACCGCCATGGTTTCCGGCCACTAGGGCCGATGATTCTTGGTGCGCTGGATGCGCAAGGTCGAGGCGAACCTCACGGCGCCTTGGGTTGCGCCGGAGGACCGCCGCCGGCGAGAGTTCGCCGCCGGCCGCCGCGTCCATGTCGTCGGCGAGGCCGACAGGTGGGCCCAGTGGGACCTCGGGCCCCACCTGCAGGCATGGCTGTGTGTGCACGTGGTCGGGTGCACATAGCAATTTATCCCGAGCCTGGGTACACTCGGGGTGTACCTAGCGTTTTGGATCGAATTTCAGAAAAAGAAAGTATGTTTTCCAAATTTAGTTTTAAACTTCAAAAATTCATATCTCAGTCATTTTTTAATCCAATTGGGGTGATTCAAGTTGGGTTATTTTTCTTATGAGCAGTAGATTCCATAGAAATTATGAGATGTGGATTTTGGCATACTTTTCTGTAGAACTTTATTTAATTTCTTGATATGGATTATAACTTTAGAAATTCATAGTAATTCACCAGTTGCTCAAAAAAATGTGAGGTTAGTGGTGTTGGTCTAGTTTTGACATGCTTTATCTATATGGGCTATTACATGGTCAAGTTCTGTGGTAATTTCTAGAGTTGCTGTTCAAGTGCCATTTTTGGCACCATGCTTAGAAAATTCATAATTAATTCATGGTTGACCCAATGCTTGTGAAATTTGATATACCCTGTTTTTAGTTCATGCTTTAGGCCTACATGTCTCTGGTTTTGACTTTGGACTAATTTAGTAGCACTGTTTAGTGCTGACTTGTGAATTTTGTGTACGATAAAGTACTTATTGTTTTAAGGTGAAATTTTTGTGGTAGACTACTTTGGACATGTTTTAGCTACTGTAAATTTTATAGAATTTTCTGCACTGTCCAGATAGGACTTGCTGTTATGACTTAGGCACTTTTAGCGGGATACCGTGCTTGTTGGCATGAAGAATTGTATGTCTAGCTTGAGGATTGATATATTGCTGTTATATACTGATCATGACATCATTTCATCATTACTATGGCAACACTTGTATTTACTTTCTGCATTGAACCATACAGGATCGCTAGCAAACAATCCACAAGCCGTGCACGAGGAGCAGGACGGGGAGGATCCTCATGAGCTCGAGCTGCAGGAGGTAGCCGAGGAGGAGGTGCCAGAAGCTGACCTTCCTGACTGTCCTAACCACGTGCCCAGCTCGTTTGTCAAAGGCAAGCCCTGGTGCATCCTCCTATGTTTCCGCAATGTTTTAAATTTGAGTCCTTTATTTATTATGCTGCATTACGTTATAGGCGTTGATATGGAACCATAGAATGCACTAGGACTATCCTGCTACCATAAATATCCTATTATTAGGTTGAGGTTGCGATATTGCTTAGCTTGCTATCTAGTCGGTAGAAGCCGGGTGATCGACTATCACTCGCGAATGGTAGGTGTTACTACCCCTGGATTGATGATGATGTTGGTAGGTTGTAGAACATAACCATGTGGCCATGATGAAATCACCTTTAATATATCATGGCACACGAGCGTCCTCGAATCATTTTGAACAATGCCTCACAGATAGCTGGAAGGGCGTGTAGTGCCCAACCGCGAAGCCTTGCATCTACTTGGGCCGGGTTTCAACTTCCAGGTATCCATGTGTTGACGGCAATTATACCCTGTTTTTACCCCATGAAAAGCCGTCAACAATGGTCGAGTTCGGAGCTAACACCATGCCATTGAGTAGTGACATAGGTACAATTGACTTGGTTCCAGATGTACGTGTCATTATTTGGGTGCAGGTGCAAACGAGACACTTTTCGGTGTTTGGAAGCTTAAATGAAGAAAATGTGATAAAACTCCAAATGAGCCGGAAACACACTCCATGACACGTGGGGACACCGGTGCAACAAGGCCGGTGGGCCCACGACCCGGTTTCTTGGTCGGCCGACCGGTCCCGGTGGGTCCCACTGCGGACCGGTCCCACCGACCTTGGGATGCTTCTAGAAGGTGACACATGTCACCGGGGATTGGACCCCCGGTCGGCCGACTGGCAAGTGGGCCAACCAAAGGTCGGTTGGCCTCCCACCGACCTGCTGAAGCCTCCCGGAGCTGACACGTGGCAAATGGGTGAAAAACACCGGTCGGCCGACCGGTTGTTTGGGCCCATCTTTGGTCGGTTGTCCCAAACCGACCTCAGGAGCACATCCTGGCCCTCCATTCAAGTCGGTTGTGAAGTCAGTTGATCCAAGGGATAAGGTGGAGAGGCACACGGATCGCTGACGTGGCGGTGGAGTAGCCCCTACTCCACCTCCCACCTATAAATACCCCCTCTCCCTCACTTGTAACACACACCTACACATATTATACTCCTCATTATCAGTAGTAGTGTCCCTCTGGCGGAGTTTCTCCTCCAGTTGTAGAGAGCGATGTTCGGGAGGAGATCCGGGCGTGTCGGAGTCTCTCCCGCCTTCTTCCTCTCCGAGTCTTGTAAGTTCAGCTCGGGTGCGAATCTTTAATTGAGCATTCGGTTATTTTATTAAAGTCTTTACTTTGTTCCTTGCTTACTACTTAGTATTTATTATTCGCATATTTACTTACCGCTTAGTATATACTAGTGTGAGTGCTTTACTTTGTGCACGGGGTAGAGTAGTGATTGATAGTGTAGACGTGGGGTCTAGGCTATTGATTACCCCGGTGCACATTCAGTTCAACGGATCGCAGTGGTAGCCGGCAGGTGGTGACAGCCCTGTCCGGCCTACGTATTCCACCACGTTAGTTCTGCTCTGTAGGACCTAGGAGTGGGCTGGCCTGCTCTCTTGAGTGGGGTGGTCCCAGGCGCCCGAAGTAGAGGCTTTAGTGATTTTTCTATGCTCAGTTATCTATAGAACCTTAGTTCCACTATCCAAGGACCTGTTTATCTTTCCTTCACCAACCTTGGACTACCTGGCTTTAGATTAGAACACTTCACGTTCCCTGTGGATAAATACGATACCTTGGAATACTCCCGGGTGAAAGCTACAATGGTACTTCGTGCGCTTGCAATGTTATTTGCATATGCTAAGATTTGCCAACACCATGCTGGCGATGGGTGGTGAGTAACAAGGGCCCGGTTTGTGAGTCCTTAAGATGGGCGGTGTCATTTGATGGGCGCAAGCTTACCTGTGGCAGCCGGGAGTTTCCTTGGTCATAGTGGTGAGTTGTTGATCCCGCGTTTCCCGAGTAGATCAATGGTGACCGTCGCTCACTCTGGCCAGTGAGTGTGGTTTGTGTGAGGAATACCCGCCAGCTGGTTTGCAAATCAATTATAATTGCCATCGTTCCTGGATAGCGAATAACTTGACCGAGCAGTTACGGTGCCACAAATAAGATTTGAAATGCGAGTTGGTTATGTTCTCCACATGATGGTTTAATGACTATTCAATCAATGCGGTGTTGATTAATAGATTGATTGCTTAACCTAAAATGATGACTAGTGCAGGATGCTAACTTAGCATGGATAGGTAATTACCTAATGGAATAAGCTAGAGAGTCCTTTATGACTAACAGAAGATTTAAAAGCTCATCTTTTGGCAAAGAAAGGAGTCGGCTCACCCACATATAGCCTGGCATCCACCAAAGAGTCTTTATTTTCTTTTAGACAAGTTAAGTCTTCTGCCGAGTACAATGTACTCAGGGTGCAATTCCCAATTGTTGTTGCAGATGGGGAGATGTTTTATGGCTATTGCCCGACCTGTCTCCATCCTACCGTCGGAGAAGAGTAGATCGTGGGCACGATCATTCCAGTTGTCGCATCCCTTTCCTTTGTGGAATATGATGAAGGACATGGCACTATGTTTCTAAAACTATTTGGGGTGTGTTTGAGAACTTGTTAAACTATTTGCTTCCGCACTATGTTGAGAACTTGGTTTGTAATAACTGATTTTATGTTACGTACTATCTATTTGAGAACTTTTATGTAATAATTATGGATGGATGTTCATTGGGCCTTTACCGGTCTGGGATGTTACTTGATGTTTGTGCAAAAATCCTTCGTGGTTTTCTGGACTACCGGGCTGGTTTGGTTACTAAGTTCTAATTAAGTTGACACGTCAGCTTGATTAGTGCTTCGTAATTAAATTAGTTGGTCGGTTCTGTTACACTGGTGCTCCAGAACTTCTACAACGGGTTAACACCCATGTCGAAGGGGCACCTGGACGCCGCCGCTGGCGGCGCATTTCTATCATTAACTGTTGATAGTGCCACGGCACTAATCAACAAAATGGTAGAAAACCAAGCTTGGGGGGAGGACCGCCCCCATTAAAGGACAAAAAGGTATGCATACCATGAAGGAGGCGGATATGCTTGCCGCAAAAATAGACCTACTAATGAAGAAGATTGACGGTGGTGCCATCAATGATGCATTCGGCACCGTCAATGCCATGGACGCTCGCATGACGTGCGAGGTCTGTGGTGAAGCTGGACACTCGGGGAATGATTGCCCCGAGACCCGTGAAGAGGCCGCCTACCTCAACAATGGGTTTCGCCAGCAGCAAGAAGGAGGAAATGGCTGGAACAACCAGTCCCGTCCTCCATTCCAAGGTAATTCAAATTACGCCTCCGGATTTAATTCGAATCAACCTTCATTGAAGGACCTGGTTTACGACCAAGCCAAGATCAACGAAAATCTCGCCAAAAAGATGGTACAAAATGATAAGATCTTGGAGAACATGGACAATAAGCTGGAAGGCCTCTTATCAGCTATCAAGAGTCGCAAAAGCTTCAACAAAATGATAGAGACCCGGCTTACCCGGTTAAGACCGCTCTTCCCAAACCCGGGGATACGGATGCCAAGGCTGAACTGAAATCAGTAACCACAAGGGGAGGAAGGTCCACTCGTGATCCACCATACCCTGACCAAACAGCATCCGGAAAACAGAAAGCACAACAACAAAGGGAACCTCCTGTAGAAGAAGAACCACAGGAGGCAGCACCAATGGGAACGACGGTAGACTACCCTGACACAACTAGCCTACCGTTTCCCTCCAGAACCAAGAAGCTATCCGCAGATGAACAATTCGCACGCTTTGTTGCGATGATAGAGAAGGTGCATGTAAGCGTCCCGCTCATGGACGTCTTACATGTCTCTTCCTATGCAAGATACGTGAAAGATATCATCAACAACAAGCATCCTCTACCATCCATGAAAATGGTCAAACTAACAGAGGAATGCAGCGCAGCGATACTCAATCGTCTGCCTGAAAAGAGAAAGGATCCTGGATGCCCAACCATCACTTGTTCAATTGAGGGCCAACAGTTTGACCATGCTCTCTGTGACCTGGGGGCCAGTGTGAGCGTCATGCCGAAGACAGTCTTTGACAAGTTGGACTGCACACAGCTTGCACCAACAACCATGACACTCCAGTGGCCGGCCGACTCCTCCATCCGTTACCCGGGGATTGCGAGAGGACATCCCAAAAAAAAATCCGAGGGTACTTCGTGCCCGCCGACTTCGTGGTCTTGGACATGGAACTTACCAAAGAGAACCCTCTCATCCTGGGAGGCCATTCTTGAGCACCGCTGGAGCCCAAATAGATGTTGGAGCTGGAGAAATCCGCTTCAACATAAATGGCCAGGAGGAGAAGTTTGAGTTTCGACCCCGCAGGCAAGAACAATGCAACATGATCCGTATCAAATACGGACCAAACACCCAAGGTATACGGGAAGTTAAGATCCAGCCCCAGGCCTTCACAAGAAAGCCAAAAAAAATAAGGAGAAGCCCAAGGCGACTCCTAAGAAGGAGCAAAAGGCTGCAACACAGCCTAAGAAAAAGAAGGCCGCTCCCAAACAAGGTGGTACAGAAAGGGCAGGAAGAGCCACCTACAACTACACCACCGAAAGTTATCAAAATGGAGTGGAGGCCCAAGAAGGTACAGTCGACAAAACCTCTTGAAACAGACGTACCATCTACAAGTACAAAGATGGAGGAAGTCCTGCCCAAACAAAAGATCAACCCTGGGCCATGAGCTACAGGATAGCTTGGGGGAGGACCCCCACGTAAGGTACCTGCATTGCATATTTAAATTCCTGCAAATTTTATTTTTCTATTAGCATGTTTTAAATTCAAGTTTCTTGCATTGAAAATTCAAAAAAATATATATTTTATTCCATTCCATATATGTGCCATGAAATGTTTAGTTCTACCCATGTTGAAATGATTGGTTGCTCTGTTTTATGTCTCGCCTGTACTTGTTTAAAATAGAGTTTTCTCTAATATTTGGGTTTATCGGCTTTACATTATCATGCTCTAGAAACTTGATTTAGTGGGTTGCATACAATTACTCTCGTCTAGGTTATTGCGTGATATGATATAGTGACATAGACCACAACAATGATTTTGTCTCTTTGAGAAAACCTGATGTCCGGAGTCTTTGTTTTAAATTTCAAAAAAAACAATAGTTCCTCAATAATCGCGAAATACCCACCAGAGCCATATGGTTTATCTATAGTATAAAACCTTCATACGCTGCTTGTTCGTACATTGAGTTCGGTTGGATTGTTACCGACGTGAGATTATGATCTTACACCCATGATTGAGATTCACTTGCACCCACCAAATAAACGCCGACTCTCACACCGAGAGTTGCGCACAACATGCACCCTCCACCATCCGCCAACTCTTACACTGAGAGTTGCGCACCACCTTTTCCACCAAATAAAAATGCCGACCCTTACCCTGAGGATCGCGCACCCCTCTCTTGTAGTTTGCAAAAAATTCTCCATGCATTGTTCATCATGACATCTCTCTCCACCTCATCCTTTCCATCAATAAAGTTATGGGCTATGTTCTTAGTCAGAAAAAAAATGAGAGAAAAGAAAGAGAGGAAAGAAAAGAAAAAAAAATAGATATAGTTGTAGGGTTTACCACTCTTGTAGGCAAACGGGAAAAGTCTTAGATCCCCGTTCAAAAAAAATGATGAGAGGATAATTCTTAGTTACTCCTTGATAGCCCATCATTTCCCTTCATCTCTTCATCCACCATAAAAGAGAGTATGTCATGATGCATGGAGACCCAAAAATACCACAAAAAAAATTAGGAATCATCTTTCATCCATCCACACACTTGCACATCTCAATCAAGGTGTATGGCTTAATCTCCGTAAGGTTCAATCCTTGATCTTACAATATATGTGATACAAGTATGCCCACTTACATACCTACCCAGAACTCCACTCTCAGCTTTTTAGTGGTAGAAAGAAGGCAAAATCTCAAAATTCCTTTGGTGAGGTTACCATACACATTTGAGTGATCGAGTGGGTCATTTGAGGAACTTGGTTTATTTATAAAAACTTACAAAACCTCCGGACTGAAAGTTTATCTTGGGACGAATGAAAAGCACCGGTCTTTGAAACTATTCTATTTTGCAATCGCCCAAGACTTGAGAAAATTAGAAGCCCCACTCTATTCAGGAATCATAGAGTAGATATAATTGCCGATTTATTCAAACAGCAGTAGAACGCTCTCTTTTATCTTGTACACTTGAGATATAATCGGCATCGTAGCAACCCCTGATCAACAACCCAAAGCAAAGACTTGCTCGGGACGAGCAAGGGGTAAGCTTGGGGGATCTTGTTGGCGGTCCTTAACTCCGATTTTTACCCGCCAATTATAGATCGTTTTGGGGGAAATAAATATTTTATTGCACATATATCTTTACTATAGACCTAGTTCCACCTGTGCTTGGAGAAAATATTGTTTTACAGAATATACACCAAGTGCAGGAATTTCCAGAATAAAAAGGCGCTTTTCGGAAGGCGTAAAAAGACAAAGAAAACAAGGCAGCCCACCTCGGGGTCGAAGTGGGCCAAAACACCAGCAAAGGCGCGGCCCAGAGGACGGCCCAGGCCCACTCGCCAAAGGCGGTCAGGGGGCGGCGCCACCCAGGCGCAGGCGCGCCTGGGGCGCGCGCGCGCCAGCCCTGCCGCCAGGTGGGCCCGGCCAAGGCGGTTTGCCTCCTTCCATCTGGGGCATGACGGTTTCGCTGGTGCTTTTACCTCACTACCCCCGAACCACCTCCAGCGCCCTATAAAAGAAGAGGAGAGGCCCCCACCAACACACACACCATTTGGAGCCATCTCTACACCTCTCACTTGTTCATTAGTTTTAGCATTAGTCCTTTGGAGCTAGCCAAAGCTACTTGGAGAGCTTGTCTCCAGGAAGAAAAGCTACACTCTTGGTATAAATCTATGGAGCGTTCTTCCTTTGTCAAGTTCTCATTACATTTATATAGTCTTGCATATGAACTAGAGTATAGTCTAGTACATGATATATTCGATGATCAAGAACTAGGCCATAGTTCTTGTGAGAATTGTTCATCGTGTTCTACATTGTTCTTCATCGTTCGTATGTTTTACTTGTTTAGATTAGATTGTAGAAGAGGAATAGCGGTTCGATGTACCTTCGGGTTTGCCTATGTCTTAGCTCGTCCATCCGTAGGGTGGGAGTCCTGGGGGGACGTAGGTAGCTCCTTAGTATGCGGGCATGGTGCCCGGGTGCGAGGGAACCTTCGGATATGTTGGCATTCCACGGTTGAGGTGGTAGGCGGCAGGTGGTGACAACCCTGTCCGTCCCTTGTAATCCCCCACGTTCGCATGTCGAGTAGGAGTTCGTAAATGCCGCCATCGACTGCAAGACCAGTTGCCGCGGTCTCCCCATATACCTAGTCTATAGTCGAGTCTTGACTTATATAACATGTGGAATTAGCTGTTCTAGCATTGACTATATAGGACCTGCCTGCTCCGCGTAGATTATTCTTTATTCTTTATTTTACCTTTATTCCTTTGAGGTTGCTCTAAGTGTGTGTCCACTATCCAAACTACCGTAAGCTTACCCCTGTATAGTACATTGGTCGGTTTCTCCTCATGTTAGATATTGTATTCATACCCATGCTAGATTACTTAACTACCCATGCCTTCCTTTGGGAAATTATAAATAACGATACCCTGAATACTTTCGGGTGAAATGCTGCAACGATAGATCCGTGCGCTTGCGGATATTTATTCTAATAGGATGTGATCTATCTCTTGGCAACACTCGCGTAGTTGCTAGAACCCGTTTCTAGTAAATATGTCGAGTATTGTCATTTAGCGTTTCTGGCGCTGTTATCAGAATTAGGCTCTAAGTCTGTTTTTGGTAATCGCGCTAAGAAATGCCAACAATGTTAAATTGAAGATCTTACTCAAATATAATTTGTCATGCTCTACTCTGTAAGTGTAGTCTGTAGGAGTGGTTCAGGTTGTTTGCCCAGTATCATGGAGCAAATTTTATGTACTTAGATATTTATTTCCCTAATCCATGCACTTGGTTTTTAATGTTTTAACATATATGAACTTTCAATAAAAAGTAAGTCATCAGGTCACTTTAACATTGTTCAGTCGACTATTCCCTTCGTCCCAAAATAAACGCACATCCTGTGCAAAGTCAAGTCTTTTAAAATTTTATCAAGTATAAATAAAAGGAAAATCTTTTCTACTCTTGGGAAGTAGTTACTCCCATATCTATATCCCTAGATTTAGATTTCTGGTGTATATGATTAGACGAAATGTATGCACATGAAATATATGACCATACTAGATCATTTATGATAATATGTATCCCAAATATGCATGTATACATAGGGTATGTAATTATACTTATTTTATATACTAATGTTTAGTAATATATTAAAAACAATAGCTCCTTTAATTTTTTTCATGTAGTAAATTGATAAATTAATATGCACACATACGCAACATGGTTTATTGATGATGTAAATCTCCAACAACTCTCAATAATTCACTTGGTATATCTTATGTTATAGCAACTTGATATTTTATTTTCCAAGTGAAAAAAAGAGGCATCTCCAACAACTTGGTACTACAACTTGGTAAAACTAGAGGATGACAGATGGGACCCGCATGTCATTGCCTACTTCTTCCCCACCGCGCAGCTCCTCCACGCGAATTAAGAATAGAACACGACGTTGATCAGCGGGGTGGAAATTTTGACTCGTGATTTCTCGACAACGGCTACATCAAATCGGGTGAGGTTTGATCCTACGCGATCGTAACGAAAAAGCGAAACTTTTAAGCATTTCCTATCAAAATATTAAACACTCTACAATGCTCGACGGCGGCGTAGGATCGCGGCGCCGTCATGATCGGTACAAGGTCGCCGTGCTGATGCCGTATGTACGCGTCCTTCCCATCGGAGAGGAGGATGACGCTGGTCACGGCGTTCCGTTGCCGGCGGCTGTCGAGGACCTGCGCGCGAGACGAAGACGGAGCACAGAGTTCATGCATGAGACGGAGACGGAGACGGACCTGCGCGTGAGACGGAGACGGAACACGCGGGTCGCGTCGTCCGAGAAGGAGACGACGGGCGGCGCAGGCGCAGCGCGTGGCCGGCGAGGTATCGCGTGGCGATACGCGGCCTCTACGCGCGCGGATAGATACGCGCGTGAAGAGTGGAAATACCAAGTGGATTTATAGAGTTGTTGGAGAGGTGTTTTCGAGTTTTTGTCAAAAAAAAAGAATACCAAGTGGATTTAGAGAGTTGTTGGAGATGCTCTAACTACCCTAGGAGTATATAAAACTCACCCTATTTTTATATATGGGTGAACATGACTTTTATAATAAACTTACTTATTTATATATTTCTAATCAAAGTTGGTTTCAAAGTTGGTTGACTTTTTGAGAAACGAGATATACCCGTATTTTGGAGAAGCGAGATGTATATTTATTGTGAGGCAGAGAATAGACGTTCAGGGCACACATGCGGAAATGCATAATTGGCCGGGGATCATGTTTTGCAGTGTGGACAGTAGCGGTGCGCCAAAGCTGCGTCTCTGATACTGGAGCTGTGGATGAGTAACCATTAACCAAGTACAAAAACATCTATTGAACCTTTATCCACTATTGATGAAATCTCCTATGTACTCAAATCACGGACGGTCAGATATATGGGACTGTTTGGAACACACGAATTATACAGAAGTTTCACAAGAAAAAAGAGAGAACAGGAAATTTTCCTGGATCCAATTGAATTCTGAGTTGTGCTTCCTTCTCATTTCCTGTGAAAAGTATTATGTCAATTTACATGCTTCGTACAAGCCTATCTATATATCTGCTAAGATGATCCAGGAGCAGGTGGGGTCCTGAGAAGCTGTTGCAACAGACGTGCCGCAAGGCGCTGTGTTACACCACCTGCAACACGAGAACCCAAGACACGGGCCTCTGGTTCTTGTAGCACCTGATTATCACAATCACTCTTCTGTATCAATCACATGATTCACAGTAGCAGTTGAAGAGTATAGTAAGAAAGTTTAGCAACAGTCTACCTGAACGATTGGTTGCAAGAGGCTCGGATCAAAGTTATTTGAGGATCTCAAAAGACCCCATACTCTGAAAACCTGGTCTCGGAGCTCCATCATCTGTTCTTGTTCTGCCTCACTAAACTTAAAGGGTCCGGCCGGATTGCCACTAGAAATTAATGGCTTCAAAAACGCTGGAGCCGCATTGTATGAATTGATCAGTGTTCCAATCGTGATGGCTTCTGTTACACGAACTGCCTCTTTCACAACTAACACACGCAATTCCTCCCCATCAGGACCAAGAAGAAGCTTTAGAACAGGCTGTAGTGCATCTTTGGCTGCAAACTCTCTATCTTGGCGCCCTTGAACAAGAAGATTTTCAAGCCTATTCCATCTGCAGAGATATGAAAGTTAAACAATGCTATCCTGAGTAGTGCTTTGATCTGTCAAAAGACTAAAATATATACTGATGAGCAGGTACTTGCCTGAATCTTCCATCCTTGAATAGAAGCTCAATTAAAGCATCTCTGAGATATGGATTGGGATCAGTGAGTAGCCTCTTCGCAAAGTAAGGATATGATGCAGCAAGCACCTTAAAATCAGGGTCAGCATAGAGTGCTAAACCTTCCAGTACGGTGAGTGATCGCAGTATCAATGCATAGTATGCTGGTACTGGTATTGAATAAAGAGCTTTAGAAGTTATATCACTCTATGAGAAAAAATAAGAAAACACAAGGAACTAATATTTGTACAATGCCAAGCTTACCATTGAACGGGTACTGATAGAGAACAGCACCTAGGCCATCAACTATTGTCTTGAAGTTCAGCTCACTCACTGTTGCATTTAGTGCGTCATCAAAGAAATTCTTGAGAGCAGGCACAATGGGGGAAACATCTACATCGGGTTCCAAGAAATCTAGTGCGTAATAATCACGAGCCATCGCTTCATAGTCCCTGTTGACTAAGTGGACAACATGTCCTATAATGGCTACCCTCGCATCCTCTGGTGTTTCACTCATCATTCCAAAATCAAGAAAAGCCAGCTTCCCTTCAGGTGTTGCTAATATATTACCAGGATGAGGGTCAGCATGAAAGTAACCATACTCCAGAAGCTGCCTCAAGCTACACTGGATACCAATGTTGACCAAATCCAGAACCTTCAATCCTTGACTTTCAATAACTGCTTGTTGGTTTAATTTTACACCCTCAATCCACTCCATTGTCAAAACCTTTGCACTCGTGTAATCCCAAAATATATCAGGCACTAATACATCTTGCTTATCGGCATATAATTTTTTAAACCTTCTTGCATTTTGGCCTTCCTGCATTCCGCATTCTTATTAACATTCAATTATAAATGACAACATGTAGACAAAATAAGGAGAACTACTTCTATAATAATCTAGTGTTGAAGGAACTGAGAATTTCAGTTTTTTTCTTGTTCCATTGTATTCTTATTTCATCATAAATGAGACATAGGAAAGCGGTCGATGTATACCCTGGTGCCAGAAAGAGAAGAATAACAGAATGTATGTACATAAGTTCGCACAAGGACAAGAAAAATGTACCTGAACATAATTAAGCTCTTGGAAAACTCTTCGAGCAAATTCATCCATGAGAGCAACAACATCGCTGGTTACAATGTCAACATACTTATTTATCAGAAAGCCAAGTCCTCTAAGTAGATAAAAATCAAGCCCAATGGCATCCTCAATACCAGGTCTCTGCACCTTCACAGCTACCAGCTTCCCAGAGTATTTTAACCGTGCTTTATAAACTTGACCTAAACTAGCAGCTGCAATGGGGGAAGGTGAAATTGTTGAGTAGATTGAGTCAAGCGTGAAGCCAAGCTCTCTCTCAATACATGCAAATGCCTCTTCATCCGGAAATGTGGGAAGTGAATCCTGCAAGAAAGCGAAGTCTCAACAGTAGGGACTTGGAAGGGACCTAAAATTTGCACTAGAAGTGACTTCCGAAATTAGAATGACGAGTGCATCCTCAATTGGTAACTCTAGAAGATGGAACAAAATCCATCCAAATTAATTAACTGTTTCATAAGTGACCAACGGCCCAACCCCCTCTAGAAACTGCAAAGCATCTCATGCATATATCTCAATTGGTATATGCATGTTGAATGAACTACAGTTCAATATGAAATTGAGCGTGGTGCCCTAGTGATGCTCTATTTTCAGCCAAATAAAGAATAAAAATAAAAACTCTATGTGGTCTGCCAAATCCATGCATCGATAAAGGCCAAGCAAGCAAAGAATTGGAAATGGACGCACCTGCAGCTCGGCGAGCTCCTCGAGGTACTCGGTCGGGCAGAGGTCGGGGCGCGTTGACAGGCCCTGCCCAATTTTGACGAAGGTTGGGCCGAGCCTGGTGAGGATGGTGCGCAGCTCTACCGCCCTGGCGCGCCTCCTCTCCGAGGTCGACTCCCCTCTCCGCTCGTCCAGCAGGACCTTCGCCCCGAACGACGCCAGCTTGGACAACACCTCCGCTGCCCGAAGCGCCACCTGATTGATTACAGAGCAGCAGTCAGGGCAGCACGAATCAAAATCCGAGCACCCAGGTTGCGGAGCCGAGGCAGATCAAGTCCAAAATTGGTGGCCTGAGCCCGGGGCGCGTGCCTTGAAGGGGCGGGAGCCGTAGCGAGCGGCGAGTAGCTCGGGGCTGTAGACTGTGGCGCCGGCGGCGCGGGCCATGGCGCGGGCCTCGGCCTGCAGATCCTCGGCGCGGTCACGGGCGAAGGAGGCGGCCACGGGGGGCCCAAGCGCGGTGGCGGTGCCGTTGGTCGACGCGGGCGGGGAGGCGCGGGGTGAGAGCTGGATGGAGAGGTCGGGGGACGGGGGTGCGGCGGTGGAGGCGGCCCGGAGAAGGGAAGGCGCGCGGCGGCGCGGGGCCCCGCGGCGGTGAAGGGGCGAGGGGAGGGAGAAGGAGACGGCCGCCGTCGTGGACGTGGTGGCCGCCATGGCCGCGGCCGGGCGAGTGGAGGAGGTGCGGAGGCGGAGCTTTGCGGTGGCGTGGGGGCGTCGACAGCACCGGTGCGTGTTTTCTTACATTTTGATGGTTGGTTTGGCTGTTCTGCGAGAGGATTTGATGTGCGCCACAGAGAGCGCGAGGAGGCGGCGGCGTCCACGCCCACGGCACCGGCAGGAGAGCGCGAGGAGGACCGCAGGAGCAGCGGCACGGCTTCGGCAACGGACCAAGTGGGCTGCACGATCAGTTTCTCGAGAAACACAATGTACTGAGCGCGTACGGGCCTGTTTGAAACACAGAAATACGAAACAGAGGAAAGGAAAAAAAAATACAGAGGATTCCAAAACGCAGGAAAAAAATACTTTGAGGTGTTTGGATTGGAGGAATAGACTTGATCTTTATGTGTCACCCTAACCACCGATTATATCGATTGATGCATCTCCTAACACTATATTTAGATGCTTTTAACAAGTTCAAATAAATTAATGCTATCCAGTGCTGAATTCTTTCTCTCTCTCTTTTTTTTTTTTTGAACGCAACCATGCTAAATTCAGTGATTATTGAGGACTCATCGGTTGTATGGCATATTATTATTTAACTCATTAACTGTTCTCTCTCCTGGACGTTATTATCTTCACATGCAACGAGATTTCCATTGGCTTTGACTGGATGCTTTTTTTCCCGTGAAATGCACACAGCTCGTTTCCTTTCTCTTCACATGCAACGAGATTTCCATTGGTTTTGACTGGATGCTTTTTTTTCCCGTGAAATGCACACAGCTTGTTTCCTTTCCTCCGGAAAGGAAATCTTCATTCCCTTGTTTCAAACGCACCACATGCTTTTTTTCTATAGGAACTGAATCCTCCATAAATCCTGTAAAAATCCTACAATCCAAACAGACCCTACATGCGTCTTCACAGTAGCTTCAATGGGTAAACATATGGCAGGGACAAAATCTTCTCAATAACTGAAATCTACACCGATGAGTCAGGGGTGGATCCAGAATTTTCACCCATTGATGTCACTAACTATAATCTTGCCATACCTTTATGATATTTTACTACATATATTGGTATTGTGACGGTATTTGCACAAAGTCATTAATGTCAGTTGACAATTGACATCAATGCTTATATTGTGAATCGATCCCTGTCGACAACTCTATGTCAATACAACCTTTTTTTCTCTTTTACATTCTTCCCTTCTAAATTGAATTGAGGTCAGTTCAACTAGGAGGATACCCCGCGCGTTGCCGCGGGATTTTTAAAAAGTAATTACTATAGATATTCTACGCATGCTATACGTATATTTGAATTTGAATTTCATGTTGTTTTATTGTATCAGATCTTATAAAAAAATCAGTACACTAATAGTAGAAGAAAAACTAATAGAATATTTGAATACATTATAGAGGAGTGGTGAAAGGTCCTAGTATGGCTAGAGGGGGTGAATAGCCTATTTTAAAAATCTTCAAGACACAACGGTGAAGAGTAGAGGATGTTGCCAATCACCAAATAAATAATCCCAACAATATGTATATCAATCAATCCAATGCACCGGGAGACAAGAGATGACACAATTGGTTTTTCTCCCGAGGTTCACTTGCTTGCCGGCAACCAACACCTTGGTGGTTCCTCGGTTGTGGCCCTCAAGCCAACGCCCCGCAAGAACCCACACACAAGTGCGGTAACTCAACAACACGAGCAATCCACTAGAGTTGGAATTAGGCACTCCGCCGAGGAACCACAACAACCCCTCACAAATTCACCTTGATTGGGGGTGGACACAATCACCAAATCCCCTCACCAATTGTTGACGGTAATTAAGTATCAATTTTATACCGTCAATGCAGCAAGAGAAAGGACTAAAATGAGTTCACCTATTAGATATAGGGGTTACAACGCGAAATTCCACAAGTTTTGGTGATTGTCTATTTTACGCGGGGGTTATCGGAAAGAATCTAATGAAGGCCCACATGTCGGGATTACATAGAGATAAAGACCGAACGGGTAAAATTGTATACTCTAGAAGACTCCAGAAGGCGACACCTGAAATCGGGGGCCCACCTGGCATTGACCAGAGGCGGCCGCCCCTGGCATGGAGTCGGCCGCCCCTCCACCTCAACCAATCAGGTTGAGTCTCGCGGATTATGCCTCCACCGCCTTCGAGGATGAATAATAATCGTCCGTTTAGGTCGGTTTGATCCAAGGGCTGTGGTGCATTCTAGAGGGCTATATATTCAGAGCCCCTGACCCTGGGAGAAACCCTAATTCATTCTCCATTCATTCATCTGAGAGAATGCAGAGAAGCCAGAGCCACCATCTCAATTAGAGCTTCATAGTTTAGTAGCATAGCTACATAGGAATAGATCTAGAGGGAATCAAGCCTAGCTTGGAGTCCGGATCTGTCGGAGTTCTTGGTAATTCCCCTCTACATTCTTGTAATATTCATCATTGTTCATGATACTATGAATAGTACTTTATTCTATTCTATTATATCAGAATTGACTTTGCTCTATTTGATTACGTTCTCAATTATATCGTTCTTAGTCTATTTTGATTATATGTTTAGCATAGTTGGACTAGAATTATGTTTATGCATAGGATCGTATAGCGCTTGCTCATTAGGCTAATGGGTGAGTGATAGATATTGTGTAGGCATGGTGCCTAGACCGTATTTATCTGCGATTGCACACAATATTCCGGATCGTGAGGTAGATCGCGGGAGTGACAGTCCTGTTGAGTCCTTTGTAGCCCTTCTCCTGAGTATAGGTCTAGCGGAACACCCCTATTACATTGAAGTCATTGCTATGTCTCTAGTCTTCTCTGGTAATATCACTATGCATAGATGTAACCTTTTCCTGCCATGATTGCTAGATGTTCTTGCACTAATCATTGTATGCTTTGACTTTATAATTAGAATAACTTAGGATTATACCTTAGATCGTCCTAGTCCATGCTAGTGTTATAAGCTTAGAGTGCTAAGTTGAGATGGTTACTATTATTTTATGTGGCTAAATGCTCTCATTTATCTTATGTCAATTATTATTCATTCCTATATTTTATGTGACACTTACCCCGTATGAGATGATCGATACAGACAAGGTTAAGCTCTTCATTATCGCATGTGCATTGGTCATCACTCATTATCCAGTGCATTCCCTTCCCAGTGGTAAAATTATAAATAACGATACATGGATTACTCCTGGTTTAAAATGCTACATCGGTATTATCGTAAACGCTTGCAGATCCCATATTTATTTCTAGAAGCGGTTGCATTTATTAGTACCATAATTTTTGGCACCATGTTGGGGATGACAACCTAACACCGAGTGGCGTTAGAAATGTCAACAAGCATTTTTGGCGCCGTTCTTGCCGGGAAGGTTGAAAGCCAATGGATAATGAGTAGCGATTACTAGATAATGTGATCGAGTTGTCTTTTTCATACTAATCCATCTCTACAGGATTACCCTTGTTTTGTCTACTTGTGTATTTTATACAGGGTAATCAAGACAACTCTTCCTGACAATTATATTGACAATCCAGAAGCTTTATTCAGGAAGGCCAGAAGCAAGTTGAAGAAGACCAATCAATCATCATCATCAACTCAACTTGAAAGTTTGTCGGAAGCAGAAAGTCGATCTTTCGTTCGAGACTTGACACCAGCATTTGAAGCCATGGCGAACAAGTCACTCCGTGAGTTCTCAGCTCCCACTACGGACAACATTCGTACTGGACCAGCTGCGGACATCGATAAAGCTTTTGAGCTCAAGCCTGCGCTGATCAACATGGTGCAAGCAAGCCAGTTCTGTGGGAAAGCCCATGAAGATGCTAGTGCTCATCTCCAACACTTCCTGGAGATTTGTAGCACATTCACCATCAAGGATGTCCCCAGAGATGCTATACTACTTCGCCTCTTCCCATTCTCACTCTTGGGGAGAGCGAAGCAGTGGTTCTACGCCAATAAGGAGAAGAATACTACGTGGGCACTATGTTCCACTAATTTCTTGGCAAAGTTCTTTCCCATGGGCAAGACAAATGCTCTTCGTGGGAAGATATCAAACTTTCAGCAACAACATGATGAGACTGTCCCAGAAGCTTGGGAGCGCTTTCAAGATTACATCCTTGAATGTCCTCATCATGGCATGGAGAATTGGCTGCTTATGCAGACATTCTACCATGGGCTCAGCAACAGCACACGTGAGACGATGGATGCTGCTGCTGGAGGTGCATTCTTATCACTCACTATTCCTCAAGCCACAGCTCTTGTGGAGAAGATGGCATCCAACCAAGGTTGGAGTGAAGAAAGAACTCAGACCCGCAAGAGAGGTGGAGGAATGCACCAGCTGAAGGAGGTAGACATGTTGTCTGCCAAAATGGACCTGCTTATGAAGAGGCTCGATGAGAGAGCCACGGAAAAGAAAGAAGTCATGCATATACATGATGCTCGCATGACATGTGAAGAGTGTGGAGAGACTGGGCACACAGGTGCTAACTGCCCAGAGCTGAAGGAAGACGTGAACTACCTCAACAACAACAACAACAACAATTACTATCGTCCTCAGCAGAATCAAGGTTGGAATCAACAGCAGAGGCCTAACTACTCAGGCAATTATTCAGGCAACTATCAAGGTAACAACTCCTCCTACAATAATTACAACCAGCCGCCTTTGAGAGAGTTAGTGCTGAATCAAGGCAAGATGATGGACAACTTGTCCAAGAAGCTGGCATCAAATGACAAAGCCCTTGAGACCATCAGCAATAGAATGGATGGCTTGTCCAGTGCCATCAAGAATCAGCTCAGCTTCAACAAAATACTAGAGTCTCGTGTACAACACTTGCCAACTTTGCTCCCTCCGCCGACCAAGGTAAAATGGCGGGACAACCTAAGAGCTCGAAACCGCAAATCTTGTTGATATATTCAATGCGGAAAGTAGCCGGAGTGATCCATCGAAAGGGTCATGGATTGATTCAACTCTGCCAATCAAGAAGGGTGATCCAGGGAGACCAGTTATTCCGATCTCCATTGGAAGTACCAACTTCAATGAGGCAATCTGTGATTTCGGTGCAAGCATCAACATCATGCCAAGAGTGATATATGAGAAGCTATTCAGATATCCCTTAGTATACACAACCATGTGCTTGCAGCTTGCAGATCAGTCACTTCGTGTCCCCTTGGGAATACTAGAAGACATATGTGTACGAGTAGGCAACTCGTATGTTCCTGCAGACTTCATGGTAGTGGATACAGGCAGTGACGAAAGGTCCCCCATCATTCTAGGCCGACCATTTTTGAACACTGCTGGAGCTATCATGTATGCCAACACTGCCAAAATCATCTTCAACATCAAGGGCAAGAGAGAGACCTTCTTCTTCAAGAACAGAGTGTTGTAATTCCCAGCACACCCTCATCAGCAGAACAATGAGAAGAAGAAGAATCCAGCTAAGAAGAACAAGACCAAGGATAAGAAGACCAAGAAGATGGAGATAGTAAGGATGGTCACTGCAGTTCACAAAGAGCATGACCACCTACTCAGATCCCCACGTCTGATCAAGAAAGACGACCCAGGAGTCCCAACCATTCAATGCTCCATCAACAAGCTCTTTCAATAAAGTCATTCGTGACACCGGATCGGGCGTCAACATTATGGCCAAAATAACCTATGAATATCTATATGGCACTATGCCTTTGGAGCCCACCTATGCACAAATTGAGATGGCGAATCGGACATTCCGCTTCGTCGAAGGAGAAGTGAAGGACTTCCTCATCCGATAGATGACCATTATGTCCCCACGACTTCCTAGTCATTGATATGGGAGATGATTACGACCCTCCGATCATCCTAGGGAGACCGTTCCTCAACACCACCGTAGCTATCATCTATATTGGAACAGGGAGAGATTCATTTCCACTTTCCCACCGAGAAGGTACGCTATTTCAACAATAATTATATAATCACCGAGAAGCCCAAGAAGAACAGAGCAAGGAGAAGGCGCGTACCCGTCGCCGAACAAGAAGAACATCACTACGATGGATGGGCCGACTATGAGGGAGAAGTGTCTAGATATGAAGATCGGTACCCAGAAGAAAAGAACATTATAGAAGAAGAGGTGCTACCAACAGAAGAAAAACAAGTGCTCCAAGAAGCTTCCTCCTCAAGGTCACCCTCTCCAACAAAGAAGGTGTGGAAGGTAAAAGCAAAATCAGAATCAATTCCTACACAAGAGGCAACACCATCAGAGGCGCCAGCCAATGCGCCCCTTGACAAATGAGCGAACATGATAAGTCCTGTTCGGATGACTTAAAACCACCGAACGCCGCGCCAAGAGGTAACTTGGTATTTATCAACATTAATTTTTTAGCATTGTATTGTTTTTACCTTAGCATATTTATTTCTCTACTTGCATCTTAGTTGCATCGTTGTGTTATTATCTCTGCATTAGAAAAAGAAAATAAAGATGTTGTGCATTTGCATCCGGAAAATCGTTAAGCCCCATATGGATAATCATTCACTGTGGTGGCACAAAAATAATTTCTCAAAGATATTTATCTTTCCCTGTCGCATTCCTTAAATAATAAAAAGATAAAAATATTTCTAGAGATCCTGTTAGAATAAGTTTAAGTTAGGAAAGTTCTAGACAACCAAGGCCTAAAGGTTTTATCACTAACGCTTAATTAGTTCCACAAGCTTTGTTGTCTATTTGAGCTTCACAGAACATCAAGGATCAAGAAGAGCTAACAGCGAAGGACATCACCCCCCGTCGGAGTGCTTTGCCGGCAACATTCAAGTGCTGTCTCCAACAGCAACTATCTGCAAACACTCCAGGAGGACTAGAACGTCTTCATTGCCTGTCAGCAACATCAGTAGACTATGTCAACATCCAGCTTGAGGGAGAGCATCCCCCATGTACCAAGCTAAGTGTTTCCAACTTATCTATTTATACCTTGTTAGAGTGTGCTTTGTTAAAACAACTAAAAAAGATGCATAACCATAGAAACCCAGAAAGATTTCTTTATTTATCTTTTTCTACCTTTTGGAGAGCTCTTGCAATCTGTCTTGAAAGTATTCCCCAGAATAAACTCTACATGGAGATGATGAATAGTTGCTCTGCCGTAATTCCTTTCAAGTACCTAGTTTTCAACCTTGCACTCTCCCGAGTTTTGGACACAACTGTTTAGATTTGGGATTTGCTCTGAACCTGAAACTTGTGGGTAGCAACACTTGATCTAAGTCTAGGTGGTTGACGGGTATGATATGGGAAAGTTTTGAGCTGCTGTCCATCTTGTTCCTAGAGATACTAGAGTTCTGGAGAATTTATTTATGAAAATATTAAATTCCTGCATGATGAGTTCCTTTATGATGAGAGTTCAAATTCCTACCATAGCCATATATTCATGCTTACTAGATTAGGAAAACCCATCTATTTATATAGATCATTTTGTAGGCATTGAGTGTAGTCTTATTAGGCATTGAGTGTAGTTATGCTGTGGACCCGTAAGGAATCAGTCATACAGTTAAAAGTCAATACTATGTGCTCTCCATCCATTGATCTATGCTACTTCTTTCCTTAGAAGCATGCACCCATTTTATAGATACTACATTCATTTTGTGCTACTTCCCCTAGAGGTACCACCTACATACGATTCATATCCACCACATATTGTGCTATCTCTACCCCGGAGATACGCGCTTATGCTGCTCCTACCCTGGGAGTACACATTCCCCCACATATTGTGCTTGTCTCTACCACGGAGATACGCGCTATCTTCCTACCCTGGGAGTACGCATTCATCCATCCATCCACATATTCATACGCCACTCATTTCACTTCATCCAGAAAAAGGTTACTCCTATCCTGGGAGTGAACATCTAGAAATAATCATTGCCATCCTATTTGCCTACATAAAAGCTCCAGTCATTATCATTTCAAGTTATACACTCCCTGTTGCTAAAGTTTTATTTTCAGAGGATTGGTTGCTCTAAAAAAATAGAGAGAGAAAGAGTAGCCAAGCCCTTCCTTCAAGAAGTTTCAAAGTTTCCGAATAAAGGGAGTCATGTTATCCCCAAAGGAGCAAGTGTGGAAGTAGATGTTCACCAAGAGATCACCCCTCATAATCATTTCCTTATCATCATCATCCTATCATTCATCCCATTCCCTCATTCACATGCACATATGACTTTATTATTATTATAGTTCCTTTGGATCCATGGTTTAACTATGCAATATATGCAAGTGAGTTTGAGTGTCTCCCCACCTATGAGCTCCACATAAGCCTATTAGTAAGTAGGGTGAGAGAGAGAAGGCACTTTCCACTATGCCTTAGTTCCATAAATACCACATATTTTGAGAGAAGAGAGAAGGCATACACTACTCATGCCTTGGAGAGGATCCAGAAATACCACAAATGAGAGACCTGAAAGGTTCATACAAGGAACTCTGAGTTTTATTTCAAAACTTTGTAAAAACTCCAGAATAATAGTTGATCAAAGAGTGAGAAACATGGCACTTGACTTGACCGTTCTATTTTTCAACTACTCAAGACCCAAGTGACGGTTACAAGCCCCATGGTGAAAGGTAATATGAGTAAGTTTTGAGTCAGAATAGTTCACTCTAATCCGGAGGAGAGTTCTTGTTTGAACGCATGTGTACTTGTGAGGAGTGGAAGCATTGTAGCAAATCCTGACCCATCACTGAGCCTATCTTTACTCAGGGACGAGCAAAAGGTAAGCTTGGGGAGTTTGTTGATGGTAATTAAGTATCAATTTTATACCGTCAATGCAGCAAGAGAAAGGACTAAAATGAGTTCACCTATTAGATATAGGGGTTACACCGATGTAATTCCACGAGTTTTGGTGATTGTCTATTTCTACGGGGGTTATCGGAAAGAACCTAATGAAGGCCCACATGTCGGGATTACATAGAGATAAAGACCGAACGGGTAAAATTGTATACTCTAGAAGACTCCGAAGGCGACACCGAAACCGGGGCCCACCTCGCATTGACCGGGCGGCCGCCCGGCATGGAGTCGGCCGCCCTCCACCTCAACCAATCGGGTTGAGTCTCGCGGATTATGCCTCCACCGCCTTTGAGGATGAATAATAATCGTCCGTTTAGGTCGGTTTGATCCGAGGGCTGTGGTGCATTCTAGAGGGCTATATATTCAGAGCCCCTGACCGTGGGAGAAACCCTAATTCATTCTCCATTCATTCATCTGAGAGAATGCAGAGAAGCCAGAGCCACCATCTCAATTAGAGCTCCATAGTTTAGTAGCATAGCTACATAGGAATAGATCTAGAGGGAATCAAGCCTAGCTTGGAGTCCGGATCTGTCGGAGTTCTTGGTAATTCCCCTCTACATTCTTGTAATATTCATCATTGTTCGTGATACTATGAATAGTACTTTATTCTATTCTATTATATCAGAATTGACTTTGCTTTATTTGATTATGTTCTCAATTATATCGTTCTTAGTCTACTTTGATTATATGTTTAGCATAGTTGGACTAGAATTATGTTTATGCATAGGATCGTATAGTGCTTGCTCATTAGGCCAATGGGTGAGTGATAGATATTGTGTAGGCATGGTGTCTAGACCGTATTTATCTGCGATTGCACCCTATATTCCGGATCGTGAGGTAGATCGCTGGAGTGACAGTCCTGTTGAGTCCTTTGTAGCCCTTCTCCTGAGTATAGGTCTAGCAGAACACCCCTATTACATTGAAGTCATTGCTATGTCTCTAGTCTTCTTTGGTAATATCACTATGCATAGATGTAACCTTTTCCCGCCATGATTGCTAGATGTTCTTGCACTAATCATTGTATGCTTTGACTTTATAGTTAGAATAACATAGGATTATACCCTAGATCATCCTAGTCCATGCTAGTGTTATAAGCTTAGAGTGCTAAGTTGAGATGGTTACTATTATTTTATGTGGCTAAATGCTCTCATTTATCTTATGTCAATTATCATTTATTCCTATATTTTATGTGACACTTACCCTGTATGAGATGATCGATACAGACAAGGTTAAGCTCTCCATTATCGCATGTGCATTGCTCATCACTCATTATCCAGTGCATTCCCTTCCCAGTGGTAAAATTATAAATAACGATACCTGGATTACTCCTGGTTAAAATGCTACATCAGTATTATCTGTGCGCTTGCGGATCCCATATTTATTTCTAGAAGCCGTTGCATTTATTAGTACCAGGATTTTTGGCGCCATGTTGGGGATGACAACCTAACACTGAGTGGCGTTAGAAATGTGAACACCAATCAATCCAACACCAACCGTCTAGGTGACGGCAATCACCAAGAGTATTAAGAATACCACAATTGCAATTACCACCTAGTGCCAAGAAATTGAATCACAATGCAATGCACCTAGGGTTCCCTTCTTCTCTCATGAACAAGCACCAACCATGGAGAGGGAGAGGAGAGGGAGGAGATCCTCTTGAAACTCTCAAATCGATCTCTAGCACAACCTCTCTCACTTGAATGAAGCACCAAAGCTTGGGAGTGGGAGAGGAGAGATTGGAAGCTTTTCTTCTTGTTCTAGGGTTTGAGCATGGGGAAGAACAAGAGAGGGGAACAAACTTTTCTTTCTCTGTCTCTTTTGGAATCGAATGGGGAGTGCAGTAGGCAGTGGCCGGCCGGTTCCCTTTGCCCCCTCGGCTGGCCACCAACGGGAGGATTCCCTGCTTCCCACACATGGGCAGGCCCCACGAACCCAACCACAAGCTCAGTGCCAGGCGACAACAACGTTCATTTGCTTTCTTCCAGTCGAAGTCAACAGCAGCAGCAGCACTTCATGAGCAAAATGACCATGGCGGCCCAAGGACAGCGCAAAGTGGCCCACTGCGCGCTGCTAGGCGGCCAGCAAGCAGGCGGCCCAGCAGGAGGCGCTGCGCAAAGCGGCCCACGACAGCAGGCGGAGCGGCCCAGCTCGGCCAGCGCGCGAGCGGCCCACGCGCAAAGAGCAGGCCGGCCGGCAGCAGCGCTGCGGCAGCCCAGTCGTGCGACGGGCCAGCCCACGTGCGCGCACCTGGAGGCAGGCCGGCCCACCAGCGACGGGGCAAGGCCAGCAGACCTGCCACGGCCTTCTCCTCCCATCGGGCCAACCCAGCTGCAGCACAAGGCCAACAGGCCGGCTTCCAGGGAAACAGCAGGCCAGCCCACATGACCAGAGCAAAGCCTGAGAAATTCCGGTTCAGGAAGAGAAATATCCAAGCGACCCTCTCTGTTGCATAACAAAAAAAAGACGGGGTAGGACATTCCAACAGAGGCACCTTGCACGGAATTTGAACCCAGTCAACCGGAAATTCCAATCAGCAGCTCATTTGCTCCTAATTCACCATAAGTTCTCATTCCAATTGACATGCTATCTCATCCATATAAAACCAAACATCCAAATCACTTGAGATAGCAATTCTCCAAGACTTTTTCCAACAAACTCGTCAAGTCACTAAATCCCATGCATATGCAAAATGCAATTCACTTTAGTGGCACTAGATGAGTGAGCAATTATGTTATCCCCCTCTTAATAGTACAGTTATCAAACCTAAATCACTCACACCCTCTAGGTGTCTTGAGTGCAAAACAAAAAACCAATTTGATACCTTTGCCTTGATCACCATGGTTTTGTTGTTCTCATGTTGGAGCACAAGAAAATCATCTTTTGGTCACTTCCATCGCCATGACCATCATCTAGCTCCATCACTTGCCATGTACCAACCTAGCTCATATCACAACACTCATGACAAAGGTTAGTACACTAGGTTTCATCAATTACCAAAAACCAAACTAGAGCTTTCAAGTGGGCGATAACACAAATAGCTTATGTAGGTGACTTTTATGTTATTAGATTAAAGATTTTTAGTATTCACATGATAAAGATGACATGAACATTTTTTTGTAATTAATGATGGATGACATAGACTTAGTGGGGAATGATGTGACACCTTGCATGAAGAGAGAATTCATCTAGTGGGGTTTATCTTTATAAGAGTTATAGATTGGTGGGTTCGTTACATGCCAACCCCATTTCATGTCCTAGACTAGATTAGCAAAGCTGCTTGTATTTTTTTCCTGAGGCCCATTTGAGTGTGTTTGGATGGGAAATAATTATAAAATAAATTAGTCTACTTTACTAATGCACCATCTTTTGTTTCCTACGTCTGCATAAGAAATTGTCCCCCGCTAAGATGTCTCATCTAAGTCTGCCTAGGAAACCAACATATATAAAATGAACCGTCGAGATGCAATCTCAATCTTCTCTCTCCTTACTCATTACACAATCAAAGGCCGGGATCGAATGTATCAAATCTCCTTATTCTCCCCCACACCCACGTCATACAACCCCCACCGATACACGGCCAAAAATCACAGGACCATCCCCGTACGTAACATTACTATATTAGTAGGGTACAAGAAATAAATAAATATATGAAACACCATTGTTCACATCTCACTCTAACCGTCCCCCGACGTGGACCTCAGCCTCCGCTCGCCACCATCGTATGCGCATCGCCGTCACCCACGCTCCTCCTCCCCGAAAAACCTCTGTCTTGCTGCCATGAGGGGCGTGTTGGCGGTCCTTAACTCCGATTTTTACCCACCAATTATAGATCATTTTGGGAGAAATAAATATTTTATTGCACATATATCTTTACTATTAACCCAATTCCACATGTACTTGGAAGTTGTAACACTTTGTAGGAATATACACCAAGTGCATGGAATTGTATAAAGAAATGCACCTTTTGGAAAAGCGTAAAGTCAAAGAGGGAGAGCAAATGACAAATCTAGACCAAAACTAGGCCAAACCCTCTTACCAGAGTGCCGGAGATCCAAACATGGGTGCAAGTGTCAAGATGAACCCATGAGGTGAAGGGCCAAAGTCTAGACCAATTCTATCTTGGGCTGCAGGACCATGTCTTACTAAATTGGGTGCCACGGATGCATCCGAACTCCGATTTGGGCTAATGACCAGCCGATTCGAAGCCAGCTGAAAGGCCCACACACTGGTGGCAAAAGCAGAGGCCTAGCGGGCCCACAATGAGCCCGTGCACGCCCAAGGCGCGGGCGCGCCTGTCCAGAGGCGACGCAGGCCCAACCAAAGGTGGTTCGTCCTCTTTCCATGTGGAGAAGGCGGTCCCGCTGGTGCTTTTGACGATAGTGCCCCCGAACCACCTTCCACGCCCTATAAAAGAGGAGGAGAGCCTCCCACCTTGCACACACCTCATTTGGAGCCTCCTCTCCACCTCCTCTCTTGTAGTACTTAGCCTTAGTAGTAGTTTAATATTAGTAGTACCTTGGAGTAAGACAAAGCTACTTGGAGAGCTTGTCTCCATGGAAGAAAGATCAAGTCTTGGTAAGATGAACTAGAGTATAGTTGTTATCATGTTATGATCTCCTATCTTTTATATTGCATTGCATATGAACTAGAGTATAGTTGTTATCATGTTATGATCTTGATATATGAACTAGTATATAGTCCAAATGTCATAATCTTAACATGTGCAACTTTATGCTCAATCATTCATGCAACACATTTATATGACGGAGTAGAGATGACGGTTCATTGTACTTTCGGGTTTGCCTATGTCTAGCTCGTCCATCCGTAGGGTGGGAGTCCATGAGGTCATAGGTAGTTACTTAGTATGCGGACGTGGTGTCCAGATGCGAGGGGGCCTTCAGATATGACGGCATGCCACGGTTGAGGTGGTAGGCGGCAGGTGGTGACAGCCCTGTCCGTCCTTTGTAATCCCCCACGTTCGTATGTCGTGTAGGAGTTCGTAAATGCCAGCATCGACTGGCAGACCAGTTGCCGCGGTCTCCCTGTCTATCTCATGCTCAACTCTATTTACAGTCATATATGTTGTGTGATCATTGACTGGTTCTTTGCACGGCTATATTAGAACGCCTGCTCCACTTAGGAATATTCATTCAATCTTTGTTTTCCGTTTATCCTTGAGGTTGGCCCAAGTGTGTGTCGCACTATCACAAACTATCATGATTTGTCCATGTCTCGAGTAGTGGTCTATCATACATCTATGTTCCTACTATAGACTCTTACATCATGCCTTCCTACGGGAAATTATAAATGAACGATACCCGAATACTCACGGGTGAAGTGCTACAACGATAATTCCGTGCGCTTGCGAATTCGTTCTGTAAACAAACAGAACTATCGTTGAGGTATTTCTTGGCGACGTTGCTAATTCTAGTAACGACATTAAGAAATGCCAACAAGCATTTCTGGTGCCGTTGCCGGAGATGGACTTAAAACCTCCATACCTGGTAGCGACGCTAAGAAATGTCAACAAGCATTTCTGGCGCCTTTGCCGGGGAAGGCATTGGCTAAAAGAATCTTGTAGAACATCGATTATGATAGCCATGGCTCATGTAGGGATTGTTACATTTGTTTCCATCCTCTTATTTTGGATGAAAACAAGATAGTGCTTGGAAGTCTTACCAACAGACTATAAATGTTGAGCTCTTGGGAGTCTTGTCCATGGACTATAAATATTGAACCCTTGCTTTGAAGGTAAATCAGCGGTTACCTTTTTTTTAAAAAAAAGATTTTAATAAAATGTTTTCTAAAAAGTTTATAAAAAAATTTATAAATATTTTTTTATTCTTTTTCTTTTGCTAAAAGAAAATAAATGTTTTTAATAAATGATGTTTTGTTTGCAAAAGTTTTGCATGAAGCATGTTTTGGTTTGAAGAATGATTCATGCTTGATCATATCTTCATGTTTTTTTAATTTAAGCATGGAGTTTAGATGAAATTGCCTACTTTGATTGAACGACATGTTTAAATCGCTGTTTTGAAACTGCTGCATGTGATCTTTTGTTAATAAAACTAAGTAAAAAAATCTTTTTTTTGGGACAAGTTCTTTAGCCATGATTGAAGCCAACCATAGCTTCTGGCTATAAACTTTATCCCAGCTTTGGCGGTCAAGCTTATAACCATAAAGTAAGCACTGCCGGGAGATACCCCGGATTATCTAAAAAAAACTCTTTTCTCTTACCAATAAGGCAAGGCAATGTTTTCAAGTTAGTATGCACCTTCGGGTATTCTTGGTCACTAACCATTTCAGGTGGAGACTAAGAAGAACAGGGGATATACGATACCTGGATACACAAGAGTCACATCAGATAAAAGCTTTGATGCCTTTGGTGATCTAGTCTCTCCACACTTGACTTTCACACAAAAGTCTCAGTGTGGCGGAGGATGACGAAAGTCTCACCATAAGGCCATCTTGATTAAAGAGAGATGTTGGCTCTATCTTGTTTGAAAAAAACATGAAAAAAGAGACAAAAAAAAAAGAGTGTTGAAAAAAAGAAGAGAAAAAAAATGAAAAAAGAAGAGACAAAGAAAAAAAGAGTGCTAGAAAAAAAAGATGAAGAAAAAATTATGCAAAAAAAAAAAGATTAAAGAAAATAGTGTTGAAAAAAATCATGTTTGAAAAAAAGAGAAAAAAAGAATAAAAAAATGAAAAGAAAATGGGAGGAGAGAAGGGGAAGGATGGCCCCACATAACCAAAGAGAAACACCTTTGGGCTTCCCAACTCCATCCAACATTGCTTCGACAAGCAAGAAGGGCTCACCTCCAAGCCTTTGCTACAACTGTCAAGACCCATGGCCCATACATGTTCAGCTGTGTGGCCTGGTCTTGAGGTTCGCTTGGCAAAACCATCATGCCAACCGCAGCAACAACTTTGTCATTACATCCATAATGTTGCTGGTAAACAACTCTCAGGTATGCAGAGGTAATGTTCACCAACTCATTTACTCACTTTTGTCTTCATAGAAATAAAAGTCTTGCTTCCTTTGTTTATGGTTATACTTCAGTTTGGGTGCATTCTAATTAAATGCATCCATAGGCCATTTTGATTTAAGCATGGTGTTTAGATTAAAATAGCCTTCAGTTTCAAAAAAATATTAAAATAGCCTTCTTTAATCAAATTTTGACCCGGTGTTGAAATTTGATTAATGAACTTGGAGTTGTTATCATAAGCAATATAAGTAACTCATGTTGGAGACAAAACAAGGCATGATCTTTTTAGCCTTGTTTAAGTTTGAATAAAAGTTGGCTGAACATTCTTTCAAAAAAAAAAACCTTTGGCTATTTTGTTCACCTGTGCATCACCTAATCTCTGTTGGACGAATTTTATCTATATCTTTTCATGCCTCCAATTTCTATGTTGTATGTTTTGGTTTGGAAGTGTTGGTTATGCATCTATTAAATTAAGCATGGTGCTTAGTTTGAAGTTCAGATATAAAATCATGCTTTCATAGGCTCTTTAATTTAAAGCTTTATGCTTAGATTAAACATGCCTACCTAGATCACACTAGACATGAGTGCTAGAAAAAAAAGATGAAGAAACAATTATGCAAAAAAAATGATGAAAGAAAACATTGTTGAAAAAAATCATGTTTGAAAAAAAAAGAAAAAAAGAATATAAAAAATGAAAAGAAAATGGGAGGAGAAAAGGAGAAGGATGGCCCCACATAACCAAAGAGAAACACCTTTGGGCTTCCCAACTCCATCCAACATTGCTTCGACAAGCAAGAAGGGCTCACCTCCAAACCTTTGCTACAACTATCAAGACCCATGGCCCATACATGTTGAGTGTGTGGCCTGGTCTTGAGGTTCGCCAGGCAAAGCCATCATGCCAACCACAAGCAACAACTTTGTCATTACATCCATAATGTTGCCGGTAAACAACTCTCAGGTATGCAGAGGTAATGTTCACCAACTCATTTACTCACTTTTGTCTCCATAGAAATAAAAGTCTTGCTTCCTTTGTTTATGGTTATACTTCAGTTTGGGTGCATTCTAATTAAATGCATCCATAGGCCATTTTGATTTAAGCATGGTGCTTAGATTAAAATAGCCTTCTTTAATCAAATTTTGACTCAGTGTTGAAATTTGATTAATGAACTTGGAGTTGTTATCATAAGCAATCCCTACTATAATTGAAATCTTGTAAAGGTATAAGAAGCCTGAACCTTACACCTGACCCACAGGTCAGCCTCAAACTCATCCTCTGGCCCACAGCATAGAGTCAAACTAACGCGCCCACAGTCCCGCACACCTCAATATGGCAACGGGTACGTACCCGATGGGTACTGGCTACCCATACCCGCACCCGCCAGATCAAAACCTATTCTATCGGGTTACCCACGAAAGTAGACGGGTGCGGAATTCATTCCATACCCGCACCCGACGGGTAATTCTTACCCGACGAGTATTCTATACCCGACAATACACCCAAGAATCATATACAAATTATAACATGCAGCAAGTTAAATATAGCAATTCATGGGCCAAATTGTAGAGGCTGCCTATTTATATGGGTCATTTGCTTATATGGGCTAAATTGTAGAGGCTAACTATTTATTTTTGCGGGTATTTCTTACCCACGGGTATGCGGGTATGGGTAGTGCGTAGTGCTATTCCACACCCGTACCCGCCATACCCGATGGGTAAGGGTTTTTGCCCAATAACACACCCGCGGGTAGAAAACTCGTTCCACGCCCGCTTTCTTAGCGGGTAAAACCCGTCGGGTAGTCGGGTTTCGGGTACCATTGACATTTTGACGCACACCCCTCCGCCATATGCCGCCCTCGGCACCAGGGATCGAATCCCACGCACACCAGCAGTTTTTTCTGAATAAAGATTCGAAAGGGCGTGCGTGTTCACCCACCCGACCTCACGCGCTACTGATCCAATCCCAACCCACCTAGGGTTTGGCGAAGGGCACGGCGGTGGGGCGCTCGAGGTGCGTCGGCTGGACGATCCCATGCTGCCCCAACCAGCGGTGAATCCTCGACATGGCCGCGGTGATCCCCCGTGGCAGGCGGGCACAGAGGCGATAGGGCCGCGACAGCCGGCCTGTGGCACGCGAGGATGCGGTGGCGCGCGTGGGCTGCGGAGCAGATGCTTGAATGCCGACGACGTGAGCTTCATCGTGAAGCCCCTGCCACCTCCACATCATCGCCCCCAAGTTCCAGCCATCGCAGGTAGCTTCCTCCATACACACCGGTCCCATCCCCAACCCCAAAGATTTGATTCTCGCTAGCTTGCGTAGGCATACGACTGCAGCTGCTGCGCAGTAGGTCGAGCGGGAGGAGATGCTGCACCCTCTGGCCCTCCAACAAATCCTGGACGAGTTGCTGTCCTCTTCTGCAGGAATCCTAAGTGAGATGAGTTGCTGCAGCATCCTCCAGAAATTCAATGGTATATGTGCAAATCCGTTACTCCGCCTACAGATTATGTCCTTACTTTCAAATAAGAAATAAGTATATCTCCAATTGTTCTTTTATGGAGAGGAGAAACTGCTTCTCATTTAGATTACGAATGCTCTACTGATGACAAACAGTAATGCATACTTCATGAAATGCAGATTTCATCCTACTGCCCTTCACAAGAATGACATCAATCAACCTGTTGCAGAGCTGTTGAGACTTGAGAGGCGCTAGCATACATTCTTTCACAGCTAAATGAGGTAGTGAGATGTTACATGGAGAGAAATGGTATATGAATTTTTCTGTAAGAAGTTTAAGTTCAGATTTTGTACTTTGCCTATTCTGTCTATTAGCTTTGAAATTAGGTTGACTCATATAGTAGAGATTAACAGGAATGACAAATTTCAGAAGATAGGCATAAGAGCTATTCCTGTGAAATGAATTGATGTTGTCAGTTCTTCCCTGGAATATGAAAGCTGGCATATGCCTGTTTAGAGTTCCATCGCAGGGATGAACCTTTTGTAGTTACTACATATATATGTGTGATGGACATGCTCCCTTTTGTCACATGATTCTGCATATTTTGTGATTTCAGCCTCTGCAGCCTGCATCTTTACTCATGTTTCATTTTGTGATTGGCTAGGTAAATTTGTTGTGGGCACATTGGGAGTTGTTGACGCACACTAGATCATAGGTGGGGTTTGCATGAATGGAAGTATGCAGTCTAATTTTGTTAGAAAATCATAAATGATAGGACCTAGGATGCCAAGTTAGAGATGAATTTGAACTTTGTGTTGTATGGGCATCGAGTAAGGACGAGGCATGGCCCTATATCGGTTTTCTGTATATGGAGATGAGGACAAGCCCATCCTGGTAACTTGTCCGGATGTAGCCTTAAATCGTGAGTGCCTCTAGATTTTTTTAGTAAAGGCAACAAGCATCGAGTATTCAGGTATGATCTAATTACAAGTGTATACAAGTATTATACCACAATTGAAGTACGTGTGTGTTGAGAACAAAACGTTCAATGACTGTCTATATTTCTATTTATTCTTTAAACAATATATATGATGCAGGTAGGCAAGCATGAGAATGGTGAATTTTGATTGAAGTTGAAAGAAAGGGGATGGATGACAAAACAATGAAACCAAAGGTAAGGTTTCTGAAATTTCTTATGTCAAGCTACTTAAATATAATGCCTTTTATTGGTGTTCTGTCCTTTGAAATACATAGGTACGAATGCCGTGGTTGTTGAATTAGCGTTGTGCGAGCTATAAAGTAATGTGTGTTTCTATTTTCAAAATCAATACCATTGCATTGTCCTCGGTAGAAACTAGAAACTGGTGCTATGTTGATCAATACCATTGCATTGCCCAAGAAGAAAATGTTGATCCTATGTTTGTGCCACCTGTATAGCACAATGACGTCAAGTTTGATAGTGCTTTGTTCGAGCCACAAACCCAGATTCTGATGATGAAATGAGTTTTACACAACTGTTCACCATTGTAGTTTTTAGTAGGAATTATGTTTGGCCATGATGGAGTTTAGATGAAGGAAGAAAATGCTCAATGGTGGAGGTTTTTATAGATGCAGGTAGAGGTGAACAACTACTACTAGCAATAACTTCTGAAACCTTTTAAATTTTACATCTCTGTTTGCTAAATGTGTTTCCTACTGGCTTCTTGATATAAAACTACTTATATCCTCTGCAAATTTACAGAAGTATGTTAATCCTGTAACAAAGCTCTGCATTATCCATGTGTCACATGAAGATCACCATAATGTTTGGGCTGCTATTAGAATGGTGAGGTGCACTTGGAAGATCCCTGTTCCATTGCTCGACATGAGTGGTAAGTGGCTCAGACTCTATATCTTGATTTATTATCGTGTCGCCTTTTTGATTGGCTATTTTCCAACAGACTGGCTCTTGATTTGCTGCACTCTGAACCTTCCAAAAATAACTAATTTCTGTAGCTGATCAAATTTTAGCTTGTAACTTAGAGTGATAATCTTCTTGTGGGATGCTTTGTTATTTCATTTGAGCAATTTACTAAGCTTCTGTTGCAACAATTTTGCCATCTATGAAGAAGGTGCATAGGAGCTACAGCTATAGAAACCTATACATTTTCCACTCAAATTCATTATGTCTTCCTCATATTTTTTACCTTTTTGAAACTACATTTCCCAATACTAATATTGCTAGCTCTGTCAGTTATTTTCCTGCTTAAAATATTGCTACATGTCACTATGGAGTTATGGACAGTCATTTTCTTATTTACATTTCCATATTAACATGTATAGTCCTTTAGAAAAGGGCCGCTCTATTTCTTATGACAAGTGAGTTTATAAATTCCTATCCAGGGTATCTAACTGATTGTTGTTCTATATAAGCAGAGGCAATGGTTTTGCTCTCTCAGGTTTCATTTCATTTCTCAGTTCCAAGTTCTAACTCTGATACAGGCACTGCTGGTTTAACGTCAGCATAAGCATTGAGCTTGGCTCTCTTACGGGTGTGAGTGTGTCACATCCCTGCACACGCTTCAGAGGCCAACAACTCGATCCAACTAGATTTCTACACAAATCAGATTTCAGATTTTCTCATCCTCAAAACAGCAATTCCCTTCCACTTGCATAGGCGGCATCCAACATTTTTTTTAACAGATAAGGAAACACAAAGGATGTTTTTTTGTTGTGTAATCATGAGATATCTTTATGTGTAATATCAGTTATGAGTTATCTTTATCTGATATTGTTACTTGGCGTTGTTTGCTTGTTTTTATGTACATCCTAAAATTAAACCGCAGCGTTAGCACGGCATTATACTAGTATAAGTAACTCATGTTGGAGACAAAACAAGGCATGATCTTTTTAGCCTTGTTTGAGTTTGAATAAAAGTTAGCTGAACATTCTTTCAAAAAAAAAACCTTTGGCTATTCTGTTCACCTGTGCATCACCTCATCTCTGTTGGACGAATCTTATCTTTATCTTTTCATGCCTCCAATTCCTATGTTGTATGTTTTGGTTTGGAAGTGTTGGTTATGCATATGTTAAATTAAGCATGGTGCTTACTTTGAAGTTCGGATATAAAATCATGCTTTCATAGGCTCTTTAATTTAAAGCTTTATGCTTAGATCAAACATGGCTACCTAGATCACACTAGACATGGTGTCTAGTTTGATTTTCGAACCAAAGCTGTCAGTATAGATTTTTGGTGGATCATATGGACTAACCCCTGCAGGGATTTATCAATTTCATGGGGCAGTGTTGGAGATGACAACGAAATGAGCATTTGTTTGGTGAACTAAATAATAATAATAATAATATAATAAACCTTTCAAACCTCAAGTATGTTGTCCTGTTATCTCGATGTCACCACAAGACAAGCTTGGGGGAGGGGATCTTCCTAGCATGCCCAAAGGAGGCCATGAACCGAGAATCAGGCCATAGCATGCACCAGCTAGTGGCATTCTAGGCTAATGGTAAGTAAAGAGCTAGCTTGGGGGAGGGCCCCCACATGAGGTATCTGCATTGCATGTTTAAATTCCCGCAATCTTATTTTCTTTTTAGCATGATTAAATTCCAGTTTCTTATATTGCATTGAAAATAAAAAAAATAATTTCCACTCTATATATGTGCCATGAAATGTTTAGTTCTACCCGTGTTGATATGATGAATAGTTGCTCTATTTTAAGTCTCTCTTGTACTTGATTTAAAATGGAGTTTTCTCTAATATTTGGGTTTATCGACTTTACATTATCATGCTCTAGAAACTTGATTTAGTGGGTTGCATATAATTGCTCTAGTCTAGGTTATTGCGCGATATGATATAGTGACATAGGCCACAACAATGACTTTGTCCCCTTGAGAAAACCTGACGTCTGGAGTTTTGTTTCAAAAATTTCAAAAATAATAGTTTCTCAATGATCGTGAAATACCTACCAAGGCCAAATACGACATGCTTCTCTACAAGTTTACAAAACCCTTTGTCGTATGCTTCTTACCAATTGTTGGGCCTTGTCACGATTTGAACCTAACCTAGATTTGGGTCTTACACATATGGTTGAGATTCACTTGCACCCACCAAATAATTGCCGACTCTCACACTAAGAATTGCGCACAACATGCACCCCTCTCGCCCAGAATGCCAATTCTTACATCGAGAATTGCGCACCATTCCACCAAATAAAAGTGTCGACGCTTACCCTGAGAATTGCGCACCCCTCTTTTAGATTGCCAAAAATTCTCCATGCATTCTCATCCTTTTCCAAGCAATAATTTATGAGCTATGTTTTTAGTTGAAAAAAAGGGAGAGAAAGAAAAGAAAAAAAAAAGAGAGGAAGAAATAAGTTTTAGATATTCAAATCTTGTAGACAAATGGGAAATCTTAGATCCCCGTTCAAAGAAAAAAAGAATAAAAAAAGAAAAAAAAAGAAAAGAGCAGCTATGCCAAGGGGCATTCCTTTTTCTTAGATAACGGGAAAATCTTAGATCCCCGTTCAAAAAAAAAGAGAGAAAAGAAAAGAAAGAAAAATAGTTTTTAGTTACTCTTTGATAGCCCATATTTCCTTCATCTCTTCTTCTCCCAAATAAAAGAGAGGTTGTCATGATGCATGGAGACCCAAAAATACCACAAAAATTAGGAATCATTCTTCATCCTTCCCACACACTTGCACATCTCAACCTAGTGTATGGCCTTTACCTTAACATGGTTTGGACTTTGACTCGGCTATCCACAAGCGGTAAGTAAGCCATTCCTTATATGCCTACCCAGAACTCCACTCAAAAATACTAGAGGTAGGACATAAAGGCAATTATCAAAGCCTTTGGTAAAGTTACCATACATTTTGAGCGATCGAGCGGGTCATTTGAGGAACTTGGTTTATATTTTCAAAAATCTTGCAAAACCTCCGGATTGAAAGTTGATCTTGGGATGAATGAAAAGCACCGATCTTTGAAACTGTTCTATCTTGCAATCACCCAAGACCTGAAAAATTAGAAGCCCCACTTTATTCAGGAATCACAGAGTAGATACGATTGCCGATTTATTCAAATTGCAGTAGAAAGCTCTCTTTTAAATTTTGTACACTTGAGATGTAATCGGCATTGCAAAGAACTCGATCAACAACCCAACAAGACAGATGGCCTTGCTCGGGACGAGCAAGGGGTAAGCTTGGGGGTCTTGTTGGCGGTCCTTAACTCCGATTTTTACCCGCCAATTATAGATCATTTTGGGAGAAATAAATATTTTATTGCACATATATCTTTACTATTAACCCAATTCCACATGTATTTGGAAGTTGTAACACTTTGCAGGAATATACACCAAGTGCATGAAATTGTATAAAGAAATGTGCCTTTTGGAAAAGTGTAAAGCCAAAGAGGGAGAGCAAATGACAAATCTAGACCAAAACTAGGCCAAACCCTCTTACCAGAGTGCCGGAGATCCAAACATGGGTGCAAGTGTCCAAGATGAACCCATGAGGTGAAGGGCCAAAGTCTAGACCAATTCTATCTTGGGCTGCAGGACCATGTCTCAGTAAATTGGGCGCCACGGATGCATCTGGACTCCGATTTGGGCGAATGACCAGCCGATTCGAAGCCAGCTGAAAGGCCCACACACTAGTGGCAAAAGCAGAGGTCCAGAGGCGGCGCAGGCCCAGCCAAAGGCGGTTCGTCCTCTTTCCATGTGGAGAAGGCGGTCCCGCTGATGCTTTTGACGATAGTGCCCCCAAACCGCCTTCCACGCCCTATAAAAGAGGAGGAGAGCCTCCCACCTTCCACACACCTCATTTGGAGCCTCCTCTCCACCTCCTCTCTTGTAGTACTTAGCCTTAGTAGTAGTTTAGTATTAGTAGTACCTTGGAGTAAGACAAAGCTACTTGGAGAGCTTGTCTCCATGGAAGAAAGATCAAGTCTTGATAAGATGAATTAGAGTATAGTTGTTATCATGTTATGATCTCCTATCTTTTATATTGCATTGCATATGAACTAGAGTATAGTTGTTATCATGTTATGATCTTGATATATGAACTAGTATATAGTCCAAATGTCATAATCTTAACATGTGCAACTTTATGCTCAATCATTCATGCAACACATTTATATGACGGAGTAGAGATGACGGTTCATTGTACTTTCGGGTTTGCCTATGTCTAGCTCGTCCATCCGTAGGGTAGGATTCCATGGGGTCATAGGTAGTTACTTAGTATGCGGACGTGGTGTCCGGATGTTCGGATATGACGGCATGCCACGGTTGAGGTGGTAGGCGGCTGGTGACACCATGTCCGTCCTTTGTAATCCCCTACGTTCGTATATCGTGTAGGAGTTCGTAAATGCTGCCATCGACGCGGACCGGTTACTTGCCGCGTCTCCTGTCTATCTCATGCTCAACTCTAATTACAGTCATATATGTTGTGTGATCATTGACTGGTTCTTTGCACGGCTATTTTAGAACGCCTGCTCCACTTAGGAATATTCATTCATTCTTTGTTTTCTGTTTATCCTTGAGGTTGGCCCAAGTGTGTGTCGCACTATCACAAACTATCATGTTTTGTCCCTGTATCGAGTAGTGGTCTATCATACATCTATGTTCCTACTATAGACTCTTACATCATGCCTTCCTACGGGAAATTATAAATGAACGATACCCGAATACTCCCGGGTGAAGTGCTACAACGATAATTCCGTGCACTTGCGGATTCATTCTGTAAACAAATAGAACTATCGTTGAGGTATTTCTTGGCGATGTTGCTAATTCTAGTAACGACGTTAAGAAATGCCAACAAGCATTTCTGGCGCCGTTGCCGGGGATGGATTTAAAACCTCCATACCTGATAGCGACGCTAAGAAATGTCAACAGGGTGGCTTTGCTCTTCCTCGAAGTGGGTAGAATCTAGGATGTGCAGCAGCAGTGCGGACGAGTAGGAAGTGCTGGTGATCCCACGGCAAGGGTTCCCTTGGATCAGTCGGTAGCCTGCGGCCCACCGATGTCGATGAAATATCGGTGATAGTCCACCTAGGGGTATGCCCTGAGCGGTAGTTGATCAGTGGAGGCGCGCGAGACTGCAAGCGAGACGTCAAAACAGAGAACAATGACACCAAGGTTTACCCAGGTTCAGGCCGCAAGGATGCGTGATACCATAGTCCTGCTCTATGTTATGGATTATGATGGAAAGTGAGTTTGCTTTTGCGTTATGCGAGGTTTTGTGTCCCCTATAGGGGGGGTCCTTGCCCGCCTTATATAGGTTGGGGGGCAAGGTTACAAATAGAAACTAGCCTAGTCGGTACAAAGTTTCGTGCTTTACAAGGCTACAAAGATTTTCTAACCGACTAAGCCTTCCCTTCTTGCGTCTGGTTGTCTTATTCTTGTCCGCCTAAGACTCTCCGATTAGGTTCTGGACCGGTCGAGCTTGATCTTGGTGGGCTGGTATGGTCGTCCGATCAGGCCCAAGGTAGGCCATGAGGGTACATGGGGTTTATACCCCCACAGCTAGTCCCCGAATGCCATGAATCTTGAGGAGAGCACCGTCTTGACTTCTTCCAACCAGTGAGGCATGGAGCAGGTGACCGGAGACAACATCCGACATTTGGTCCGAGCAGAGTGAAGAGCTTGTCATGTGCTTCCAACCAGTTCCAACTTATGCCGACCACGATGTCGGTCAAGGCGGGGTTGTTTTCGAAAGATTTATGGTGCTCCTGAAAAGAAAAAAGAAAAAGAAAGGACCCTCGTCTAGTGACGTGGGCCCACGTTAGCGTGTGATGTTTTCCATCACTTGGTATTTCTGTGTGTCTGGCTTTAGTTAGCCGTGGGACATCTTGATTCATATTGGTATAAATCAACAGGCCGGGTCACGCTCAGTGACGTGGGCCCACGTAGTCCCTGAGGTTGCTAGGAGATAGAATATGTTTGTAGCAAGCTCTAAGAAAAAGAGTTAGCCTTTATACTAGGGAGAGGTCGGTTCATGTCGCAGATAAGGTAAACACCAGCGGGAACGTCACGTCCACGGTACCGTGAAACGCCGACTGGACGTAAAGGCTATTAATCGACCATCGAGGGCCCGAACTAGTATAAATTGTTCATCTCATTGCGTTAACCGCCAAGTTCCTAGATTCGCTGAAACCCGAACAACTGTACTAGGCATCCTCATGGAAGGCTATCGGTAGTAAAACATCGACAATCACTCATTGATGACTTTGTAGCACCATTAGCGACAACATCTCCAACATCAACAACATCATCTTCCTCTATAGACGAAAGGTACACACCTTGTGATCCAATGTGGTTGTTCATGCTGTGAGTCTAGCATGAACAATGACAGGTCCGAAGGTTATATGTTTGTTGGACTTTGGTCCGAATTAATTAAACTGTGTGAGTCTAGCAGAGATGTCTCGAAGACCTGTGATTGGAGATTATGTTAACTAGCAGCTTAGTTTTATTTCGACTGTAAAAAAATCTTGTAAGGCGTACGAGAAGAGCAGATAAATTATTGTGTGTTCCCTATGTCTTGTAACTCTCCTCATACAACGAAGATCGTCGTTGGTGCCTGAGAATTTTTCCCGCAAGGGTTTTGCACGTGTTCGATCTTTATCTGCACTGTTTGCTAACAAACGTGAATCTCAGAGTAATACAAATACAAATGTCGTTGATTTTTTATAATGTACAAAGAGGGGCCGACACATGTCATGTACACTCACTCTTTCAATACTTATTAACTGTGAGCATCTTTATTGCTTATTAGCACGGCTTGGGCGCCGCGAACTAATCTCTCTAGTGATTTAAGTGGCTAAATTAAGATCGAAGAACATACTTGAACCTATATATATACCATGCCTACACCTACATGGTTGCTGTACGCAGAAGTTAAACGGTCATGAATGATGATCAAAACTCGAATCAAGGATCGATCCCCAGAGGAAATTGATCCTCGGATGCATCCATATGGATCTAGGTATCACGTCGATCGTGATGAGCAGGGAATATGGCATCCATGCTGCTCCCTCCGCTGCTGCCAGAGTTAAACATGGCGTCGGCGAGGTCCATAACCGGGTATTCGGCAGTGTCCCTTCCTGAGGCGGACACGTTCACCTGAGCGCTACTGGATCCCTCAGCGGCACTGGAGCCAACGAGGGTTGATGGCATCCAGCTGATGCCGAGCTGGATGGCCGTGGACAGCGCCGATGCAGGATGCTCAGCGGCCGGCATGAAGAGGTCCTGACTGGCAGCGAGGACTGTTGCTGAACCACTCGGGGAGTTGGTTAGCATGCTGGCGGCAGTTGAGGCTGCAGCAGCGGGGCCTGCTGGGAGGGTGAGGAGCGGCGTCGTGGAGGTGAGGCAGGTGTGGTTGCCGCAGTAGGTGACCTCGTATGTGAACGGGTCGTCGTCTAGGCGCTGCACCTTCTTCTTCGCCTCACACCCGTAGTAGCTCTTGTGAGTGCACCTGTAGTAACTCCTGCCGGCATATAGCAACATGCGAAACTGAAAATCAAATGACAGCAATAATGCTACACTACATGCAACTATACACATTAATTACATATACACATATATAGCATGCATGCATGCAACCCTTTCGTGACACTGGAGAGATATTGTGATTAACACACTTATGTTAGTGATAGAAATTAATTGTACGCACACTACTTCATGAACTACAATCCCTAATGGTACACCGCCCAAAAAATGAAAACTGCCCGTGATAAAGGTATCACTGCTGGTTCATTAGCAAAAAACAAAAAGTATATTGCTGTAAGATTTTAAAACCAACTGACACTGGTAAATAATTATCATCACTGTCAGTTGATAATAAAACGCATCAGTGATATGTTTGGGTCATCTCTACCTAATCTTTATCAACTAATAATTAAAAGGCAAAATTTCCTTCTGTCTCATATTCTGTCCGCCCGCACCTAACTGGCTCCGTCTAGAATACGTAGTGTAATGGAGATTAAGGTGGAAAAAAAATAAAAAGTAGTATAGGGTTCTAGATGTAAAATTGTAAGGAAGAGAAAAAAAGTGGAAGGGCTTTAACATTTCCTGAAATAGATTGGGGTTCCCGATCCAAAATGTCAGAGATTTTGCAAAACTCACCAAAAATCGTAGAAAAATCAGAAAAATACCAAACCAATTTTATTAGTTTTGTAAAAAATGTGATCTATACATCTATGTTACAAATCTTATTAGGTTGTGTTTTTTCTACACATGTGTTAAATCATCCTTGCTTATGTTACATATATATAGGCATATAGGTTCAAAAACGTAGTGGATGTCCGCTTGGTCATTGTCTCCCAAGTCTTTGCTAACTTTCTATTGTCTAATTCCTACCCAAGATAAGCTCGGTTCATAATCTTACTTTTCAACAATTATTATGTTTGTTTCTACATCAATTTTTGAGAAGATTGTCTACAGATGTGTTAAGTCATCCTTATGTATGTTACATGCATATAGGTTCGAACACGTAGTGGATGCCCTCTTGGTCATTGCCCATAAGTCTTTGCTAACTTCCCGTTGTCCGATTCCTACCCAAGATTTAAATCATCTATATACTTTTGATAAATACAAAACCTATTTGTATTTAAACATGGATTAGTCAATGGTACATCGAATTATTTTATGAACCAGAATGTTGGGTAGTATGTTGTTCTTGACAAGAGCTACCATGTGAAAAAATAAAAAGCCATCTCCCATCATAATCATCGGCATACATACAAATCCTAATATCATAAAAAGTTACAAAGTTATAATATATTTATTTATATCTAAACAACTATACACTTTGCAATGAAAGAAAAAAATGCCAAGGTGTATTTTAATTCGATACGGGTTTAATAGGACATCATTATTTATTTTGAACATTAACTTGATAATCATCATAAAATAAATGATAAAAGCAAAAAACTTAGCATTCATGTTATTATTTTGAATGAATTTTAGTAGCTTTGTTTTTCTCCCGTTGCAATGCACGGGCATATTTTCTAGTCTATTACCTAATAATAAAAGGCAAAATTTCAGTCTGCCCTTTTTTCTTCCGCCTCTCCAAAACTAACTCGGTGACGTACGTTAAGCTTTTTTGGTTTAGAAAGAGTGATCAGATCCATATTTGTGGCTTCAATAGTTGGACCTCACCTATGTCAAGGAAGATTTAAATTTCAAGGCATGGAAAAAGCTAACGACGATGCAAACAGGGTTGGACAATGAATGGCACTATTAATATGGACGATGAATGGTGGAAGAAAGCTAGAGCTGTAAGTTGCCTTTTTAATGAATATCACCTTCTTTTTAAGTTAGATGTTGTTTTATATGTCCTAATAAGTATTCTTATCTTGCATATTTCCAGGATATTCCAGGATGTGGAAAGTTTAGGAAGCAGCCACTTCAAAATGAAGATGAGTTAGGAATTTGTTTTCAAGGCATTGTGAATATTGGTTCTGATCATTGGAACCCTTGTGGTAACACTCCTACAACGGCTATGGATGATGTTGTTCGTGTGGATGATGAAATAGCTGCACTAGGTGCGACACAAGAAGATGATTTAGATGAGATTACCCCTTCCCCTAGTAGTGGCAAGAGACCGGCAAGGCCTTTCCATGTTACAGGCAAGAAGCCTAAGACAACCAATGCAATCCTCATTCAAGAAGCATGCACTAGTATGGCTAGTTCAGCAAGTGCATATGCTGCCAAGAAAGAAGGAAAATTCACTATTGAAGAAGTGACAAAGGCAGTAATTGAATGTGGTGCTGCGTATGGATCCGATGAACACTACATTGCCACTTCATTGTTTGTCAAGAGGGAGCAAAGGGAGATGTTCATGACCTTACCTACTAATGACGTTAAGAACTAGAAAATATAATGACAGGCATGCAAAGTAGGAGTGCATGTCTTATTTCATGAATTATTCGGATTATCTAAGAAATATTTGAATTATCTAAGAATTATTATTTCAGATTATCATATATGTTGTTGGAATTTATTTTATACCTTGCTTTTGTGCTAGTAGTAGTATGAGTACGAGATGTTATTGTGCAAACGAATAAGCTGCTGGGATCAGTATGTTGTGCAAGGGCAGAATGGGCAAACAACACTGTCTAAACACAACTCTAGAGCTCAGAGGACCATTTTAGTCAAACACCCTTTCCAGACAGCTCCAACTCCACTCAGAGCCAGCTCCAGCTAGATTTCTGGAGTGGAGCTACTCTGTGTGGAGTTGGAGCCATGCCAAACAGGCCCTTAGTAGTGATATATATATCAGGTTTAGACCCGACAATGATCCATGGATCTCTGTTAGTGATATTTTCCTTTTACTTGGTTACTTCATCTAGAAATTTAATTTAGGATAATAAAATTATAATGAATAAAGGAAGTTTTTATTAAAACCTCACAAAAAATTTAGAATGCTTAGATACTGCATGTTTAACGATGGGCAGAGCACTTTATTTAGAGAACTTTTGTTTAAAAATAAACAACAAGCGTTTGGAGAGGACTAATGATTCTTCTGCAGGTGTGCGAGGGAAGATAGCATATGTCGGATTTCCAATTTTAAAATTGTTATTACACACTAAAAAGCAAGTGTCTAGTCTAGATATAGTGTGTATATACGCACGGTGTTTTTACTGCGTGAACTGGTCGCTGTTGCAAACTAGCCATTTCACACTACTTCGTGCTATGGTTTCTTATGTGTAATTAACTATGAGAAAACCCTGCACGTTGCTGTGAGAATCGCCAGTAAAATTATACTAGCTATGTTTACTAATATGATTGAATAAATATTATTATATACTAGTGGATGGTTTTCTAATGTGGACAACTAAGTATATGTTAGTAAATTATATGGTTTGCTAATGTGAATAACTTGAATGAAACATAATGACATGTGTTAAATGGATGTGTTGTTGGATGATGATATTGTGGGGATATAATCTCATATACCCTCACGGCTGGGCTGAGGCCATTCCGGAGGAGGTGGTCCAGGACGCAAAGATTAGGCCACGCGGGCAACTGACCTGCTCGAAGTTCGGCGCGGTTAATGAAGACCAATTTGGCGATCAAGAAAATCTGGTTGGTTAGACTAGATATCCTATCCTGAACAGATACAAACAGTTCTGTAACCAACTAGAACTAGATTCCTTAGATGTGTAACCCATCTCCCATGCCATATATGGCGGGCAAGGACCCCCTCGATTTCTCTCGATACACATCAATACAATCCACAGAGGCGCAGGATGTAGGGTATTACATGACCTCCGCTGCCCGAATCTAGATAAACCCTTGTGTTCTTCTTGCGTGAAACATCCTACTCATAGTCTAGCACACCCTCACCGGTAATCTAGTACCATAGGCATAGCCCTTGGTAGACTCCCGTCGATATTTCGTTAATAGTGGCGCACTAGGTAGAGGACGAACCTATGGCCTTCTACTACCATGTGTGTGCCCCTTGGTAGACTGTCGCCGATATTTACGTACCCCTGGTAGACTGCCACCGATATTCGGTGGACGGGCATGGACACATTGTATGGCGAAATAGAATGCGCTAGTGGGATGTTGAGTAGATGTGTACACTTTGTTGCATGGAAAGAAAAATAGCTTGTGTGGTTTATCTTTATATAATACTAGGTAAATACCCCCACACGATGTTGTGTGAATTTTTAAAATGATATCTCGTGTGGATACGAAAATTTGATGAGAATTAGAGTAATTTTATGTTGCATGCATATAGTAGCGGAATGAGAAAGGATCAAACACAAATCGCTAAGAAAAAGTGGATGAAGGAATGGAGAGGATATTTATTAGTATGCTTGAGTTAATGGTAGTGAATTTGTTGGTGGATGATGATGTGGCTATGGGTCTCTAGGATGATGTGGCTTCACCATATTCTAAAAAATAGATAGTGAGCATTAGCTTTATAGGAGTTTAAGATTTAAGATTTAAGATATAGATATAGATTTCATGTGCGCACAAAGTGACGAAGGATAAGCACGAGCTAGGTGAAATTTAAGAAAACAAAATCAGAGAATATTTATAATTGGACTTTTGAACCAGCTTGCTCACCGATGGTGCCCTTTGCCGTGAGAAAGGAGGAAAAATGAAGCAATTAACGCAAAATGAAGTCAAATGTGAATGATCCACAACCATGCGAACATATAGGAAAGGGCGTGGAAGCATGCTTAGTGACTTGAATCTCGTGAACAAAAGACAGCACGTAGCATAATAATGCTATGCTATTAGCATAACAGATAAGTACTATACGAAATGCTTAGAAATAAACTCAGCGTCCTAGCCAATAAATCTATTTTTGACCTTTGGTATCATATAAGTTATATTCAATTTACTATTACTATATAGATGAGATTGGCCAATAATATTGATTTAACAATATGAACCTCTGTTTGTCTCAACTAACTATAAGACAATTGAAAGCTGTGTCAATACACTTTAGAACAATTCAACCATGACAAATAACAATGTAATTTTCAGCATGGATTCAAAATAAAATCGAATTACCTTGGAAATCTGGATCCCAGTATATCCTTCTGGCCGTACTTGCGCCACGTGTAGCCATCATCCGGCGGCAGATCTGTGTTACCTGTCCGCTGGACCGGAACCATTATTGTCATCCTCTCACCATTCTCTCTTCTGAAATTAATAATAATCACCAGGGTAGAACAAAAAATGATCTGTAGTTATGTACCATCAACAACTCCTAATCAGTGTGTATATAGCTAACCACATAGAAGTATCCATTAATTAATTTTTAAAAAAGCAGTATCTATTAATAATCCTCTAGTAAACCTTCGTGTAGCTTGTGTATAACGCGTCGCCCCGTGACTCGGCACGCAGTACTTATTCGGGGGACGTCGCAATCGGAGAACAAATACCAGGCTGCGTGCGTGGAAAATTCCGTGCCATGACGTGGTAAAAGGGTCAGGCCGGGTTTGAACTCTTGACCGCCAAAACATAACGAAGAGCTGGCCGCCAGAACCCTAACGTACGCCAAGCCGGGACGGGAACGAAGGAACGAGAACACACGTACCTCCTCCTGTGCTGCTGCCGCGGCTGGACCGGTGGTGAAGACCGCGGAGACGAAGCCTGCCGCCTCGCCGGGCCGCCGGACGATGTGCCGGCGCCGAATGCGTCAACGACGGGCGCGGTGTGGATGAACGACGACGACTCTGCCAGCAGGCGCCGGAGGTTGTGCGGGAACGACGACGGCGCCGAAGGAGATGGAGCACTGCCAAGGAACGGGCGGAGGAGGTCCAGCTGAGGGTTGACGTGGCCGTGGGTGCTGCTGCCTCCACTACCATCGTCGCCGAAGTGAGGAGGACGATGAGGAGGCCGAAGAGGCGGTGGGGACGACGCGGCGTTGTCCGTGCTGCCGTGCGAGTGAAGCATGCGGATGGCCGCGGCGTAGGCTTGGACAATGCCATGGCAGCGGTCGGCGAGGTAGGTCGGCTCATTCTGGGCCGAGGGGAGCTCCTCCATCAGCTCCCTGGCGAGGCGGAACCCCTCGTCGATCTGCCGCAGCACGTCGTCCATGGTCGGCCTCAGCTCCTTTCTGCTGTAACGGCGGTGGTCAAGAACGCCAGCAAGCAGGGCGAGTGGAGGAGCTGCTGGGTGGGCTGCAAGGACGACGTGCATGAACACGATATGATGAGTTCTTGTCTGTGATTGTGTACCTATAGGCTCGGTACGTATCTATCAATCTATCTATCTGTGTCGGATGGGAGCCTCTGGTTAATTTATATTATGTAACTAGCTCCAATGCAAGGATTCGTGTTTTCATGCCATGGACATCCGGGGATCCGAGTTATAGCAGGAAACAACGTGGTACGTACACGGCCAGGGGAACGACGCACTATATGCGGTAAGAAAGCAGAACGGGTCATTGGTCATGGCGATTACTAGTAGGAGGAGTAGTGTAGTAAATAATAAATAAGCTTATTAATTTTGTATGTGATAATATTATGCGTTGATCTGGTCACTTTCTCACTGCTCTCCGTCCTGAGCTTGGTTGGGTCATGGGGAAGACCGCGGACGTTGAAAAGGGCGTTCAACGTGGAAGGATCTAATTCCGGCGTCCGCGGATCCTTGCTTCTTTGGCCGACGACTTGGTGCAACTTTTCTTTGGAATTGGAAGAGTCTTCGCCGAAGAGCAGAACCACACGTATTATTTGGTACCCGACCTTTCGGCCTTTATTTCCTTCCCAGCGAGTTCCAGGGACGGTAATAATCGGCCCCATGGCCGAGCATCACAAGAATATACGCTAACTAATTATCCATTCAGAAAAGATATTCTTCTATGAGTTTATATAGTGTCACAAGTAATTTAGTGGCAATAATCAAATAATGCGTGCGGTTCGTACCCACTCAAAAAATGACATGCAAGTTAACAGACCTATAATACATTTAACTAAAAAAAAGCAAAGCAATCACCTCTAGTACTTTTTTGCGAGGAAAAGAGAATTTTTATTGCTCACACATTGAAATAGTCTTGAGTAATAATTTCCTGAAGATAAACTAACACCTCGTTACGCCAAACAAACGTACTATTAAACCCTTAGGCTAGTCTTAATGGGGGTTTCACGGAGATTTCATGCACATTAAATACACTGTCACATCATCAGATTTGTACTTTTTTGCATGAAACGAAGAGGAGAGAGAAGAAATTCGTTTCATCCCCACGACACGACCTGGGCGACGTTTCCCACACCGTGAAATGGGATGAAATCCTCACTGAGGGGGCACGAGCATTTCACGTCAAGCCTAAAATAGCATTGAGAGGACCGGTAGGACCCACTAAAGCCTAAAATAGCATATGAAATTGTGCAATGAAATTAGCATTTGGAGAGAGAGACCTATTTCACGTCAAAGTTTCACATTTTGAAAACTGTGTGGTGAAACCTTGCATTGAGACTAGCCTTAGAGCCAGTTGTACGAGCTTGTGGGTAGCACAGTTTCCCTCACTTCTTGTGTAGACTGTCTTCAACTCATAAATCAGGCATCCTGCCTGCTTGCCCTCTGCAACTATAAAATATAGCAGTCCTCGATATATTTGGCTCTTGCACCTGGAAGTCGCTCGAGGAATGGAGTTTCCCTCAGTGTTGTTGGTGCTCTCTTTCTCGCCTTTTACTTTTGTAATTCTGGATTCATGACTAAAAAATATAAGCACCACCGGTTTTCGATGGATGTTGTAATGAAATTCAGGTGGAGATAGTTCAAACACCCCCGCCCCTTAACCTTTTTAAAAAGAAACAGTTCAAACACCCTCGCCTCCATGACCTTTTAAAAAGAAATAAAAGTACGTAGCTTTGTTGCATCCAAACACCCCAAACTTTCCAAAAACCAAAGTGTTCACAAAACCTTTTTTTATTAAAACTCAAAAGGTACTTTGCATCCAAGGGCCCCTACACTACTATAGATTGACACATCACTGACGACCCCTTCACTGCTAGAAACGAAATAAGTGACAGTGGTATATGTCCATGGTTGGTTTGATGAGTTTTGGTGTTCTCACTTGTTTTACAGAATATTCAAGATTTCACTATATAAAAGTATCTCAAATGATGAATCGTAGCGCTCTATTGTGAGAGCTCATCGATATGATCGAAATGGACGTATTATTTGCTATATTTGGAGTCCTGATGAGAGAGTGCTCGATAGATACGACTTGGAAGACTCTAGAACACCCCAGAACCATCACCAAGCAAACGTCTGAGGGTTTAAACTGACAAATTTCATAGTTTTGGTGAATTGTGACTTTTAGGGGGTTATCCAGAAGCTAAGAGAGAGGAGAATCCAACCACCGTACAATACCTTGCGCAAACGAATCGAGAATTGTCACTTGAAGACTCTACAAGACTCCAGAACGAAGAGGAAGCCCGGAGGCAACAGGGGGAGGTCAACCGACCTAAGCACTAGGCTGACCAACATGGGTCCACCTAGAAGGCTCTCCTTCCAATGATAGCCTCCAACTGACCTCTAGTTGGCATCTCAACCCTCATTGAAGGTCAGTTTGATCTGAGGGCTACGGTGCATCCCTCTGCGCTATATAAGCAGCCCCAGACCCGTAGGGCCAGGCATCCGTATTCATAATTCATAGCTCCCTATTGGGATCAGAGGGGTTCCATGAAAGGATCTCCTATCCAGAGTCAACATTGAAGAGAAGATAAGTCCTCATTAGGATCTAGTCTTTAGAGATAGAGAGATGAAGAGAGAGAGAGAGAGAGAGAGAGAGGGATTGGAGGAGGTGTCGGCCTATCGATGATCTCTCTATAGCTTTTACGTTGGTGGAAGTCAACCTACGTCTAAGATTTCTCTGATAATCAACTTCTTATTTAAGTACATGTTGCTTGTATTTATTCCTTTGGTCATGAGTCTCTTTAGAGTACTTTAATCTATTGCAAGAGGTTTGGGTAAGCTTTGTAGTGTGAGCGTGATGCTTAGGCTTGGGGTTACTTGTAGATGTACCCTACATTCCGGATCGGTGGTAGATCACATGTGTGATAGACCTGCCTTGATATTAGACTAGGCTAGGCCAAGGGCCTAGACCCCTATTTATCTTGGTTCGCTAAGTCCTTTGTAGTCCAGCTCCCGTCTATAGGGAGAGCAAGACCTAAAGTCCCATGGTAGAATTATGCTCTGATTATGTTCTTCCATCCAAATGTCCCTAGATAGAATGATACGAGACAGCTTACTGAGATTATAATTAGAAGAACTTAGTGATCTCCTGTACACTCTTGACCTTCTTAAGTCTCGTGCTGCTCCTAGTTAAGATAGAACATAGTTCTCGCACATTTACTATGGATGCGATATTTAAAACCCTCCAGGTAAAAGCTAAAACAGTATCCATGCACTTACGGTTTTATCTATGTGCGTAATTTATACCAACAGTCACCTCCCTCTTCTATCCTCACGGCGGTTCCTACTAGCATCATGGTACATTGATTCATTGGCTTCTATCCAAATGGTGCTTCCTACTAGCATCTCAGTGCGCCGATTCGTTGGCATTCACACATCGCGGTGGTTCATTCGTATCTTGTATATTAACCTCTCCCTCCATCACCATTATTCGTTGCGTACGGACATTTGATGTCATATGCTACCATTCCGTCAGAACAAGTTCATCCTTCTCGCGTTGCATGAACAACTACAGATCTGTCGGCTCCCATTCCCGCTTTGCAGACGAAGAAAGGATCATCATGGTTGGTGGTAACAAGGTTCTGGTTGCGGTCACATCAATGCCCCAGATGGTGGAGCACTTTCTCTGAGATGTCCATCGTGACAAGCCATTCATTTTCGGTTTAGACGAGGAATGTTATGAGAAGGAGAATAAGATGACCCTCTTACAAATATATGTCGACAAGAAGAGCCTTCTTTTCTAGGTGGCCATCGTCAGCAGCACCCCCACGACCTCAAGACATTCCTTGCGGGCGAACAACATGTTTTCGTCGATGTAGGAAATGCTGGTGACATGAAGTGGCTGAGGCACAACCACAACATCTAACTCTCCAAGCCAGTGGAACTACATGCCATGGTGCCCTTCGTAATCCAAGGTCAGTGGCACAACGTGGGAAGCCTCGAGACTTTTCGGGCGAGACTTGCTGGGTGTGAACAAGGGAAACAAAGGTACTTTTGTTCATGTCAAAACTGGGACCGACCTAGATTGTCGAATGAGCAGATCAAGTATGCATGCACCGACGCCTTCATGTCGTACAAGATCAGCAAAATCCTACAATAGGTTCCTATGATATCCTTACTAAACTTGTACTTAGTTATAGCAAAAGATTAACTCCACGTTCATGCATAAGGGAGATTACTAAGGAAGAGCAAGAACATAGATTGACTATTTCCATCACAACCATGTTCCACTTGGCCTACAGATGGGGGTGACTACAAAGCACTCAATAGGGTTGTCACCCCTGCGATCCACCACACGATCCTGAATGCAGGGTGCATCTGCAAGCAAACCATGTATAAGCACCATGCTTACAAAGCTAGTTCGAGCGCTCTACGATCCTATGCATGAATATGAATATAACTTTGACTACTTCTAAGTGTATAATTAATGCAAGCAAAACCATGTTGATACGAATATTATATGTAAACAATGAAGTCTCATAAGTTATGAAAGTGTAGATACAATGGTTACCATGACTCCAAGATTTGGATCCAAAATTGGGACATGAATCCATTCAATCCTAACTCTTAAGATACTAATCTACTAGATTGGAGAGTCTAGTTCTAATCCTCCTGGTGCATCTTGATCTGAATGAGATGGCCTCTTGGAACGGGAAGAGGGTGCCTTTTATAGGGGATATGGAGCAGGAGCCAAGGCATTGCCATGTCATCGATCCGCATCAATACCCTCAATCACCGTTGGATGAACCAATTCAAAGCCGCCTTAGAATCAAGGGTCCAGATATTAGAAAGATGCAGAAGGCAACAAAGCAGGAATGGGCCCAAGAGCAAGCTGGTTGGCTTCCGTCTATTGCAGGTGGGCCTTGATCCCCTCTTTGATGGTGGATCCTAGACTCCGTATTTTGTTGATATTTGGAAGTGTGCTGGGTTGAATCACTTGTCGATGTCGGTTTGCTTGTTTGGGGTGTATGATGGTGGTCCGAAATAGATAATTTTTCAGATATTTACATATTTACCAAAAATTTGTGGAATTAATTAGTTTAAACCCCTATGCCTTTGTTTGGTGATGGAATTTAGACATAGGATATGCTGACGGTTTATGACGAGTGTTAACTACCGTCAACAAAGGGTGTATTATAAAATGCTTATATAATCAATGTTCAATACATACCAAAGTCTCAAGACTTCAAATAATTAACATCCAAGTTGCAATTTAATTTGGCATATACCCAATATAGTCTGTTTCTTTCCACTATTGAGATTTAATTTCTACATGCCCATCAAAAAACACTGGCTACGTTGGTTGTGCTTTGATAAGTAATGAGATGATATGATGAGATGAAATGTTATTTAATTCTCTCTCCTACCTGAAATACACATGTACGAAAGAAAAAATGTTAATAAAATAACAAGGTGTCTAATTTTTATTTCTCACTTCCATACTTTTAATCTGAACCAAAGATACAACTGCCCAATAATCATATGAAATAGCAATTGCATTTGAGAATATTTTCAATTTACACATATCTAAATCATCAATTGTGCTGTAGCTGAAAATAGGGTGTCAAATACTATACAACAAATATAGATTCTTTTAGATAGTCCTTCCATTACCACATCTTGTACGTGTTATATTTATTTTATTTATGGCTAAGAAGCTGTCCAATTACAGCAACTACAAGATTATTAAGAACGGTCACCTTCGAGATGGCATGGCAAAGTCCAAAATTGATTTATTTTTACGCATAATTTACATATCCAATTACAAACTTGAAGAACAACAATGGCTACCTCAGAGATGCCTAATGACGAGGAAACCCGTATCATTCTGGGTAAGTCGTTGCCGCATCGATTCCATCATGACACATGTATCGAATCAACGGCTTATGTGTTGTGACGCACACGCACCGATGCATTGCAATCCAAGTAGTCAACCCGGTGACTTGAAATGTGCATTTCCGACTTCTGCACATAGACATGGCGGGCCCATGCGAAAGCGAGATGAGTTATCTGCTTGCAACCTTCCTGGAGTTGCCGGCCGCCGGGGGGCGTCGATCGGGCTTGTCTGGCGGCCAAGAGAAACAAACCAGCCGGCCAGCTATCTATCCAACTGACCGACCGCTTCAAAGGAGACTTTCAATTCGCACTTCCACGGTGGGCACACGACCGGCCGTACCCGGGACCGGGGCCGTGCGTTACACTCACGCCAGTTTCTGCCACTGGCACGGCTCGTCGTTGTCCATGTTGCTGTTGCCGTCGCCATCGACGAACCAGGGAAGAAGCGGCCGTGGATACACATGTAAGTACAACTAGTAACTTGGCGCGCGGCTCCGCGCGCCCGTGAAAGATTGACTTAAGAGAAATAATTGGACTATCAATAATGTCATTAGATAGCTTATAGTGTGTTGTCATCATAAGGATGTCAATAGGTGGTTCACACAATTACAATAGCGATTAGAATTTGAGTGCTACATATACACAATTACAATACTGATTAGAGTTTGAGCACTACACAAGGCATTTGTTTTTGCCTGTGTAGGTAGCAGATAGTATATAATATTATGTAAGCAAAAGCTGTTGGATTTATTATGGGCTAGGCCCATTTTAGATTTAATAAATCAAATAAACTCTATGGTGTGTAATTGAGGAAAATATTAATTGTACCGGATTGGAAGACCAACGGTCCTTGACTTGACTTATATTGTGAGAATTATTCCACTTAATTTGAGAAGCAAGGAAAAGGACCAAGGTGTGCCACACGCGCGCGCGCGCGCCGCCGCCGGCCGGCCGGGCCGTGGGCGTGGGCGTGGGAGGCAGGCGGCGAGCGCGCGGACGGACGGACGGACGGACGTGACGTGTTAACTTTTTAGCACTCACATACGGGAGTTTCAACTCAGTTAAACTCTTCGCCTTCCGTCTAACCCTTCAGCTCCTGCGCAACCTCTCCCTCTTCCGCTTCCTGGCCGGCTACATAAGGGCGCCGCCCTCTTCCTCCAAAAGAGAGAACATACAACCAGAACCGCAATCCTCAGCAGCAACACATTGTTCCCATCTCGTTGATCCGCGAGCACGGTGAAGCGAGAGGGCAGGTGCCTCCGGAGCCTCTGCCGATTGAGACCTTGCACGGGGGGTCGGCAGTTAGGTTTTTGGGGAGCGTCTTCGCGACTGCCCAACCTCCATTGTTGCTATTCTTCGCGTTTGTCTTCTTCCTCTACATCCCGGAGAAGAGATCGGCTAGTTCGTCTTCTTCCTCTACATCCCGGAGAGATCGGCTACTGCAAGTCTTCATCATGGCGTTAGAAGATGGACGGACTTCGGGGAGCGAAGGGGTATGGACTGTTCATCTCCTCTTTAGTTTTTGCGTTTCGATCATGATTGTTTCAATAGCTGTCATGCGATGTTTCGCATGTGTTATCGATATGTGTCACTAGATTCGAACATCGTTTCAGCTTTTATATTGTCTCTTCTTCTTTGTCGCTTATATGTTTTATCTATCTCATTTTCGATAGTTATGTTAAATTGTTTCGTCGGTTGTTCTCTCGCATGTTCCGAGCTGTCGAGATGTTTCTTATGCAATCTGTTTTCAGCCATGATATACATGTTTAATCTTGATGCTATGCAATATATGTCATGTGTATATGTCTTTGATTATGATATGCTTTAGATGATTATTAAACACATGGTTCATGTTCTTGTGAACATGATTGATGCTATGATCTTTATTTACAATTATATAAATGTCATCATCATTTTGTTAATTTATGGAATTAAATTGACATGGAAATTGCCTTATATTCTAACAATCCAAAAACCTAATCGATAGGCATTTTTTACTGAGAGGTTTTGTCTTCGCATTAAAACCGATTCTTTTGATGGAAAGAATTTCTTGCTTTGGAAAGCTAAGATGGAACTGTAGTTGATCTATGTCTTGTTATCACGCCGGCCGAGGGCGAGCTCGAAAACTTGTCTCGGAGCGAGAGGACTAAGTTTAAGGCCGATGACAACCTCTTTAGAGGAGCGGTGATCGGTGCATTGGATGCAAAGTTTCGAAGAGCTATATCATTCTTGCCACTTTGGGAAAGCACTTGTGGGATGCACTTGTTGGAAAGTTTGGAGTAACCGATGCTTTGGTAGTGAGCTGTACCTCATGGAGCAGCCGTATGACTACAAGATGGTTGAGAACCGATCTGTAGTGGAACAGGCTCATGAGATTCAGGCACCGGCTAAGGAACTCGAACTATTCCCTTGTCTTCTTCCCCGACAAGTTTGTGGTCATGCGGTATAATCGCCAAGTTACCACCTTCTTGGAAGAATTTTGCCACCTCCCTTAAACATAAGAGGCGGGAGTTCAATGTTGAGGAGCTCATTGGCACTCTTGATGTTGAGGAGAGGGCAAGGGCAAAGGACAAAGGGAAAGGTGATGAGACCGCTTACGCAAATATGGTGCGAAGAAAGTCAAACAAGTTCAAGAAGAAGAAACAAAACAAGCAAGAGAATTCTCCAAAGCCCTGTTCGAGACGGCACAGCGGTTTAAGAAGAAGAACAACACCAACAAAAGCAAGGGAGGTTGCTTTGTTTGTGGGAGTGAACAGCATTGGGCTAGAGATTGCCCGGATCGCAAGTTCAATCCGAGAGAAGAAATCAGCAAATGTTGTCACTACGGAGGCTGCAGATGGAGCAGTGGGGTATGGTAATTCTTTACCATTTGTTCTTTCAATCTGTAATTCACCGAGTGGTGGATGGATAGTGGTGCAAATATACATGTGTGTGCTGATATTTCTTTGTTCTCTTTTTACCAGGTCGGGAGGTCTGGCGCCTTGTTGATGGGAAATGGGTCGCGTGCTCATGTTCTTGGTGTTGGTACGGTCGTTCTGAAGTTTACTTCGGGAAAGACGGTGCCATTGAAGAGCGTGCGATGTGCCCTCAATAAAGAAGAACCTTGTTAGCGAATCTATGCTTTGTAAAGATGGCTACAAAGTTGTTCTTGAGGCGAATAAATGTGTTGTTTCTAAACATGGTACTTTTGTTGGAAAAGGTTATGATTGCGGAGGTCTGTCCGCCTATCCTTGCATGATGTTTGTAATAAGTTGGTAAACTCGGTTGATTTTTCCGATGAATCCGATTTGTGGCATTCACGCTTTTGTCATGCAAGTTATAGTTGTCTTATGCGGCTAGCAAACCTCAATTTAATTCCTAAATTTAACCTAGTCAAAAAGTCAAAGTGCCATGTTTGTGTTGAATCAAAACAACCCCGCAAGCCCCATAAGGCTGTTGAGGCGAGGAATCGGCACCTCTAGAACTTGTTCATTCGATCTTTGTGAGATGAATGGAATTTTGACTAAAGGTGGCAAAAGATATTTTCTCACATTTATAAATGATTCCACCAGATTTTGCTATGTGTACCTCTTAAAAACAAAAGATGAAGCGCTGAATTATTTTAAGTCCTATAAAGCCGAAGTTGAAAACCAACTTGAGAGGAAAATAAAACATTTAAGGTCGATAGAGGAGGTGAATATTTCTCTAATGTTTTCGATGAGTTCTGCGTGGAACATGGAATTGTTCATGAGAGGACACCTCCATTCTCACCACAATCCAATGGGATTGCCGAAAGGAAAAAACCGTACTCTAACCGATTTGGTAAATGCCATGTTGAGTACAAATGGGATTATCCAAGGAATGGTGGGGTGAGGCAATTTTGACCGCGTGTCATGTCCCGAACAGAGTTCCTACAAAGAACAAAGAGATTACACCATTCGAGGAATGGGAGAAGAAAAGATTAAACCTCTCTTACTTGCGCACTTGGGGGTGTTTGGCTAAAGTGAATGTGCCAATAAACAAGAAGCGTAAGCTAGGGCCTAAAACTGTTGATTGTATATTCCTGGGCTATGCCTTCCATAGTGTTGGTTATAGGTTCTTAATTATAAAATCTGATGTGCCTGATATGTATGTTGATACTATCATGGAATCAAGAGACGCTACATTTTTTGAGAATGAGTTTCCAAAGAGGTCTACACCTAGTGAAACAAATCATGAGAATATAGTTTCAAATGAGCAAGAACTATCTATTCCCATAGATCATGCTGAGGAATCTCCTTTGCACATCCCTGAGGAGGATGATACTATAGTCACACGCAAGAGTAAGAGGCAAAGAGTTGCTAAAACTTTTGGTGATGATTTTATAGTATACCTTGTGGAAGACACGCCATCCACCATACAAGAGGCCTATTCTTCTCCTGATGCTGACTTATGGAAGGAAGCAAGAAGGAGTGAGATGGAATCTATTATGGGTAATGGAACATGGGAGGTCGTGGACCGTCCTTATGGCTGTCAACCTATAGGATGCAAGTGGATTTTCAAGAAAAAGCTTAGGCCCGATGGTACCATTGAGAGGTACAAGGCAAGACTTGTGGCCAAAGGATATACCCGAGAAAGAAGGGGAAGATTTCTTTGACACTTGTTCACCCGTGGCTCGATTGACTACAATTCGTACTTTGATAGCCGTGGCAGCCTCTCATGGTCTTATCATTCATCAGATGGATGTAAAGACAGCTTTCCTAAATGGAGAGTTGGATGAGGAGATCTATATGGATCAGCCAGATGGTTTCATTGCGGATGGTTAAGAGAACAAGGTGTGTAGGCTGTTAAAATCTTTGTATGGCCTGAAACAAGCTCCTAAGCAGTGGCATGAAAAGTTTGATAATACTCTCACTACCGCTGGATTTGCTGTGAATGAGGCGGATTCGTGTGTGTATTATAAACATGGTGGGGGTGAGGCTATCATGCTATGCCTTTATGTTGATGACATATTGATCTTTGGATCAAACCTCAAGGTCATTGAGGATGTGAAGAATCTTCTATCAAGCAATTTTGATATGAAGGATTTGGGAGAAGCGATGTCATTCTAAACATCAAGCTTATCGGAGAAGGTGATGGTGGGGTAACTTTGTTACAATCTCACTATGTGGAAAAGGTGTTGAGTCGCTTTGGTTTCAGTGACTGTGATCCTGCTCCCACACCTTATGACCCTAGCATGATTCTGAGAAAGAATAGAAGAATTGCAAGGGATCAATTAACATACTCCCAGATCATTGGCTCTTTGATGTACTTGGCAAGTGCAACTAGGCCTGACATCTCTTATGCTGTGTGCAAGCTGAGTCGGTTTGTTTCAAACCCAGGAGATGATCATTGGCGTGCTCTAGAGAGAGTGTTGCGCTACCTGAAGGGTACTATGACTTATGGTATTCATTATACTGGGTTCCCCAGAGTGCTAGAAGGCTATTGTGATGCCAACTGGATCTCTGATGCTGATGAGCTTCATGCCACAAGCGGATATGTGTTCTTGCTTGGAGGTGGCGCTGTTTCCTGGAAGTCTTGCAAGCAGACTATCTTAACGAAGTCTACAATGGAAGCAGAACTCGCAGCATTAGACACTGCTGGGGCTGAGGCCGAGTGGTTACGTGATCTCCTAATGGATTTACCGGTAGTTGAGAAACCAATACCGGCTATTTCCATGAACTGTGATAATCGGATTGTTATTACAAAGGTAAACAGTTCAAGGAGTAACATGAAGTCCACAAGGCATGTAAAGAGGAGATTAAAATCTGTCGAAAGCTGAAAAACTCCGGAGTTATAACGTTGGATTATGTCCATACGTCGAATAATCGCGGATCGTTTACTAAGGGTCAATCACGCAATGTGATAGAAAGTGCATCGAGAGAAATGGGTATGAGACCCACATGAGGTCTACTTTAGTGGTAACTCGCTCCTTGTGATCGGAGATCCCGTGAATTGGAGTGGTGAAACAAGCTAGTAGTAGATCGAGAGGAAAGATCCCTTCTTGACTCATTTCGATGCACATCTTTCCTATCTCGTAAGGTAGGATGGTATATTTACCTTAATGTATTCCAAGAGTCTATTGAGGTGAGATGTTGTCCTACGTAACATCTTTTGAGGAGTACACCTATATGAGTCGATCTGGGTCACATCTATGGGACTTGGGTAATCCCTAAATACTCATGAAAGGCACGAAGTGTGATTTATATGCTTCAAACAAATGGGAATGTCTTTAGCTGCCCAAGTATCGAAAGGACTTGAGTGAATCTCATCTCGCACAAAACTCAATTCAAGGCATAGTCCATTGTTCGTTGTGAATGGGTGAAACTCTTGCTCTAGGTGGATGTTCAACTTAACGGTCTCCACCGAAACACCGGTATATCAAAGAGCTGTGGTTCGATGCTTTACTTTTACAAACCCTAGAGTTTGGTGGGGATTGTTGGATTTATTATGGGCTAGGCCCATTTTAGATTTAATAAATCAAATAAACTCTATGGTGTGTAATTGAGGAAAATATTAATTGTACCGGATTGGAAGACCAACGGTCCTTGACTTGACTTATATTGTGAGAATTATTCCACTTAATTTGAGAAGCAAGGAAAAGGACCAAGGTGTGCCACACGCACGCGAGGCGAGGCAGGCAGGCAGGCAGGCGGCGAGCGAGCGGACGGACGGACGTGACGTGACGTGTTAACTTTTTAGCACTCACATACTGGAGTTTCAACTCAGTTAAACTCTTCACCTTCCGTCTAACCCTTCAGCTCCTGCGCAACCTCTCCCTCTTCCGCTTCCTGGCCGGCTACATAAGGGCGCCGCCCCCTTCCTCCAAAAGAGAGAACATACAACCAGAACCGCAATCCTCAGCAGCAACAGAGAGTTCCCATCTCGTTGATCCGCGCGCACGGTGAAGCGAGAGGGCAGGTGCCTCCGGAGCCTCTGCCGATTGAGACCTTGCACGGGGGGTCGGCAATTAGGTTTTTGGGGAGCGTCTTCGCGACTGCCCAACCTCCATTGTTGCTGTTCTTCGCGTTCGTCTTCTTCCTCTACATCCCGGAGAAGAGATCGGCGAGTTCGTCTTCTTCCTCTACATCCCGGAGAGATCGGCTACTGCAAGTCTTCATCATGGCGTTAGAAGATGGACAGACTTCAGGAGCGAAGGGGTATGGACTGTTCATCTCCTCTTTAGTTTTCGCGTTTCTGATCATGACTGTTTCAATAGCTGTCATGCGATGTTTCAGTATGTGTTATCGATATGTGTCACTAGATTCAGAACATCGTTTCAGCTTTTATATTGTCTCTGTTCTTGCTGTCAGTTATATGTTTTATCTATCTGTTTCAGTAGTTATGTTAAATTGTTTCGTCAGTTGTTCTCTGCATGTTCCAGTAGCTCTGTCGAGATGTTTCTTATGCAATCTGTTTTCAGCCATGATATACATGTTTAATCTTGATGCTATGCAATATATGTCATGTGTATATGTCTTTGATTATGATATGCTTTAGATGATTATTAAACACATGGTTCATGTTCTTGTGAACATGATTGATGCTATGATCTTTATTTACAATTATATAAATGTCATCATCATTTTGTTAATTTATGGAATTAAATTGACATGGAAATTGCCTTATATTCTAACAAAAGCCTTTCCTAATTTCGTTGCACAAGAAGTTAGCTTGGTGTGTTGCTGGTAAACATAGTAGCTGAGTTCAGTTGTTTGGTGCTGGAAACAGAGTCCAGTGATGCCCATCTATGTCAGGTGTAGGAAACACAGTCCAGCGATGCCCATCTATGTCAGGTGTGTACGTCTGTAACCTTGTCCAGATGTATTCAATCTGAAGATACATGTATTAGGTAAGTTAGTTGTGGTGAGGCAAATAATTTTGATAATGTGAAGCTTAGACTACCTTGTTCAGTGGCCACGGTAAAGTTCATGAGCAAAACTGAAAGTGAATAAAAAACAAAGCATTCTAGAGCTAAGCTCTTAACTTGTCGATTCAGTCTGGATATCTTGCTATCTGATTGGATGCACGTAAACACATTAGGGGGGCATTGAACAGGATTGTGCCTGCAATAACAATAAGAGAGAAGAGCGGACATCAGAAGATGAGATAATGGGACCAAAAAAAGAACCTAGATAGTGAGCAAATAACCAACCTGAATTTTACATTTTTTTTGTAGAACCAATTATGAGATAGTTGACAAATGGATGAAGGATTTTCATATTATTTAGCCTCCACCTGACTGTAGATTGTACAGCCCTATCATATAACAGAACAAACCAACACCTAAAGGGAATGGGTCAGAGGAAATATTATCTTTTTAGAAATTTAATAAGGCGGCAATAGGTAGTGCAAAAAAATTGTTTGTTTCACCTTGAAAAAGGGCTGTAAAACCAAATTTGTAAATAGGTTTGAATAGAGGAAACTAAAGTTGTAAATGATCTTGGATTTAAGAAAGCATACTGCATATACCTATGTGATAATAATAACAAAAGAAAGTCACCTGCTTGCTTGCAGTTGGCTTACTAAAAATCTCCATGGCTCAGGCTTACACTTGATACCTTTCTTATATCTTGATCAAATTTTTACCTGCAGGAAGTTGAGAGATATCAATACATACAACTTCTGTCACTTGGCACCATTTAGATATGGTAGATGTTTATCTCGTAGATGCAAATAAACATTCATTATCTTTGCTCCAAGATCATATCTAGGTAGACTTCCCTATTCTTGTGTCTTTGTAGGCTGTGCATTGTCCAAGCAATTAATTTGTCAATAGGTATGATGGACTTCCAATGGTGTAAGAGGCAATTGACTGAAAGTAGAATCATTCGTAGAAGAGCACATAGTGGAAGACATAAACTGAAGAAATTGAACCTTTTGTACTAACTATATATGCCATGTTTAGATCTCGAATGTTTTTTTTACCTTAAGCTCTCTCTAGAAAACCCAGGTTCGTAACCATCAGTCAACTCTTTTAGTAGGTCAAAAAGAGAATTCGCAATATCCAAGTTTTTTAGTAGGCCAAAGCCAACCTATTCTTTTAAATAGAAAGAGAAAGCATGACATTTGCTGAGTACAAATATTAACCACCAGTGAGCTCCAGATTGGTTAAAGATTTGGGGAAAAATAAAGACCAACCATGATGATCACTGCCAGCACACCTTAAAAGATTTTCTGAGAACCATGAGCCTATATTTTAAACTGTGGGCGACAACATTATTGAAGAGTGCTCTTAATCAAAGAACTAACTGAATGGATGATAAAGGCACCAACTATATATAGCTAAATATGTTCTGTTAGAGAGGGCAAAGCTATAAAACCAAATAGAGAGTACCTTAGTAAAGAAAATTTTTGAATCACCTTTACACCCATAAAAAAGTAGTCTCTAAAATACAAAAAGAACATGTACTGTGGCAGTGCCACAATGCGGCTTATAGCAGAAGGGAGAATGCATAATAGACTATATACATGTGCATACGAAGGAAAAGTAAACCGCTATGGAAATGTAAGATTCGTTGACACAAATTTTTTTGATGCATGAATGAGAAAGGAGAAGGTAATTTTGAATCACACTTTTTTTAAAAAAAAAAGTGATGCACTACAACAATCTGATGTTAAAAACTTGTAGCAAAACTACAGAAGCTTTTAGAATTATGCAGCCTCGCACTTGAACTTGTAGGATACTCTAGTTTTAGAACCATGGTTCCAAGAGTGGAGCGCTGTTAAACTAACCTCTTAGTTTCAGAATCTCTGGAAGCACTATGATGCCAATCTTGAAGGCCAATAACTCAATTAAGATACAGCTGCAAGTAACAACAAAATTGGCTCACTGCATATGCCATTGTGAATAAAGGCTCTCTAGAAGCTTATCTAAGCAAAAGCACTTGTTAAAGATCACTTGCAGGAGGTGTCCTTGGAAGATTGCTTGCTGCTAGTTGGTTTGAGCCTACGATACATTCAATGTTTTTTTTATTAAGCTGCACATGATCTCAGTAAAAGCCTTCATCTTGTATGAAGCAGAATCTTACCATTTTGGTTTTGACTGGAAGGAAGATTCTGGCAGTTTTGTGCCTATCATCTAGCGTCACATTTGGCGTGGAAAGGTTTTCATCGTCAATGGTATCCTGTTGGTGGTAGAGAATTATTTAGCAACCACTTCTATGGAAAATAGTAAAACAAGAGATGCTGCTATTTACAAATGCATGGTACCATGTCCAACCATCTTGTCGTTTTATTCAGTTACCTCAGATATTGCCTCAGCAGACCCAAATAGATTTATGCGAGCATTGGTTGGTAGGCCTGATGACCTATTTTACATGTCGAAATGTTAAGTCACTTATAAAATGTGTTTGCGCTATCAAATAATCTCATGTAAGAGCTCTGAACTATTTTTAGTTGTGAGTTAGCCTCTCACCTGGTCTTATCTTCCTTTGGATGATCCTTATCAATATGGATTGAAGGAGGTGTCTGTACAGTGAATAAGCATATGAGTGTACCACATATACATATATAAACAGGCTCACACATTTGAAGTTTTTATATAGAAGCGTCACTATGCAAAAGTTTGTGAGTCTGGACATATGTTACCAATTATGTAGCAGTCTGTATGTGCTGGAGTTCGCTCTGAGAAGGTGGACTCTGAACAGCAGCAGATGAAGTGGCTGGATGTTTTGAGTTTAGCTGATACTGAAATACCATTCCAATTTTGTTCCTGTACAAACCAGTGTGCTTAATACTACGTTACCAAATTTATGGTATGCTATTTTATTTTGTAACATATTAGTCCTTACAGCCAGCAAAGTTTGAACTGACACTATTGATTTTGGGACTTATTTTATATAGTTTTTTTGGCAAAAATGTTAGAAATAACCAACTTATAAGGGCCTGCGAATGCAACCTTTTACATTAAATAGGAGCAAGCTGAAGTGCCCCGGCTGACTAAGGAAAAAAAAAGGGATTTTGTAGCTACAGCCTGATTGGGAATTTTATTTTATAGTTAAGACCTTCCAATATTAGCTCTAATTAATATGATGAAATGTTAAAATGCAGTTCCAACAATCCTAGCTGACTATAGTATGGTATCCAAAGTTCCAAAAGTATGACAGGAACATAACACTGAATATAACAGGAACATAGCACTAAATTTGTATAACCAGAACACTCTCAGGAGTAAAAAACCACAAAGAGATAAAACTTGACCAAATCAAGTTTTTGTCCAACACAGATATAGAAACTCAGCTATCATTTAGAAGCTGTGCACTTTCACAAACCATTAATAACCAAATGGTCATGGAGGCAACTACAGCAAGAATCCGGGCACAGGAATGGACACATAATAATACTACAGAATCATATCCATCGTCACTTCCATCCGTTCCAGAAACATGTGAGTTTTTCATCAAATCTCAACATATGGATGAGACAAATAACATGTATTTGAAAAATCCACTCTTTAGGCAGAAAATAAGTATGTAGTTCAAGCGCTTGCTTTAAAACAAAGCAGACATGAGGAGGATTAAAGATATGCACCAAACATTTTAGCTACTCATCTTTACTAACTATTCCAAAGCAACCAACTGAACCTACAATCCATTATAATGATTCATCATCAATCCCAAGTAATATTTCCTTTACAGAAACCTAGGAAGTAGGCTGTGCAATAAGTGAAGTGGAAAATTTTGATCTGCCATATGAAATCTGTTGTTGTACCATTTTTTGGTATATGGGAAACCACACATAGACATGTTCATAATAAATTCCATGCAATCGATTTGATATCACTCGTTCATAATAAACTCCATGCAATCGATTTGATAAAAGGCACCTTAGGCGGTGAGGACAGGCGCCGTCGCCACGCCACGCCACAGCCACGGCCGCCAACCCTAACCCTAACCCTAACATGACGAGCATCTGCGAGGATCTGCATGGAGACGGAGGGAGAGGAAGAAGGGAGGGGCTCACCTGTGCCAGCGCCAGCGAGCCGCCCGCTCGCACTGCTGCCGCGCCGGGCTGGGCCGCCCGCGCCGGTACGCCGCGCTGCCTGGCCGCGCGGCCCGCGCCCGCGCCCGCACCGCCGCTGCTCGGCCGCCGCGCCGGGCAAGGCCGGCCCCCGGGACGCCGCGCCGCCGGGCCTGCTCGCCCTCCTTGGGAGGGAGGAGGAGGGGCGCCGTCGCGCCGCCGCCCCGCCACGGCCGTCGCGCTACCCCGTTGCCCCTGGCTGCGTGTTTTTTTTTTACGATGTCTGTGTCGGGGGGGAAGAGAGATGGGAGAGAGCAGTGGAAGAAAAGAACAAACTGGAAGCCGAATCGGAAGCCGATTATATATTCGTTTCTCTGGATTCAGATGAGAAGCCGAGAAGCTTCTTTGAAGCGAATGAAAACACTGAAGCTGATTCTAGTGTTGAAGCTAGCGTAGTGAATCTAGACCGTAACTTTTGAGATCCAATGTACGGTAAATTTCTGATGACGTGGCTAACCCCCTCTCTTGAGGAGCTGTCGACAAACATATTGTTTTAACTAGTGGCTGGGCGCGCGAATGCGCGCCCGTGCTGGCGAAACTGTTGGTGGTAAAAGTCGAGTTAAGATTGCAGCATCAATACATGGAAAGCAAATCATGCTCAGATTGAAGTACTTGTTGTTATTATTACAGCACACATAATAGAATTGTACGTTGTTTAGAAGAAGTTTAACATGGAGTTGGACTGGTAGGGAAGTGTGTATGATAAATATGGTTAACATGTCATATAGCCATCAATATATAGGCATCAATCAAGATAAACGAATGGACAATGGAATCCATGGTCAGAAACCCTCGATGACAGCTTTGTTGATCTTGAGGTCATGCATTAGATTAGCATTGATGACAGCCAAGCTGAACTTCCAAGAGGGGTAGTGACAGTTTGGTATGGAAGGAGTGTATCTTCATCTGTAGATCTCTGTGGAGTTGTAATTTCAGGCACTGCGTCTTCATTGGTGGCACTTGAATTCTGTACATCAGCTGCGGAACGCATTTGCAGGGCACACATGATTTGGTAACACAATAGTAGAGAAACAAAGGCCACTATCTATATTTGTGTTGTTCGACAAACAGTCCATACTTGTTGAACCAATAAATAATTTAGCTTGATACGCAAATTTATAAAAGGGCAGCACTATATTAAGTTTGCAACTGCACAAAAGGAAGATGTACCTACATGATGGAGCATGAGTTCGATGTGTGGTTTTATGGTTGAACCATCATCAGTTCTGAATCATATATAAAGATGTCCCTGCATAGGAAAAGCAAGCCCAGTGAAATGAAAAGGTCTGCAAAAGGCGGCCATCACAATATGTCTGTAAGATCAAGGAATATCAATATAGCATAGGCCTCAATAAGCTATGAATCTGTACAGGGCCACGACAATATGAATATATATGTAAACATATAGAATTCTCAGTTTAGACGTAAAGACCACAAACCAACTCGTTGGCACGTACTTGGATATAGTCAAGGTTTGTCGTTCGTAGCTTCATTAGTCTAGCCCCGCCACGCCGCTCCGCCCCGCCACGCCGCTCCGGCAGCTGGTTGACGACGGTGGCCATGGGAGAGAGATAAGATTGCAACTTTTGCATAAAAGTCCCTCTGATTTTTTCAGGAATCACAAGATAGTCCAAATTTGCCAAAAAAATAGCTACCTGTTGGAGAAGCCTCTTTTTTTCACTTGGCATTTGAGTTTTACACTTAGCAAAATCCGAGATTTGCCAAGTGAAGTTTAGGGTAGTGTTGGAGTTGCTCTTAGATGGCTAGAGAGAGGTGAATAGCCTATAAATTTTTTTATAAAATTATAATTACTAGAGCAAAGTGATCCAGGATATATGAATTAGATTACGTGATAATGACACACCAAATTTTGCCGATGTCATGCATGTGTCCCATGGCCATGCGGCTGTACGGCTCACTGTGCCGCTGTGCTACCCGTGGCCATGACGCTGATGCGTACATTGGCCCACCATCCACCACAACAATACCACGTGCCAATGCACTCTTTCTCATGGCTGTATCAGTACCTGGACGCGTGTTGATGTTTCGCTGACGCCCTTGTGGTGAGCCAGTTAGCTACATGGTGGCGGAGAAATTAGGCCATAAGTCATTAGAATTTTTTTTTTTTTTTTGGGGGGGGGGTGGGGGTGCATTTTTGATAGAATACTTTCTTGCTTCTATATTTTTTTTTTTCTGATATACACAATAGTGGTCACTACTCCAGTCGAGCTCATCACTGTTGCTTGAGCCCCATCATTGCGAGATTTTGAACCGACAGTGAGCAACCAGCAGTGATATGCAGTTCACATCACTGTCAGTTACTACACACCGCAGTAATGTTGTCGATGTTTTATCACCGATAGCCTGCCACAAGGGTACCCAGGACAGTTGTTTGGGCATCCGTGAATAACAGAACTCCGCGGTTGAGTGTGTCACACTCGACCCATTTTGCCCGTAGTGGCCCATATGTGTTAGAGCATCTTCAAGGGTTTTGCATTTCAGGTTTGCATTTGAATAATTTGCCAAAAAAAGCTCCAAAAGAGGTATCCAACGGTTTTGCATTTGGAGTTTGCAATTTGGGCAACATGGCAAATGATGGAGCAAACTTGGCATTTTTGCCAAGCCGCACACCACTTGGCAAATCCCGATCGCGTGAGCAAAGTCGCGCGCGAGGCAAGCACGCGCGCCTGGAGACCTTCTATTTTTATCTTTTGCCAAGTCCAAAAGCCAATTCCCTTGGAGATAGTCTATTTTTATCCTTTGCATTTTGTTTTTGAAGTTTGCAAACAACAACAAATGCCAAATAAATTTACCAAAGCCCTTGGAGATGCTCTTAATGAGGTATTGTGGAGAGTTTAGTCTCACCTTTATTATTTAGCGTGGGATAGACCAACATATAAGGCTTCTAGAGTCCATCCAACCATCCCCGGGTTAATTTTAAGTGAAGTAAGGACGAAAGCTTAAGTGGGATAGTGTGGTAGGTGTTTTTTGCTCAGCGTGCAGAGTGGATCTGAGCCGTTTGGACTCTGGGGCGTTACATATACTCACAAGTTCGGCTCGTCCGTAGTGTTTCCGAGGAAGCAAAACATTGCCACATCGCATAAAACCTGCATTGATTGTTGCCCATCGTTTGCTTCAGGTATGTGACACCCTTCATTTCAACAACCTATAATGGTTTTTGCGTCCCACCTTTATGTTTTCGTCGAACTCTATGCAACATTATTGATGGCAGGGGCAAAAGTCATGGCCGCCCATACGCCGTGTCGAACTGACTTTTGATGAAGCAGACGAAAGTTGAGAGCGGCAGCAGGCATAAGCCTTAGCCACTCCCTAGGTTGATGAACATAGATCCATCCATAATCCAGGCAGCCAGAGCTCCTCGGCGGCGAATCCAGGAGGCCCAAGCTCATCAGTGGCGGACCCAGGTGGCCCGAGCTCATTTGGTGGCGGACCCATGCCTCCTGTCTCCCTCTAACGGTGGATCTAGGTCGCGCGAGCTCTTGGCATGCATTCACGGCGGCTAGGCTCCTTGGCGGCAATCTAGGGCTGGCGAAGGCGGATCCAGAGCCGATGAGTTAGATCCGGTGTCCCCACGGCGGCTGCGATGTTTAGGGGCGGTACATGTCTAGATCTATGCCCGGTTAGGGCTAGATTTATGCTTTTTCATTTTTTTCATATTAATCATGGCGGGCATGGAACCGCCCCCAGTCAATGGTCACATTTATCGTGACCTTACCTAGGCGGTTGGACAAACTACTTTGATAGTGCTGATATGTTATGCAAATACTTGCGTGTAAGTAATTAGGATTAGATTCAACCAACCGGTAACCCTATCCCCATGCTATATAGGGGGTGCAGGAACTCCCTCGATTCATATCTCAATACTCAATCAATACAATCCACAAAGATGCAGGACGTAGGGTATTATGTCACATAATGGCATAATCTTAGATAAATCCTCACGTTTGTCTTGCTTCACCATCTAGTTCGTGTCCGGTGCACCTCAACTGGTTCATCTACTAAAGTGGGCATACCCCTCGATAGATTGCCGTCGATCTTGGTCGACAAATGGACTAAAGGTTAGAAGGTGTCACACAGATATTACGTGGGGTGTTCAAATACCACTAAAAAACAAATTATAGATTTTTTTAGTAAATTGGGAGATAAATTTACTAAACCTAATTAATCCATCAGTAGCACATGGTTACTGTAGCACTACATTATCAAATCACGGACTAATTTTGTTTAAAAAATTGTCTCTCAAAAAAATTTAGTCTATATATAATACTCCTTGCATGTGTCCTAAATCGATGGGACAACGACTTATTATTATTTTATTCTATATTTAGTACTCCTATCTTTCATAAGTACCTTCATTCAGAATAAGAACATCTTACAAGTAGAGTTTAAAATGCTCCCAGTTTGAATGGACCAGAGTTGCTGCAATGCAGGGAACACAAACAAGAAACAATTTCTCCGTTTAAAAGCAAGGTAAATCTCCGTTCTTTTTAGAAAAAAAAACTGAAACATGAAAAAGTAGACCACCAAGCTACTTGATGTGCTAAAGTACGATCCGAGATCGAGTGGTTCAATTGGCACTCTGCGAACTGCATAATCCTTTATATTCTAATGTGCAGGCATTGATTCATGGGTCTAAAGAATTGTAGAAGTTGACAATGCACTAATGTGTCTCTTGTTTGTGTTGGCTCTGGAATGATAACGGGGATCCCAATTTTATAATGGTATCCCTTTGTTAATTGTTCCAAAGCAATTCTTAACTTTATGCATCGACTAATGCATGTGGCTGTTTCTCATTACACACAAATACTTAAAGGTCAAAGGAATCTCAAAAACAAAGTTTTGATTCAACAAGGACGAAGAAAAGGTGACCCAAAGTAACATTAGGACATAATTCTATTACTAAAACTCCAACCACTTCTTGCAAACACTCCATTGCGATTGTCTCAATCTTCTTGCAACCCATCTTTATCATTGGGTGGTTCTCTTCTCCTTTTGATGTAGGGACCAAAACCTGATCCATTGAAGATACCGCAAATAAGATGGTGCTAGGGTCTTGTTAAAAACCATGTCATTACGGATCAACCATATTACCCAACAAAATTGCACTCACACCAACAAGAATCTTCGATTTCATCTTCCTATTGACCCATGTAACCAATCAGTAAACATATTGTGAACGCCAATTGAAGGAATTAAATTAGAGGAGATATGAATAATTCGTCAAACAAATTTTGCAAAATGACAATCAAAGAGAAGGTGTTGTAATGACTCTTCAGAAGAACAAAACAACGCTTCTTGTCTCCTTGCTAGCGTCATTTTGTTAAATTATCTTTTGTCAAGATTACTTCTTTATATAAATACCACAAAAAACCTTTGATCTCAAGAGGTAGCTTCAATTTCCATGTTAAAGTGTTATACGTATAGCTTCAGATTCTAGCAAAGCTGTATACATGGATTTTACAGAGAAGCATCCGTTCTGATGTAACTCCCACACAAAACGATCCCTCTGATTTGTTAATTGTCACAATTGCAACCACCTCGTGCCAGGCTTGTAAATTAACACCTAGCAAGGATCTTCGGAAGACCACATTTAGTGGTGTCATAGATAATACAGCTCTTACAGATGCCCCTTTCTTCCTAACAATATTAAATAACGCAGGAAAAATCAATGTTAAAGGACGTGGTGTTATCCATGCGTCCTCCCAAAATCGCACTTGAGATCCATTACCTAGTTCGAACTTGCCTAGTGAAAGAAATTCATGCTTGACCTTCATAAGGCCAGCCCAAAACTGAGAATCCCCTGGTATATGTTAAACCTGTGTTAGGGTTTTACTTTTTAGATATTTATTCCTAATTAAGTAGTTGTTGCGAAATTCCATCTCCATTTAGCAATGTGAAAAGCTAGCAATCAAATGATGAAAAGCAATGAAAGGCCCTCTACCTCATTTCATGACCTACTGAATAATGTAGGTCTGTAACGAATACATAGATACGATGCTCAATGTAAACTCATAATGCATTGAATTCTTAAATTAAAATCTCAAGCCTCCTCATGTCCAAGCATTCCCTGCATGCCGACCTGTCTCATATCATGTTTGCAAGCGCCATGCAGTTTTTGGCCATCTGGTTGAGCTCCATATCGAACTTCGCCATGGGGTTGGGGACACCAGCCTGGATGAAGGGACGGTCACACGAGTCGAAGTCCTGAACGGCGAGCTGCAGCATGATTTTCGTGGTGCCCGTGTCCTTGAACGTGAGGGCCCGCTGCGCCGCACCGATGGTGTCCTGTGTGTTCATGTACATTGTGTCGCAGAATGTAAGGGCCTTGGCCTGCGCCGGTGGAATATTGCGGGCCGACTTCCCGACGTGCTTCCGCGCCTGATCAGTGCGCTTGGAGAAGGCGTCCACCTGCATGTTGAGCACGGCCATGGTGTCGATGACCGGGTACTTGGACGCATGCCGCCCGGCTGTGGACTTGCAAACCTCTGGGAATGGGGTGCGAGAGCAGATGCCGGCAACTCCAGGGTTGACAGCACCGCCATGCCCCTTACCCTTCGCCTGCCCAGCAGACAGCAACGCCACGATAGCGAGGAGGACGAGCCGTTGGTGGTAGTAGCCTTGCCCCATGGTCCCTTTATTTTTCTGTCAGATATATAATTACGAGGAAGTCAAGGAGAGGGTGGTGAGACTGGCGGGATGCGATTTCTTCTTATAACAGCTCTCTTCGGCCTCGCAAATGGCGGTTGGCCTCTTAGTCTGGAGCTGATAATGTCCATTGCTTTATTGCTTATGTTTGCTATAGGTTCTCCATGCTTATCGGGGCTGCCGACATTAGACAAACTTGTGGCAAGAGACCAAGAGTCATATTTGGTTGTCAACAATAGTGTTCTGGATTATAAATTAGCTTTATTATTTAGGAAACAAACTGCTTCTATGACGCCAAAAAAAAAAAACACACACACACAAGGTAAACTAGAAACGTCTCAGAAAAAAAATCAGAATAGGGCACGGAAGTTTGTATACCTATTTCAAACTTAGGCTCCAAATTTATTATATATCTATTTTTGAGAATTAACTAGGTTATTGCCCGTGCGTTGCTACGGGTTTTAACATCTACGATGCACTATGGTTAAAAAGTCTCACGGATAGATTCAAATTCATATCAAGAAGATTATATTAAAAATCTGACTCAAACTCTACGGTTGTGAAGCCACAGCGTATGGACATATCACACAAAGCTTAGAGGATGATCAAAACATGCATAAACCACGTCACAAGATAAATGTTAAATATGAAAGCATACATGATGATCTGAACGGGACATATCACACAACCAACTAAGTGCAAGGTTTAGGTAACCTTTGACAAATAATAGGCAAAAGATTGTTCACCACAGCCATAGCACAAGACCAATTTCACTATTAGTGCTAGTACTAATCTACCTTGTATTGGAAAAGATGGTTCTCAAGCAAACAATGTTCCAAAATTCGTTCAGAGTGCAAATTACTGTGATTCTACTTTCAAAGTTGGTGGCAAAACATGGTATTCTACTTCTGAAAATGCATATACGGATCACTTTCATTTCCCCTCTAGCTCCCACTCCCCACCCCCATCTTCAACGCTACAATCCATGCATTGTCTGAACATAATCTTGCATGTCGTGGCGAGCTACATAGATTTAATTACCTGCAAATTCAACAAACCAAATTTACAACAAAGTCCATACTCCATAGTTCTGAACCTACCATCTCTGAAAAAAATATTAATTGTGCATCTGAGCCTCAACTAATTGGGTAAGAATCCTTTTAGTCTCAATATAGACATGTGCATAAACAAACAATCCGAGATCAACCAAAAGCATTGATTCCAATCGATTGGCGGTTACATGTATATGCTCTTGTGCACCTGAGAAAGTTGAGCTGAATACGTGTGTGCCAGCATTTGTTCTTGGTTTCATGTTTTTTTTGTCCTGATGAAAGCTAATATGACAGTGCAGGCCATAAAGCAATCAAATTTAGGACAGACATTTGATGGTGCAGATACTGAGCAATTTTGAGTAAAACATAAGCGGTCAACAGGTAATACATAATCAGAAGCACATGTCATACATATTCTACGTACTAATTCAGGTAACAACAATAACTTCTATTAGCTACATAGGACATACTCCCTCCATATTGGTAAAAGAAGATCTCTTCTTATTATAAAAATATATATGAAAATGTGATATATGTAGACTTTTATTAAAGTATTTTTTAAGACAAATCTATTCATATAGTTTCCATATTTACAAACTTAACAACTTAAAAGTTATTGATGATTTATATTCCCAATGTTTGACTCAAATCTTGTCCAAAACGACTTCCTTTACCAATACGGAGGGAGTATATCATTATAGTATTACTAAGAATCTGCATGCCATGAAATATAATAGCCTACTTAAGAGTGAATGCAAGAGGCAGTAAAGATGAAGCAGTAACTGTAGCCTATCGTGTCTGCTCACTATCAGGTAGATATGGTGGAAGAGCTCCTTTCTGAATGCAAATCATGTATTTTCAGTCTACAAATATTTAAAAAGTGGTCAATGCAAATCTCTCGGCAGATGAACTTCTTACTGACAGGTGTGTTGGCCTTTTCATATATTAGCATTAGTAGTAAGGTTAACAGTGCTAGTAGTTGATAGAATTAGCATGCGAAAATATTAATTACACTGAAACATGCTATAGAGATCGGAAACAAAAAAACAACATTACAGAAAAAATCATATATATCTTGGTCTTCATAGCTCGGAAGAAAAACCATAAAAGAACTAATTTGGCCAATCACTAAGCCACTCAAGTCTCAAACTTTAGATACAAACTTAGAATTTCTAGCTGACCAGAAACAACAAACAATCAAAATAGCTTTAATTCCATGTTCAAAAGTGAATAACGGCTCACTGTTATTGGGGTGGTCTAGCAGAGCTTTCAACAGGCAGTAGGTACCCAGAGCTCTGTTTTATTGGAGATCAGCAGCCAAAGCTAGCGGCTGCACAATTGTAGCTCTATTTCATTTCGAGGCACATGTTGTCATTTCTATCATAACAAACACGAAGGACACATGCTGTCATTTCCATAGGACACGAACAGGTAGGGAGGCAAATGGGGCGGTGGCTATGTCGCCACTGTACACACATCATAACAGCTTTGATCTGTATTGCTTTGCAAGTAGCCACCGGTATTGCTTTGCAAGTAGTTGCCCTAAATCTCCATTTACTCAGCAGTGATCTGTAAACATGGTGCCAAAACTCATGAGTCTGATGAGGGTTAACATATATTAAGCAAAAGAACAAATTTTCTGTTGGAGTTGATAAGTGAAATACAACTAACTACAGAAGCAAATTACTAAACAGCATCAATGCATGAAAAGAAATACATATGTAGTAGCATATTGCCATCTTTGTTTTGACAGTGAATGGTTCATTTGTTCCTCTTTTCTGGTTTCAAATCCATGGCATTTTTTTTCTGAAAATAACAGAGACTGAGGCAGCAGCCTACAGGTACAAAGATACAACTGCCACTTATCATATTTAAAAGTGGAATTGACACATATTTTTTTTTTTTGAAAAGTCAGGAGGAGCCAGAGGCTCCTAGTGTAATGCATTAAGGAAAATAGCAAAGTCTGGTACAAACCAAGTTACAGCAAAGGAAGAAAGAAAGAGGGGCAGCCCTGAAGCTATCAGGGAACTGAAAAGGAAATTGACACATAAATCTTAGGCCACATTGCCACAATCATTAAAAGCTAAGCAAGGTGTGATATAATAGTCCACCAAACAGCAAACACTAAGTTGACTGATCCTATTGGAAATCAAGCTCATGCTGATCACAAGTCAAGCAAGACACAAAGTCCATCATGCTTGGTAATATAGTTCTTAATTCTTATATACTAATATTGCCAAGTATAAGAACTATATAATTCATATAAAGTGCCTATATGATTTTCAATTGGCATGTGTGCATCTCACAGTATGTGGTTTTTCACTCTCTGAATGCATCCCTGTCAGAGGCAGCATCAGACTGCATAAACCCAACACATTCAGTTAGTAGGAACAATCGGTGAAAAGGCATCAGGAAAAAAAGAGCTAAGCTTATCACTGATCGTTGAGCTTTTCTTAGGACTCAATTTTCTTAGGATTATCATGGAATGTACCCATTTTAGAGAAGGGTCATTCACATTGCGACAGGTCACAAACGAACAGTTTTCTCATAGGATCCGAACATGGTAGGATAACAAGTTAGCATAAATAGATGATGTCATCTTCTACAATTAAATTTGGCAAAAAAAACCTAGGACTGTTTCAGACTGTGACTACAACCAGTTGGAGGCTAAAACGGCACAGGATCCATACACACATCATCTTCTACAACTAAATTTGACCAAAAAAAAATTATGACTGTTTCAGTCAATGAGTGAAATCAGTTAGAGGTTAAAACGGCACAAGATACCTACACCAAAAAAATTATGACTCTTTACATGGGTGAACCACTGACAACACTAACACAAGCGCTATCCTGCCTTACTTCACATGGTCTAATTTACTAACAAAAGCACTAACACAAATCAGGGCTACTAACACAAGTTTGCCTGAACAAAAATAATATCATATCCAACTGAAGGATAAAGATAATGTTCCAAAATAGTCCAATTTACCATTTACAGTGAGCAGTTGTAGTAGTTCAGATTTGCTCCGAGATTTAGCCTCATATCAATCGGACAACCTTAGTACTGCAAGTTTGGAACTGCTTGACATCTGAACCAAGAACAAGAACAAATCCAACCATGCGATCCACAAGCTCATCCAATTCTTCCCTGCACAGTGGCCAACTCCTGGTGGATGAACTCCACACAGTCACCAACGATACAGGATTAGTTAGGAATCAGGAATCAGAAATATGCACTTTGCGGCCTACTCCTAGCAGTTGGCCTCCACTATATGGTTTGCTGGTTCAGAGAGACGGGGAAGCCAGGTTGGGATCGCTGTGGAGGAAAACTGATGTACATGGATTCTGCAAGATGGAGAGAACGAGAAGCCAGGATGACAGAGACCCGGGGAGATAGATCGACGTACCAGATGTATTTCGCGAGCACAGCTTGGAACTCGAGGCCCTGTTCAAGCGCGCAGCTTGCACGGCCGTCACGGCCCTGACGCCCGGAGCCGGAGGATGCCCGCCGGGGAGCCCGGAGCCGGAGGGTGTCGGGCGCTCTTCCCGACGGCGTTGAGCCGGCGGCCAAGTGCGCCGGATGGTGGGACAGAACGCCGGGGTCGCGCTGGAGCCGAAGGACGGGCAAGGCCGGGAGCGGGGGTGTCGACGGCGCGCCGGCGGCCTGTGCACCGGAGAGGGAGCTCGGGGCGGGCAGGCAGGCGGTGTGTGTGATGCGTGGTCGCCGAGCATTGGGCGAGGAGGGAGGAGCAGATTGGGAGCCGAGCACAGTGGGTAGGTACAGATCAAAATGGGGGTGGTTCAACCACGGTTCGAACCGTAACCGAACCATCGAACCATTTGCACACTAGTGGAGCACCAGGCGATCCATTTAATTAATTTCCTTGCCCACGGTGCACCAATGGATAACGTGGTTCGTACCATTTGCTGTGTACGTAGACAATCAAGCGTACAGACCAGCAAGTAGTCGATGACCAGCAAGCAAGCACAAACATACACACTAGCATCCTCATGGCTGGAAGCAAGTACAGACCAAACATTTGTGCGACTAATACGGCATAAACATGACTGCAATGGTTGTATGACACAAACATACACACTAGCATCGCCATGGCTGGAGCATGTGTACGTACATACCAATACGACACATCAACTGCAAGTCTGCAAATGTATAATAGGGCTGTCAGCATACACGTACCTGAACCTGAATGTTCTATCTTATTTCAGTCTACTCTAACAGAAAACTAACTTTACAACAAAAACTACTGGCAGTCTGCTGCCCTCCTACTGCTTGTGCTTCCTTTCCCAGTTTTCCACTCATCCAGTCATCCTCTGCAACAAGAACCTGGCCAGCAAAATAAATTCTTCTTGGTCAGATCTATTCTTTGGAGTACATATGTGATCCTAGACATGTCAAAATAAACAGTACTTCGTTGAGATCAGTACTTCATTGTCCAGAAATAAACATTATAAGCACCAAGGCTCACTGACAGTAAGCATTATCCATAATAAAACGATGAGATCAGTACTTCGTTGTCCAGAAATTCAGAAATTCAGTACTTCATTATCTAGGAACAGCCAACCAGGTAGATCACAATCTAACATATTCTCAGTGAAGAAAAACCAGAGAAATACTAACTGAAATACTAACTATGTACTAACTAGTGCAAAGATCGCAAATCAGATTATACTACTAACATATTGATATGAAGAAAATGCTAGAAGTAATGCTACTGTATTGGATCTCACCTTCTCATTCTCTTTCTTCTTCACACATATTCATTGCTTTCATCAAGAAGACCACGATCAATAGACTCCATACTGAATTTTGTTGTACCAGCAGCAGGAAACCAATCCTGTGAGCACATTAAAACTTCCACTGTCTTAGGAGCTAAGCGGCTTCGAAAGTCTGAGACAAGTCTTTTCGCAACACCCATTAAACCATCCAAATCAACACTTGGATCCTCATTGACATGAGGACCACCCACATTTTCCTCAACCTCGTCATTAGCAAATGCTTGTTGTGCTCTTTCAACTTCAGTGATTCTAGTTGGACGAGGCGTCCTCTTTCTCTTTAATCCACTGCTGGAATCAAACTGCTCTCTGGCCGGCGGTTCCATAGACATACCAAACTGCAGTCCATAATTTCAAAATGATTTCAGTACAAAGTTTCAGAACTATAATAGTTACTGGATGACAGGAGAAATGGAGATTACTGAATTTTCAGATTGAAGACACTATGACCAATAGATCTCGATTCTTCAGCTTACCTTGGAAGGATGAAAATTAGCGAATGGCGCTGCACGTCCTGTGCTCCTGTCCACGGCAGCCTTCTTCTTGGCTGCTGCTGGTGCAGACGACGCCGGCAAGCTGGAGCAGCGGACGTCGCTGGCAGGAGTAAGAGCTGGAGCAGCCTTCTTCTTGGCTGGTGGTGAGGATGGTTGTTCTCTTGCTGCTGGCTCCACAGACATATGACACTACAGAAAAAGCATACAAATTTTAGTATCCACGGTTTCAGTTTCAGCAGGTGGGCTATGCATGACACAGCAGGAATAACAGCGACTTCAATAAGCACAACCGTACAGTATCAAGGCACAACATTTAGCAATAATATGTCTGCTACATTACTCCCACCATACACATTGAGCAAACAAAGATGGATTGCATTGATGTTGTACAGGATGACAACCAAAGCTGAACATAAACCATAACATGAGAAACGAGAAACAACAAGAACCTATTGGGTATATATATACAATAACTTGATTGAAGATATGGTTAATTCCATCCAAATTCAGACAAATAAACCTATGTGAATGGGTAACATTGATCAAGCACAGGCTTGGCAAAAGGGCTTTACGATTTTCCAGAAACATTGGCAAAGGACAACATCGAAGCTGTTTTGGGGTAAACACCTAAACACAGTGCACCAGTAGACATTCAGGCATGAGGCAATATGCTGGTATTAGCAAGCGGCAAGTACATTGTAATCATGATTTCCCCATAAGTTCCTTTCCATAACACTGAATTATGAAATCAACTCGAGGTGTCCGCATCACTTGCAAGCGACTAGGACCCTGCAGAACTTGTATTAGCCTATATATACTACCATATACAGCCTCCGGTTGTAAGGATTGACAATATTCAAGAAATTCGCTCCAGCATAGCATCCACAAGTTACACTGCATGCGAGATTGCTGATTTGCCCAAGCAAGTGGAAAACAGAGGAGGGGGTAAGAGCGTCGTTTACACCATGAACACTGCAGGTCGCGTTCGAGCCGTGCGGGTTTCACTGAACTTTTTACCCCATACACCTTATCACAGGCAAGGGTGAAGCCGGGCGGAACTTCCACGTGGGGCGAGGTGAAACAACGGGTGAACGATTCCTTTTATCGCTTTTTAGAGTAAAAGATGACATATTGTATCTAGATAACCAAACGATAATGCTCCTTTTGGAACGTTCTACTGTAGAACACCTACACGGCCCGGTCCATGAGGGGCACCTTTGGAAATTTGCACGCGGGGCCTCGGCCACTCCGCCGGGGCGTGGACGACACAACCCACCCCCGCGTCCGTGCGCCATTTCTCTCTCTCTCGCCAGCTCTCTCTCCCGTACGACGATAGCGAGCTCCCTACGCCTCCCGCGCTCCTCCTCCCCATGGCGGCGGCGAGCTCTGTAACATCCTGGATGTTAATCCTGCATTAACTCTGCAAATCATGAGCATAATCATATCATTAGCATCTAATCAACATCTTGGCGTGATTGCTTGATGCTTGTCTGCACTCTGTTTGACTTAGCCTATAAGTGTGATTGTTGGTTTGAACTAGAAGTAGTAGCTACGTCGCTTATCTCGAGTCGGACCTTTAATAAAGATCGAAGAGGGGAGTATTTCAAGAAAACTTTATGTTTTGACTTTTTCATGAAAATGCCTAGAAGGTGCTCAAAACGAGTGACGAAGTCGCTAGATTTAACGACGTCGGTCGATTGGCATGCCGCGTTCTCCAAATTCCATGAAACAACTTGAGTTGGCCCAAATAGGAAAAACATAGCTAATCCATTGGGGCACAGCATGCCAAAAGTTGGGATCGATTCGATTGAGTTTGGCCATCCATTTCGAGAAAACCGAGCCCTAGGTCAAGCGTCATTGGCGCGTTGACATTGCCATGTTGGCAACTAGTTATCTCCTAATCCAAAGCTCAAATGACCTGAGTGCCTTAATAGAAAATATAAAGCAACATGTGGGCTTCAATCTTCCTTTCGGGCCCATGTTGAGATTCGGCCCAGAAGGGGCCCAAAAATGCCTCCCAACCTGTCCACTTGAACGCACGCCACCTGTTCGACCTATTGCCTACGTGGGCACCGTGCATGGCCGCCAGCGCCGGAGACACGCGCCGCGCTCGCTCCGTGCCTCCGCCACGCGGTGCAGCGGCTCCGCGCCGTCCCGACCGCGGTCCAGAGGGGACAGCGCCCATTCACTCCTTCTCCCTCACTCCTCCGCTCTCGTCTCTCTTCCTCCCTTCCACGCTCGCACGCGCAGAACGCAAGTCCGCCGCGGAGAGTCGCCATCGCCGCCAAGCTCAGGGCGAGCTCAAGCTCGCACCGCCCTCACGCCTAGCCGTCGCCTTGGGTTTCGTTAGCTAGCCCTCCGGGTTCGCCTCGCCCTTGCGACGCCAGCGCGCTCGCTTATGCGCCCCGCAGCCGGCCGATTTGGTCGCCGCCGGCATTCACCCGAAGCCGTCGCCGCGCACACCTTCACCTGTGCCCCCTCTCGATCTGAAAGCGACGCCACGCGCTTTGCTCCATCGCCGCGGAGCCAGCGCTCACCTCGCCCTGCACCGCCGTGGTCCCCGACCCCTTCACCGCGGGCCGCCACCGGCGCCGGGCATCGGGCATACGTGGCCACGCCGCCACGGGGCGTCCGCTTGGTGACCACCGGTGGGTGCGCCGCCACCGCGGAGCTCCGCCGCCCATCCTCGGTAGCCGGCGAGGCCCCCGCAGACCGGAGCAGCGAGCGCCGCCGGCCATCCCCTATCTCCCCGCGCCAAGGACCTCGGTCCCAGAATTTGAGAAATGGTGAGGGCCTTGGTGCATAAGAGCCAGACTCAGTGGTTTCCAGATCTAGGCCTGGTTAAATATGGCAAAGCTCAGGGGCCTAATTGCAAAGTGTCTGTAGATTTTTAGAAATTGGTTTAGACCTTTAGAAATTCATATCTCCTAGGCTACTTGTCCAAATCTGACGATTCAAGTTCCTAGATTTATCTTATGAGCTGCCCTATGCATAGAAAATATGAAATGCTCTGTTTGTGACACTTTTGTATTGAGTTTAGATTTAATTATGGAAATGCCTTTAATCTTAGGAAATGCATAGTAAATCATAGGATGCTCTGAAAAATGTGGTTCTTGTGTTGTAGGTCTTGTATTGTCATGCTTTGTCCATGATAAATGTATCATACATGCTTTCTATGGGAAAAGTTGGAGATGTAGTTCAAGTGCATGCATGGCTTGTTTCATGGAATAATTCATAAATCAATTGTATAGGTTGAATATGAGGTTGGTACTTTTTGTAGGCTTCTTATATGCCAGTAGGTAGCTCTGTGCATGGTTAGATTCATGGTAGGAGCAAGTTGGTAGTGCAAAGTATTTATAGGTCCTTGGTTTGGTGCTGCCATGTCTTTTTTGTGTAGGCCAGTAGGATCATCCAAATGGAGAGAAACTTGGATGATACACTGGTATTGTCATGAGTTATCTACTGTAATTTTGGTAGGATTTTAGGAGGTGTGTAGCTATGGGTTGCTGTTCAACCCATGGCTGGTCAATTTGGGGTTGCTTGCATGATGTCATGCTTAACCCAATTATGATTTAGTTCCTTGGGAAACTTGTCTTATATGATTGGTTTGTATTTAGCATAGATATCTACTGATGAAATTTGGTGGTCATTGGATCAATAGTCTAGAAGTTATAGCTGTTGCAATGTGGTTGGTAGAAATGTTTAGTTGTTGTTTTGTCAGTACCAGTTCTGATGTTATCTGTTTTAGGCCTAGTTGACCTTATAATCATGTCTTGGTGTCTTGAGATGAATGATGGGCAATTTAGTAAGCTTTCCAGATTATCCTCTTTTATGCTCATTGGGTTTATAGAACTCTAGTTATGATTTTATTACCGGACTGCCAGTTGTAGGTCGATAATTGGTAGTAATGCGTGAATGTGTGATGTTATGTGTAGAGCATAACGATGGTGACTCATAGTGATTAGGCTATGTATAATTGGTTGTTACTTAGTGTGTGTTTTGATGATTGAGTTAGGATGGTTATGCCTAGGTTTAAGTCTTTTGGCTTTACTGGCTTGTTTGCTAGTGATAAGTGTAGCAGATTAAATAGGTTATTCGCCTATGAACATCTATCATCCTTGATCATTCATGATCATGCATATACCGATGAACCAGCACTCATGCATATGCACATGCATCATTCCAGGGTTGCGTGTAGAACATTCATCGTGAAGTCAAGGATCCAGAAGGACGAGTCGCGAACGAAGATCCGCACGCGAAGTAATCGAGAACCAGGAACCCGACGTGGAGTAGTCGAGTACCTGGAGCTTCAACCTGATCTTCTAACTAAGGCAAGCCCCGGAGCATCCCTCCTACGGTTTGCAAATGTTTTACCTTGCGTCCTTTTATTCTTGTTGATGCATTAAGTTATAGGCGTTGTTTGGAACCGTAGCTGCATCAGGACTACCTTGCCACCAGAAATATCCTACTTTTACGTATAGGATCGACTACATACTTAGGCCTGCTCTATTAATCGGTAGAAGCCGAATGATCGACCATTGTCCGCAATTATAGGTGGTTACTACCCCTCTGGATTGAGAATAGTGAGATGTAGGATATGAACATAACCATGTGGCCTTCTAAATCATCTCTAAAGAAATATGGCTTTGTACGTCCTCGATCATGTTGAACAATGCCTCACAGATAGCTGGAAAAGGGCGTGTGGGGCCTATTCCGCGAAGCCAAGAATCTACTTGGGCCGGGTTTCAACTTCTTGGTATCCATGCCGGCGATGGGGGAGGGGTAAACAAGGGCCCGGTTGTGAGACCTTAAGATGGGGCGTTGTCATTTGATGGGCACACTTAGCTGTTGGCTGGCGGGAGTTTCCTTGGTCATGGTGGAGTGTACGTTGATCCTGCGTCTTTTCCCGAGTAGATCATGGTGATCTAATCGACTCCGACGGGAGTTGTGTGGTTTGTGTGAGGAATACCCCGCCAGCTGGTTTGCAATCGATTATAATCGCCATTGTTCCTGGACAGTGAATACTTGATCGAGACAGCGGCATGGTCGCCAATAATATCTCTTGTGCGAGTTGGTTATATTCTCTCATGTTGGTTTAATGATTACTCAATCAATGTAGCTACTTAATGTTGATTGCTTCTACCTAAAATGTGAGTAGATGAAGGTGCTAATGTAGTAATGGCAGGATCCAACTTAATTGGATAAGCTAGAGAGTCCTTTTGTCACTAAATAATTATTAATAAGCTCATCTTTTTGGCAAACAAAGGAGTCAGCTACCCCACTATAAAGCCTGACATCCACCAAAGAGTCTTTATTTTCTTTTAGTCGGGTAAGTCTTGCTGAGTACAACGTACTCAGGGTGCAATTCCCAATGTTGTTTGTTGTAGGATGGAGAATACCGCTGTGGCGACACGGTGGACTTATATCCCGCTACGGGAGGAATAGACTTCGGGCAAGTCAACTCTTATATCTTATCTACATGCTCTTGACGGAGTCAACCCTGAGCTGGCACTATATTTTAAGACATAGGTGTGAGTGTATTTTCAAAGAATATTCTCTTCCGCTGTTTATTGAAAATCCTGAGTTGTAAATTATAATATTTGCAACCTGTGGTGTAATTGTAAAGTTTGTAAAAGGTAACTTAAGTGAATGGGAACTGCTAAACTTTGTGATCTGGGTGTGACTTTGAGAAAGTTCGAGATTTTTCGGGATTTCGTGGAAAAGAGTTGCATTTGAATTTTCTTAACACCCAAGTCATCCCGTTTGCCCCAAAACTCATGTTTAGCGCGTTTTTCTAGTTTGGTTTCATTCCAATGAGTTTCATTTTTGTTTTGATTTCAGTTTTGGTTCCGAAAAGAGTTGCATTTGACAACACCCAAGTCATCCCGTGCGAAAACCGTTCGTGAAGACACCGTTCTAGCCACCACTTTTGGTATGAAAAGAGTTGCATTTGAATATTTCTTAACACCCAAGTCATCCCGTTTGCCCCAAAACTCATGTTTAGCACGTTTCTAGTCCGTTCCTGGAGTTTTGGTTCCGGTACGACAAACTGTGCGAAAACCGTTCGTGAAGACCGTCCTAGCCACTTTTGGTATGAAAAGAGTTGCATTTGAATATTTCTTAACACCCAAGTCATCCCGTTTGCCCCAAAACTCATGTTTAGCGCGTTTCTAGTCCGTTCCCAAAACTCATGAGTTTTGGTTCCGGAGTACGACAAACCGTGCGAAAACCGTTCGTGAAGACCGTTCTAGCCACTTTTGGTACGAAAAGAGTTGCATTTGAATATTTCTTAACACCCAAGTCATCCCGTTTGCCCCAAAACTCATGTTTAGCGTGTTTCTAGTCCGTTCCTGGAGTTTTGGTTCCGGTATGACAAACTATGCGAAAACCATTCGTGAAGACCGTTCTAGCCACTTTTGGTACGAAAAGAGTTGCAATTGAATTTTCTCAACACCCAAGTCATTCCGTTTGCCCCAAAACTCATGTTTAGCGCATTTCTAGCCCGTTCCTGGAGTGTTGGTTCAAGTATGACAAACTATGCGAAAACCATTCGTGAAGACCGTTCTAGCCAATTTTGGTATGAAAAGAGTTGCATTTGAATTTTTCTTAACACCCAAGTCATCCCGTTTGCCCCAAAACTCATGTTTAGCTCGTTTCTAGTCCGTTCCTGGAGTTTTGGTTCCGGTACGACAAACCGTGCGAAAACCGTTCGTGAAGACAGTTCTAGCCACTTTTGGTACGAAAAGAGTTGCATTTGAATTTTCTTAACACCCAAGTCATCCCGTTTGCCCCAAAACTCATGTTTAGCGCATTTCTAGCCCATTCCCGGAGTGTTGGTTCCGGTATGACAAACTGTGCGAACACCGTTCGTGAAGACCGTTCTAGCCACTTTTGGTACGAAAAGAGTTGCATTTGAATATTTCTTAACACCCAAGTCATCCCGTTTGCCCAAAACTCATGTTTAGCGCGTTTCTAGTCCGTTCCTGGAGTTTCGGTTCCGGTACGACAAACTGTGCGAAAACCATTCGTGAAGACCGTTCTAGCCACTTTTGGTACGAAAAGAGTTGCAATTGAATTGTTCTCAACACCCAAGTCATCCCATTTGCCCCAAAACTCATGTTTAGCGCATTTCTAGTCCGTTCCTGGAGTTTTGGTTCCGGTACGACAAACTGTGCGAAAACCGTTCGTGAAGACCGTTCTAGCCACTTTTGGTACGAAAAGAGTTGCATTTGAATTTTCTCAACACCCAAGTCATCCCGTTTGCCCCAAAACTCATGTTTAGCGCGTTTCTAGCCCGTTCCTGGAGTGTTGGTTCAATTATGACAAACTATGCGAAAACCATTCTTGAAGACAGTTCTAGCCAATTTTGGTACGAAAAGAGTTGCATTTGAATATTTCTTAACACCCAAGTCATCCCGTTTGCCCCAAAACTCATGTTTAGCGCGTTTCTAGTCCGTTCCTGGAGTTTTGGTTCCGGTACGACAAACCGTGCGAAAACCGTTCGTGAAGACCGTTCTAGCCACTTTTGGTACGAAAAGAGTTGCATTTGAATATTTCTTAACACCCAAGTCATCCCGTTTGCCCCAAAACTCATGTTTAGCACGTTTCTAGTCCGTTCCTGGAGTTTTGGTTCCGGTACGACAAACTGTGCGAACACCGTTCGTGAAGACCGTCCTAGCCACTTTTGGTACGAAAAGAGTTGCATTTGAATTTTTCTCAACACCCAAGTAATTGCGTTTGCCCTAAAACTCATGTTTATCGTGTTTCTAGCCCGTTCCTGGAGTGTTGGTTCAATTGTGACAAACTATGCGAAAACCATTCGTGAAGACCGTTCTAGCCAATTTTGGTACGAAAAGAGTTGCATTTGAATATTTCTTAACACCCAAGTCATCCCATTTGCCCCAAAACTCATGTTTAGCGCGTTTCTAGTCCGTTCCTGGAGTTTTGGTTCCGGTACGACAAACTGTGCGAAAACCGTTCGTGAAGACCGTTCTAGCCACTTTTGGTATGAAAAGAGTTGCATTTGAATATTTCTTAACACCCAAGTCATCCCATTTGCCCCAAAACTCATGTTTAGCGCGTTTCTAGTCCATTCCTGGAGTTTTGGTTCCGGTATAACAAACTATGCGAACACCTTTCGTGAAGACCGTCCTTGCCACTTTTGGTACGAAAAGAGTTGCATTTGAATATTTCTTAACACCCAAGTCATCCCATTTGCCCCAAAACTCATGTTTAACGTGTTTCTAGTCCGTTCCTGGAGTTTTGGTTCCGGTACGACAAACTGTGCGAAAACCGTTCATGAAGACCGTTCTAGCCACTTTTGGTACGAAAAGAGTTGCAGTTGAATTGTTCTCAACACCCAAGTCATTCCGTTTGCCCCAAAACTCATGTTTAGCGCGTTTCTAGCCCGTTCCTGGAGTGTTGGTTCAATTATGACAAACTATGCGAAAACCATTCTTGAAGACAGTTCTAGCCAATTTCGGTACGAAAAGAGTTGCATTTGAATATTTCTTAACACCCAAGTCATCTCGTTTGCCCCAAAACTCATGTTTAGCGCGTTTCTAGTCCGTTTCTGAAGTTTTGGTTCCGGTACAACAAACTGTGCGAACACCGTTCGTGAAGACCGTCCTAGCCACTTTTGGTACGAAAAGAGTTGCATTTGAATATTTCTTAACACCCAAGTCATCCCGTTTGCCCCAAAACTCATGTTTAGCACGTTTCTAGTCCGTTCCTGGAGTTTTGGTTCCGGTACGACAAACTGTGCGAACACCGTTCGTGAAGACCGTCCTAGCCACTTTTGGTACGAAAAGAGTTGCATTTGAATATTTCTTAACACCCAAGTCATCCCGTTTGCCCCAAAACTCATGTTTAGCAAGTTTCTAATCCGTTCCAGGAGTTTTGGTTCCGGTACGACAAACTGTGCGAACACCATTCCTGAAGACCATCCTAGCAACTTTTGGTACGAAAAGAGTTGCATTTGAATATTTCTTAACACCCAAGTCATCCCGTTTGCCCCAAAACTCATGTTTAGCGCGTTTCTAGTCCGTTCCTAGAGTTTTGGTTCCGGTACAACAAACTCCACCATTCGTGAAGACCGTCCTAGCCACTTTTGGTATGAAAAGAGTTGCATTTGAATATTTCTTAACACCCAAGTCATCCCGTTTGCCCAAAACTCATGTTTAGCGCATTTCTAGTCCGTTCCTGGAGTTTTGGTTCCGGTACGACAAACCGTGCGAAAACCGTTCGTGAAGACCGTTCTAGCCACTTTTGGTACGAAAAGAGTTGCATTTGAATATTTCTTAACACCCAAGTCATCCCGTTTGCCCCAAAACTCATGTTTAGCGCGTTTCTAGTCCGTTCCTGGAGTTTTGGTTCCGGTACGACAAACTGTGCGAAAACCATTCGTGAAGACCGTTCTAGCCACTTTTGGTACGAAAAGAGTTGCAATTGAATTGTTCTCAACACCCAAGTCATTCTGTTTGCCCCAAAACTCATGTTTAGCGCATTTCTAGCCCGTTCCTGGAGTGTTGGTTCAAGTATGACAAACTATGTGGAAACCTTTCGTGAAAACCGTTCTAGCCAATTTTTGTATGAAAAGAGTTGCATTTGAATTTTTCTTAACACCCAAGTCATCCCGTTTGCCCCAAAACTCATGTTTAGCTCGTTTCTAGTCCGTTCCTGGAGATTTGGTTCCAGTATGACAAACTGTGCGAAAACCGTTCGTGAAGACCGTTCTAGCCACTTTTGGTACGAAAAGAGTTGCATTTGAATTTTCTTAACACCCAAGTCATCCCGTTTGCCCCAAAACTCATGTTTAGCGCATTGCCCATTCCTAGAGTTTGGTTCCGGTATGACAAACTGTGCGAAAACCGTTCGTGAAGACCGTTCTAGCCACTTTTGGTACGAAAAGAGTTGCATTTGAATATTTCTTAACACCCAAGTCATCCCGTTTGCCCCAAAACTCATGTTTAGCGCGTTTCTAGTCCGTTCCTGGAGTGTTGGTTCAGGTATGACAAACTGTGCGAAAACCGTTCGTGAAGACCGTTCTAGCCACTTTTGGTACGAAAAGAGTTGCATTTGAATATTTCTTAACACCCAAGTCATCCCATTTGCCCCAAAACTCATGTTTAGCGCATTTCTAGTCCGTTCCTGGAGTTTTGGTTCCGGTACGACAAACTGTGCGAAAACCGTTCATGAAGACCGTTCTAGCCACTTTTGGTACGAAAAGAGTTGTAGTTGAATTGTTCTCAACACCCAAGTCATTCCGTTTGCCCCAAAACTCATGTTTAGCGCGTTTCTAGCCCGTTCCTGGAGTGTTGGTTCAATTATGACAAACTATGCGAAAACCATTCTTGAAGACAGTTCTAGCCAATTTCGGTACGAAAAGAGTTGCATTTGAATATTTCTTAACACCCAAGTCATCCCGTTTGCCCCAAAACTCATGTTTAGCGCGTTTCTAGTCCGTTCCTTGAGTTTTGGTTCCGGTACGACAACCGTGCGAAAACCGTTCGTGAAGACCGTTCTAGCCACTTTTGGTACGAAAAGAGTTGCATTTGAATATTTCTTAACACCCAAGTCATCCCGTTTGCCCCAAAACTCATGTTTAGCACGTTTCTAGTCCGTTCCTGGAGTTTTGGTTCCGGTACGACAAACTGTGCGAAAACCGTTCGTGAAGACCGTCCTAGCCACTTTTGGTACGAAAAGAGTTGCATTTGAATATTTCTTAACACCCAAGTCATCCCGTTTGCCCCAAAACTCATGTTTAGCGTGTTTCTAGCCCGTTCCTGGAGTTTTGGTTCCGGTATGACAAACTGTGCGAAAACCATTCGTGAAGACCATTCTAGCCACTTTTGGTACGAAAAGAGTTGCATTTGAATATTTCTTAACACCCAAGTCATCCCGTTTGCCCCAAAACTCATGCTTAGCGCGTTTCTAGTCCGTTCCTAGAGATTTGGTTCCAGTACGACAAACTGTGCGAAAACCGTTCGTGAAGACCGTTCTAGCCACTTTTGGTACGAAAAGAGTTGCATTTGAATATTTCTTAACACCCAAGTCATCCCGTTTGCCCCAAAACTCATGTTTAGCGCGTTTCTAGTCCGTTCCTGGAGTTTTGGTTCCGGTATGACAAACTATGCGAAAACCGTTCGTGAAGACCGTTCTAGCCACTTTTGGTACGAAAAGAGTTGCATTTGAATATTTCTTAACACCCAAGTCATCCCGTTTGCCCCAAAACTCATGTTTAGCGCGTTTCTAGTCCGTTCCTGGAGTTTTGGTTCCGGTACGACAAACTGTGCGAAAACCGTTCGTGAAGACCGTTCTAGCCACTTTTGGTACGAAAAGAGTTGCATTTGAATTTTTCTCAACACCCAAGTCATCCCGTTTGCCCCAAAACTCATGTTTAGCGCGTTTCTAGCCCGTTCCTGGAGTGTTGGTTCAAGTATGACAAACTATGCGAAAACCATTCGTGAAGACCGTTCTAGCCAATTTTGGTACGAAAAGAGTTGCATTTGAATTTTTCTTAACACCCAAGTCATCCCGTTTGCCCCAAAACTCATGTTTAGCTCGTTTCTAGTCCGTTCCTGGAGTTTTGGTTCCGGTACGACAAACTATGCGAAAACCGTTCGTGAAGACCGTTCTAGCCACTTTTGGTACGAAAAGAGTTGCATTTGAATATTTCTTAACACCCAAGTCATCCCGTTTGCCCCAAAACTCATGTTTAGCGCGTTTCTAGTCCGTTCCTGGAGTTTTGGTTCCGGTACGACAAACGTGCGAAAACCGTTCGTGAAGACCGTTCTAGCCACTTTTGGTACGAAAAGAGTTGCATTTGAATATTTCTTAACACCCAAGTCATCCCGTTTGCCCCAAAACTCATGTTTAGCGCGTTTCTAGTCCGTTCCTGGAGTTTTGGTTCCAGTACGACAAACTGTGCGAAAACCATTCGTGAAGACCGTTCTAGCCACTTTTGGTACGAAAAGAGTTGCAATTGAATTCTTCTTAACACCCAAGTCATCCCATTTGCCCCAAAACTCATGTTTAGCGCGTTTCTAGTCCGTTCCTGGAGTTTTGGTTCCGGTACGACAAACTGCACCGTTCGTGAAGACCGTCCTAGCCACTTTTGGTACGAAAAGAGTTGCATTTGAATATTTCTTAACACCCAAGTCATCCCGTTTGCCCCAAAACTCATGTTTAGCGCGTTTCTAGTCCGTTCCTGGAGTTTTGGTTCAAGTATGACAAACTATGCGAAAACCATTCGTGAAGACCGTTCTAGCCACTTTTGGTACGAAAAGAGTTGCATTTGAATATTTCTTAACACCCAAGTCATCCCGTTTGCCCCAAAACTCATGTTTAGCGTGTTTCTAGTCCGTTCCTGGAGTTTTGGTTCCGTATGACAAACTATGCGAAAACCGTCGTGAAGACCGTTCTAGCCACTTTTGGTACGAAAAGAGTTGCATTTGAATATTTCTTAACACCCAAGTCATCCCGTTTGCCCCAAAACTCATGTTTAGCGTTTTCTAGTCCGTTCCTGGAGTTTTGGTTCAAGTATGACAAACTATGCGAAAACCATTCGTGAAGACCGTTCTAGCCACTTTTGGTACGAAAAGAGTTGCATTTGAATATTTCTTAACACCCAAGTCATCCCGTTTGCCCCAAAACTCATGTTTAGCGCGTTTCTAGTCCGTTCCTGGAGTTTTGGTTCCGGTACGACAAACTATGCGAAAACCGTTCGTGAAGACCGTTCTAGCCACTTTTGGTACGAAAAGAGTTGCATTTGAATATTTCTTAACACCCAAGTCATCCCGTTTGCCCCAAAACTCATGTTTAGCTCGTTTCTAGTCCGTTCCTGGAGTTTTGGTTCCGGTACAAACTGTGCGAAAACCATTCGTGAAGACCGTTCTAGCCACTTTTGGTACGAAAAGAGTTGCATTTGAATATTTCTTAACACCCAAGTCATCCCGTTTGCCCCAAAACTCATGTTTAGCGCGTTTCTAGTCCGTTCCTGGAGTTTTGGTTCCGGTACGACAAACTATGCGAAAACCATTCGTGAAGACCGTTCTAGCCACTTTTGGTACGAAAAGAGTTGCATTTGAATATTTCTTAACACCCAAGTCATCCCGTTTGCCCCAAAACTCATGTTTAGCGCGTTTCTAGTCCGTTCCTGGAGTTTTGGTTCCGGTACGACAAACTATGCGAAAACCGTTCGTGAAGACCGTTCTAGCCACTTTTGGTACGAAAAGAGTTGCATTTGAATATTTCTTAACACCCAAGTCATCCCATTTGCCCCAAAACTCATGTTTAGCGCGTTTCTAGTCCGTTCCTGGAGTGTTGGTTCAAGTATGACAAACTATGCGAAAACCATTCGTGAAGACCGTTCTAGCCACTTTTGGTACGAAAAGAGTTGCATTTGAATATTTCTTAACACCCAAGTCATCCCGTTTGCCCCAAAACTCATGTTTAGCTCGTTTCTAGTCCGTTCCTGGAGTTTTGGTTCCGGTATGACAAACTATGCGAAAACCGTTCGTGAAGACCGTTCTAGCCACTTTTGGTACGAAAAGAGTTGCATTTGAATATTTCTTAACACCCAAGTCATCCCGTTTGCCCCAAAACTCATGTTTAGCGCGTTTCTAGTCCGTTCCTGGAGTTTGGTTCAAGTATGACAAACTATGCGAAAACCATTCGTGAAGACCGTTCTAGCCACTTTTGGTACGAAAAGAGTTGCATTTGAATATTTCTTAACACCCAAGTCATCCCGTTTGCCCCAAAACTCATGTTTAGCTCGTTTCTAGTCCGTTCCTGGAGTTTTGGTTCCGGTACGACAAACTGTACGAAAACCATTCGTGAAGACTGTTCTAGCCAGTTTTGGTACGAAAAGAGTTGTATTTGAATTTTTCTTAAGACCCAAGTCATCCCGTTTGCCCCAAAACTCATGTTTAGGTCGTTTTCTAGTCCGTTCCTGGAGTTTTGGTTCCGGTACGACAAACCGTGCGAAAACCGTTCGTGAAGACAGTTCTATCCACTTTTGGTACGAAAAGAGTTGCATTTGAATTTTTCTTAACACCCAAGTCATCCCGTTTGCCCCAAAACTCATGTTTAGCGCGTTTCTAGTCCGTTCCTGGAGTTTTGGTTCAAGTATGACAAACTATGCGAAAACCATTCGTGAAGACCGTTCTAGCCACTTTTGGTACGAAAAGAGTTGCATTTGAATATTTCTTAACACCCAAGTCATCCCGTTTGCCCCAAAACTCATGTTTAGCGCGTTTCTAGTCCGTTCCTGGAGTTTTGGTTCCGGTACGACAAACTATGCGAAAACCGTTCGTGAAGACCGTTCTAGCCACTTTTGGTACGAAAAGAGTTGCATTTGAATATTTCTTAACACCCAAGTCATCCCGTTTGCCCCAAAACTCATGTTTAGCGCGTTTCTAGTCCGTTCCTGGAGTTTTGGTTCCGGTACGACAAACTATGTGCGAAAACCGTTCGTGAAGACCGTTCTAGCCACTTTTGGTACGAAAAGAGTTGCATTTGAATATTTCTTAACACCCAAGTCATCCCGTTTGCCCCAAAACTCATGTTTAGCGTGTTTCTAGACCGTTCCTGGAGTATTGGTTCAAGTATGACAAACTATGTGAAAACCATTCGTGAAGTCCATTTTAGCCACTTTTGGTACGAAAAGAGTTGAATTTGAATATTTCTTAACACCGAAGTCATCCCGTTTGCCCCAAAACTCATGTTTAGCGCGTTTCTAGACCGTTCCTGGAGTGTTGGTTCAAGTACGACAAACTATGCGAAAACCATTCGTGAAGACCGTTCTAGCCACTTTTGGTACGAAAAGAGTTGCATTTGAATTTTCTTAACACCCAAGTCATCCCGTTTGCCCCAAAACTCATGTTTAGCGCGTTTCTAGTCCGTTCCTGGAGTTTTGGTTCCGGTATGACAAACTATGCGAAAACCGTTCGTGAAGACCGTTCTAGCCACTTTTGGTACGAAAAGAGTTGCATTTGAATATTTCTTAACACCCAAGTCATCCCGTTTGCCCCAAAACTCATGTTTAGCGCGTTTCTAGTCCGTTCCTGAGTTTTGGTTCCGGTATGACAAACCGTGCGAAAACCGTTCGTGAAGACCGTTCTAGCCACTTTTGGTACGAAAAGAGTTGCATTTGAATATTTCTTAACACCCAAGTCATCCCGTTTGCCCCAAAACTCATGTTTAGCGCGTTTCTAGTCCGTTCCTGGAGTTTTGGTTCCGGTACGACAAACTATGCGAAAACCGTTCGTGAAGACCGTTCTAGCCACTTTTGGTACGAAAAGAGTTGCATTTGAATATTTCTTAACACCCAAGTCATCCCGTTTGCCCCAAAACTCATGTTTAGCTCGTTTCTAGTCCGTTCCTGGAGTTTTGGTTCCGGTATAACAAACTGTGCGAAAACCATTCGTGAAGACCGTTCTAGCCACTTTTGGTACGAAAAGAGTTGCATTTGAATATTTCTTAACACCCAAGTCATCCCATTTGCCCCAAAACTCATGTTTAGCGTGTTTCTAGTCCGTTCCTGGAGTTTTGGTTCCGGTACGACAAACTATGCGAAAACCGTTCGTGAAGACCGTTCTAGCCACTTTTGGTACGAAAAGAGTTGCATTTGAATTTTTCTCAACACCCAAGTCATCCCGTTTGCCCCAAAACTCATGTTTAGCGCGTTTCTAGCCCGTTCCTGGAGTGTTGGTTCAATTATGACAAACTATGCGAAAACCATTCGTGAAGACCGTTCTAGCCAATTTTGGTACGAAAAGAGTTGCATTTGAATATTTCTTAACACCCAAGTCATCCCGTTTGCCCCAAAACTCATGTTTAGCGCGTTTCTAGTCCGTTCCTGGAGTTTTGGTTCCGTACGACAAACTGTGCGAAAACCGTTCGTGAAGACCGTTCTAGCCACTTTTGGTACGAAAAGAGTTGCATTTGAATATTTCTTAACACCCAAGTCATCCCGTTTGCCCCAAAACTCATGTTTAGCACGTTTCTAGTCCGTTCCTGGAGTTTTGGTTCCGGTACGACAAACTGTGCGAAAACCGTTCGTGAAGACCGTTCTAGCCACTTTTGGTACGAAAAGAGTTGCATTTGAATATTTCTTAACACCCAAGTCATCCCGTTTGCCCCAAAACTCATGTTTAGCGCGTTTCTAGTCCGTTCCTGGAGTTTTGGTTCCAGTATGACAAACTGTGCGAAAACCATTCGTGAAGACCATTCTAGCCACTTTTGGTACGAAAAGAGTTGCATTTGAATATTTCTTAACACCCAAGTCATCCCGTTTGCCCCAAAACTCATGTTTAGCGCGTTTCTAGTCCGTTCCTGGAGTTTTGGTTCCGGTACGACAAACCGTGCGAAAACCGTTCGTGAAGACCGTTCTAGCCACTTTTGGTACGAAAAGAGTTGCATTTGAATATTTCTTAACACCCAAGTCATCCCGTTTGCCCCAAAACTCATGTTTAGCGCGTTTCTAGTCCGTTCCTGGAGTTTTGGTTCCGTATGACAAACTATGCGAAACCGTTCGTGAAGACCGTTCTAGCCACTTTTGGTACGAAAAGAGTTGCATTTGAATATTTCTTAACACCCAAGTCATCCCGTTTGCCCCAAAACTCATGTTTAGCGCGTTTCTAGTCCGTTCCTGGAGTTTTGGTTCCGGTATGACAAACTATGCGAAAACCATTCGTGAAGACCGTTCTAGCCACTTTTGGTACGAAAAGAGTTGCATTTGAATTTTCTCAACACCCAAGTCATTCCGTTTGCCCCAAAACTCATGTTTAGCGCATTTCTAGCCCGTTCCTGGAGTGTTGGTTCAAGTATGACAAACTATGCGAAAACCATTCGTGAAGACCGTTCTAGCCAATTTTGGTACGAAAAGAGTTGCATTTGAATATTTCTTAACACCCAAGTCATCCCGTTTGCCCCAAAACTCATGTTTAGCTCGTTTCTAGTCCGTTCCCGGAGTTTTGGTTCCGTTACGACAAACCGTGCGAAAACCGTTCGTGAAGACCGTTCTAGCCACTTTTGGTACGAAAAGAGTTGCATTTGAATATTTCTTAACACCCAAGTCATCCCGTTTGCCCCAAAACTCATGTTTAGCGCGTTTCTAGTCCGTTCCTGGAGTTTTGGTTCCGGTATGACAAACTGCGAAAACCGTTCGTGAAGACCGTTCTAGCCACTTTTGGTACGAAAAGAGTTGCATTTGAATATTTCTTAACACCCAAGTCATCCCGTTTGCCCCAAAACTCATGTTTAGCTCGTTTCTAGTCCGTTCCTGGAGTTTTGGTTCCGGTACGACAAACTGTGCGAAAACCGTTCGTGAAGACCGTTCTAGCCACTTTTGGTACGAAAAGAGTTGCATTTGAATATTTCTTAACACCCAAGTCATCCCGTTTGCCCCAAAACTCATGTTTAGCGCGTTTCTAGTCCGTTCCTGGAGTTTTGGTTCCAGTATGACAAACTGTGCGAAAACCATTCGTGAAGACCGTTCTAGCCACTTTTGGTACGAAAAGAGTTGCATTTGAATATTTCTTAACACCCAAGTCATCCCATTTGCCCCAAAACTCATGTTTAGCGCGTTTCTAGTCCGTTCCTGGAGTTTTGGTTCCGGTACGACAAACTATGCGAAAACCGTTCGTGAAGACCGTTCTAGCCACTTTTGGTACGAAAAGAGTTGCATTTGAATTTTCTTAACACCCAAGTCATCCCGTTTGCCCCAAAACTCATGTTTAGCGCGTTTCTAGTCCGTTCCTGGAGTTTTGGTTCAAGTATGACAAACTATGCGAAAACCATTCGTGAAGACCGTTCTAGCCACTTTTGGTACGAAAAGAGTTGCATTTGAATATTTCTTAACACCCAAGTCATCCCGTTTGCCCCAAAACTCATGTTTAGCGCGTTTCTAGTCCGTTCCTGGAGTTTTGGTTCAATACGACAAACTATGCGAAAACCATTCGTGAAGACCGTTCTAGCCACTTTTGGTACGAAAAGAGTTGCATTTGAATATTTCTTAACACCCAAGTCATCCCGTTTGCCCCAAAACTCATGTTTAGCGCGTTTCTAGTCCGTTCCTGGAGTTTTGGTTCCGGTATGACAAACTATGCGAAAACCGTTCGTGAAGACCGTTCTAGCCACTTTTGGTACGAAAAGAGTTGCATTTGAATTTTTCTTAACACCCAAGTCATCCCGTTTGCCCCAAAACTCATGTTTAGCGTTTCTAGTGCGTTCCTGGAGTTTTGGTTCAAGTATGACAAACTATGCGAAAACCATTCGTGAAGACCGTTCTAGCCACTTTTGGTACGAAAAGAGTTGCATTTGAATATTTCTTAACACCCAAGTCATCCCGTTTGCCCCAAAACTCATGTTTAGCTCGTTTCTAGTCCGTTCCTGGAGTTTTGGTTCCGTGACAAAAACTATGCGAAAACCGTTCGTGAAGACCGTTCTAGCCACTTTTGGTACGAAAAGAGTTGCATTTGAATATTTCTTAACACCCAAGTCATCCCGTTTGCCCCAAAACTCATGTTTAGCTCGTTTCTAGTCCGTTCCTGGAGTTTTGGTTCCGGTACGACAAACTGTGCGAAAACCGTTCGTGAAGACCGTTTGTGAAGACCGTCCTAGCCACTTTTGGTACGAAAAGAGTTGCATTTGAATATTTCTTAACACCCAAGTCATCCCGTTTGCCCCAAAACTCATGTTTAGCGCGTTTCTAGTCCGTTCCTGGAGTTTTGGTTCCGGTATGACAAACTATGCGAAAACCGTTCGTGAAGACCGTTCTAGCCACTTTTGGTACGAAAAGAGTTGCATTTGAATTTTCTCAACACCCAAGTCATCCCGTTTGCCCCAAAACTCATGTTTAGCGCGTTTCTAGCCCGTTCCTGGAGTGTTGGTTCAAGTATGACAAACTATGCGAAAACCATTCGTGAAGACCGTTCTAGCCAATTTTGGTACGAAAAGAGTTGCATTTGAATATTTCTTAACACCCAAGTCATCCCGTTTGCCCCAAAACTCATGTTTAGCTCGTTTCTAGTCCGTTCCTGGAGTTTTGGTTCCGGTACGACAAACTATGCGAAAACCGTTCGTGAAGACCGTTCTAGCCACTTTTGGTACGAAAAGAGTTGCATTTGAATATTTCTTAACACCCAAGTCATCCCGTTTGCCCCAAAACTCATGTTTAGCGCGTTTCTAGTCCGTTCCTGGAGTTTTGGTTCCGGTACGACAAACCGTGCGAAAACCGTTCGTGAAGACTGTTCTAGCCACTTTTGGTACGAAAAGAGTTGCATTTGAATATTTCTTAACACCCAAGTCATCCCGTTTGCCCCAAAACTCATGTTTAGCGCGTTTCTAGTCCGTTCCTGGAGTTTTGGTTCAAGTATGACAAACTATGCGAAAACCATTCGTGAAGACCGTTCTAGCCACTTTTGGTACGAAAAGAGTTGCATTTGAATTTTCTTAACACCCAAGTCATCCCATTTGCCCCAAAACTCATGTTTAGCTCGTTTCTAGTCCGTTCCTGGAGTTTTGGTTCCGGTACGACAAACTATGCGAAAACCGTTCGTGAAGACCGTTCTAGCCACTTTTGGTACGAAAAGAGTTGCATTTGAATATTTCTTAACACCCAAGTCATCCCGTTTGCCCCAAAACTCATGTTTAGCGCGTTTCTAGTCCGTTCCTGGAGTTTTGGTTCAAGTACGACAAACTATGCGAAAACCATTCGTGAAGACCGTTCTAGCCACTTTTGGTACGAAAAGAGTTGCATTTGAATATTTCTTAACACCCAAGTCATCCCGTTTGCCCCAAAACTCATGTTTAGCGCGTTTCTAGTCCGTTCCTGGAGTTTTGGTTCCGGTACGACAAACTGCACCGTTCGTGAAGACCGTCCTAGCCACTTTTGGTACGAAAAGAGTTGCATTTGAATTTTTCTTAACACCCAAGTCATCCCGTTTGCCCCAAAACTCATGTTTAGCGCGTTTCTAGTCCGTTCCTGGAGTTTTGGTTCTAGTATGACAAACTATGCGAAAACCATTCGTGAAGACCGTTCTAGCCACTTTTGGTACGAAAAGAGTTGCATTTGAATTTTCTTAACACCCAAGTCATCCCGTTTGCCCCAAAACTCATGTTTAGCTCGTTTCTAGTCCGTTCCTGGAGTTTTGGTTCCGGTACGACAAACCGTGCGAAAACCGTTCGTGAAGACCGTTCTAGCCACTTTTGGTACGAAAAGAGTTGCATTTGAATATTTCTTAACACCCAAGTCATCCCGTTTGCCCCAAAACTCATGTTTAGCGCGTTTCTAGTCCGTTCCTGGAGTTTTGGTTCCGGTACGACAAACCGTGCGAAAACCGTTCGTGAAGACCGTTCTAGCCACTTTTGGTACGAAAAGAGTTGCATTTGAATATTTCTTAACACCCAAGTCATCCCGTTTGCCCCAAAACTCATGTTTAGCTCGTTTCTAGTCCGTTCCTGGAGTTTGGTTCAAGTATGACAAACTATGCGAAAACCATTCGTGAAGACCGTTCTAGCCACTTTTGGTACGAAAAGAGTTGCATTTGAATATTTCTTAACACCCAAGTCATCCCGTTTGCCCCAAAACTCATGTTTAGCTCGTTTCTAGTCCGTTCCTGGAGTTTTGGTTCCGGTACGACAAACTATGCGAAAACCGTTCGTGAAGACCGTTCTAGCCACTTTTGGTACGAAAAGAGTTGCATTTGAATTTTTCTTAACACCCAAGTCATCCCGTTTGCCCCAAAACTCATGTTTAGCGTGTTTCTAGTCCGTTCCTGGAGTTTTGGTTCAAGTACGACAAACTATGCGAAAACCATTCGTGAAGACCGTTCTAGCCACTTTTGGTACGAAAAGAGTTGCATTTGAATATTTCTTAACACCCAAGTCATCCTGTTTGCCCCAACCGTTCGTGAAGACCGTTCTAGCCACTTTTGGTACGAAAAGAGTTGCATTTGAATATTTCTTAACACCCAAGTCATCCCGTTTGCCCCAAAATAGCGTTTCTAGTCCGTTCCTGGAGTTTTGGTTCCGGTATGACAAACTATGCGAAAACCGTTCCTGAAGACCGTTCTAGCCACATTTGGTACGAAAAGAGTTGCATTTGATTTTTTCTCAACACCCAAGTCATCTCGTTTGCCCTAAAACTCATGTTTAGCGCGTTTCTAGTCCGTTCCTGGAGATTTAGTTCCAGTATGACAAACTATGCGAAAACCATTCGTGAAGACCGTTCTAGCCACTTTTTGGTACGAAAAGAGTTGCATTTGAATATTTCTTAACACCCAAGTCATCTCGTTTGCCCCAAAACTCATGTTTAGCTCATTTCTAGTCCGTTCCTAGAGATTTGGTTCCGGTACGACAAACTGCGAAAACCGTTCGTGAAGACCGTTCTAGCCACTTTTGGTACGAAAAGAGTTGCATTTGAATATTTCTTAACACCCAAGTCATCCCGTTTGCCCCAAAACTCATGTTTAGCTCGTTTCTAGTCCGTTCCTGGAGTTTTGGTTCCGTACGACAAACTGCAAAAACCGTTCGTGAAGACCGTTCTAGCCACTTTTGGTACGAAAAGAGTTGCATTTGAATATTTCTTAACACCCAAGTCATCCCGTTTGCCCCAAAACTCATGTTTAGCGCGTTTCTAGTCCGTTCCTGGAGTTTTGGTTCCGGTACGACAAACTATGCGAAAACCGTTCGTGAAGACCGTTCTAGCCACTTTTGGTACGAAAAGAGTTGCATTTGAATTTTTCTTAACACCCAAGTCATCCCGTTTGCCCCAAAACTCATGTTTAGCGCGTTTCTAGTCCGTTCCTGGAGTGTTGGTTCAAGTATGACAAACTATGCGAAAACCATTCGTGAAGACCGTTCTAGCCAATTTTGGTACGAAAAGAGTTGCATTTGAATTTTTCTTAACACCCAAGTCATCCCGTTTGCCCCAAAACTCATGTTTAGCTCGTTTCTAGTCCGTTCCTGGAGTTTTGGTTCCGGTACGACAAACTGTGCGAAAACCGTTCGTGAAGACCGTTCTAGCCACTTTTGGTACGAAAAGAGTTGCATTTGAATATTTCTTAACACCCAAGTCATCCCGTTTGCCCCAAAACTCATGTTTAGCGCGTTTCTAGTCCGTTCCCGGAGTTTTGGTTCCGTTATGACAAACCGTGCGAAAACCGTTCGTGAAGACCGTTCTAGCCACTTTTGGTACGAAAAGAGTTGCATTTGAATATTTCTTAACACCCAAGTCATCCCGTTTGCCCCAAAACTCATGTTTAGCTCGTTTCTAGTCCGTTCCTGGAGTTTTGGTTCCGGTACGACAAACTGTGCGAAAACCATTCGTGAAGACCGTTCTAGCCACTTTTGGTACGAAAAGAGTTGCATTTGAATATTTCTTAACACCCAAGTCATCCCGTTTGCCCCAAAACTCATGTTTAGCGCGTTTCTAGTCCGTTCCTGGAGTTTTGGTTCCGGTACGACAAACTGTGCGAAAACCGTTCGTGAAGACCGTTCTAGCCACTTTTGGTACGAAAAGAGTTGCATTTGAATTTTTCTTAACACCCAAGTCATCCCGTTTGCCCCAAAACTCATGTTTAGCGCGTTTCTAGTCCGTTCCTGGAGTGTTGGTTCAAGTATGACAAACTATGCGAAAACCATTCGTGAAGACCGTTCTAGCTAATTTTGGTACGAAAAGAGTTGCATTTGAATTTTTCTTAACACCCAAGTCATCCCGTTTGCCCCAAAACTCATGTTTAGCTCGTTTCTAGTCCGTTCCTGGAGTTTTGGTTCCGGTACGACAAACTGTGCGAAAACCGTTCGTGAAGACCGTTCTAGCCACTTTTGGTACGAAAAGAGTTGCATTTGAATATTTCTTAACACCCAAGTCATCCCGTTTGCCCCAAAACTCATGTTTAGCGCGTTTCTAGTCCGTTCCTGGAGTTTTGGTTCCGTATGACAAACTATGCGAAAACCATTCGTGAAGACCGTTCTAGCCACTTTTGGTACGAAAAGAGTTGCATTTGAATATTTCTTAACACCCAAGTCATCCCGTTTGCCCCAAAACTCATGTTTAGCTCGTTTTCTAGTCCGTTCCCCGGAGTTTTGGTTCCGTACGACAAACTATGCGAAAACCGTTCGTGAAGACCGTTCTAGCCACTTTTGGTACGAAAAGAGTTGCATTTGAATATTTCTTAACACCCAAGTCATCCCGTTTGCCCCAAAACTCATGTTTAGCTCGTTTCTAGTCCGTTCCTGGAGTTTTGGTTCCGGTATGACAAACTATGCGAAAACCATTCGTGAAGACCGTTCTAGCCACTTTTGGTACGAAAAGAGTTGCATTTGAATATTTCTTAACACCCAAGTCATCCCGTTTGCCCCAAAACTCATGTTTAGCGCGTTTCTAGTCCGTTCCTGGAGTTTTGGTTCCGGTACGACAAACCGTGCGAAAACCGTTCGTGAAGACCGTTCTAGCCACTTTTGGTACGAAAAGAGTTGCATTTGAATTTTCTTAACACCCAAGTCATCCCGTTTGCCCCAAAACTCATGTTTAGCGCGTTTCTAGTCCGTTCCTGGAGTTTTGGTTCAAGTATGACAAACTGCGAAAACCATTCGTGAAGACCGTTCTAGCCACTTTTGGTACGAAAAGAGTTGCATTTGAATATTTCTTAACACCCAAGTCATCCCGTTTGCCCCAAAACTCATGTTTAGCTCGTTTCTAGTCCGTTCCTGGAGTTTTGGTTCAAGTACGACAAACTGCGCGAAAACCGTTCGTGAAGACCGTTCTAGCCACTTTTGGTACGAAAAGAGTTGCATTTGAATATTTCTTAACACCCAAGTCATCCCGTTTGCCCCAAAACTCATGTTTAGCGCGTTTCTAGTCCGTTCCTGGAGTTTTGGTTCAAGTATGACAAACTGTGCGAAAACCATTCGTGAAGACCGTTCTAGCCACTTTTGGTACGAAAAGAGTTGCATTTGAATATTTCTTAACACCCAAGTCATCCCGTTTGCCCCAAAACTCATGTTTAGCTCGTTTCTAGTCCGTTCCTGGAGTTTTGGTTCAAGTACGACAAACTATGCGAAAACCGTTCGTGAAGACCGTTCTAGCCACTTTTGGTACGAAAAGAGTTGCATTTGAATATTTCTTAACACCCAAGTCATCCCGTTTGCCCCAAAACTCATGTTTAGCTCGTTTCTAGTCCGTTCCTAGAGTTTTGGTTCCGGTACGACAAACTATGCGAAAACCGTTCGTGAAGACCGTTCTAGCCACTTTTGGTACGAAAAGAGTTGCATTTGAATATTTCTTAACACCCAAGTCATCCCGTTTGCCCCAAAACTCATGTTTAGCGCGTTTCTAGTCCGTTCCTCGGAGGTTTGGTTCCGGTACGACAAACTGCGAAAACCGTTCGTGAAGACCGTTCTAGCCACTTTTGGTACGAAAAGAGTTGCATTTGAATATTTCTTAACACCCAAGTCATCCCGTTTGCCCCAAAACTCATGTTTAGCGCGTTTCTAGTCCGTTCCTGGAGTTTTGGTTCCGGTATGACAAACTATGCGAAAACCATTCGTGAAGACCGTTCTAGCCACTTTTGGTACGAAAAGAGTTGCATTTGAATTTTTCTTAACACCCAAGTCATCCCGTTTGCCCCAAAACTCATGTTTAGCGCGTTTCTAGTCCGTTCCTGGAGTGTTGGTTCAAGTATGACAAACTATGCGAAAACCATTCGTGAAGACCGTTCTAGCCAATTTTGGTACGAAAAGAGTTGCATTTGAATATTTCTTAACACCCAAGTCATCCCGTTTGCCCCAAAACTCATGTTTAGCTCGCATTTCTAGTCCGTTCCTAGGAGTTTTGGTTCCAAGGTACGACAAACCGCGTGCGAAAACCGTTCGTGAAGACCGTTCTAGCCACTTTTGGTACGAAAAGAGTTGCATTTGAATATTTCTTAACACCCAAGTCATCCCGTTTGCCCCAAAACTCATGTTTAGCGCGTTTCTAGTCCGTTCCTAGAGTTTTGGTTCCGGTATGACAAACTGTGCGAAAACCGTTCGTGAAGACCGTTCTAGCCACTTTTGGTACGAAAAGAGTTGCATTTGAATATTTCTTAACACCCAAGTCATCCCGTTTGCCCCAAAACTCATGTTTAGCGCGTTTCTAGTCCGTTCCTGGAGTTTTGGTTCCAGTACGACAAACTGTGCGAAAACCGTTCGTGAAGACCGTTCTAGCCACTTTTGGTACGAAAAGAGTTGCATTTGAATATTTCTTAACACCCAAGTCATCCCGTTTGCCCCAAAACTCATGTTTAGCGCGTTTCTAGTCCGTTCCTGGAGTTTTGGTTCCGGTACGACAAACTATGCGAAAACCGTTCGTGAAGACCGTTCTAGCCACTTTTGGTACGAAAAGAGTTGCATTTGAATTTTCTCAACACCCAAGTCATCCCGTTTGCCCCAAAACTCATGTTTAGCGCGTTTCTAGTCCGTTCCCCGGAGTGTTGGTTCAAGTATGACAAACTATGCGAAAACCATTCGTGAAGACCGTTCTAGCCAATTTTGGTACGAAAAGAGTTGCATTTGAATATTTCTTAACACCCAAGTCATCCCGTTTGCCCCAAAACTCATGTTTAGCGCGTTTCTAGTCCGTTCCTCGGAGTTTTGGTTCCGTACGACAAACCGTGCGAAAACCGTTCGTGAAGACCGTTCTAGCCACTTTTGGTACGAAAAGAGTTGCATTTGAATATTTCTTAACACCCAAGTCATCCCGTTTGCCCCAAAACTCATGTTTAGCGCGTTTCTAGTCCGTTCCTAGGAGTTTTGGTTCCGGTACGACAAACCGTGCGAAAACCATTCGTGAAGACCGTTCTAGCCACTTTTGGTACGAAAAGAGTTGCATTTGAATATTTCTTAACACCCAAGTCATCCCGTTTGCCCCAAAACTCATGTTTAGCGCGTTTCTAGTCCGTTCCTGGAGTTTTGGTTCCGTACGACAAACTCTGCAAAAACCGTTCGTGAAGACCGTTCTAGCCACTTTTGGTACGAAAAGAGTTGCATTTGAATATTTCTTAACACCCAAGTCATCCCGTTTGCCCCAAAACTCATGTTTAGCGCGTTTCTAGTCCGTTCCTGGAGTGTTGGTTCAAGTATGACAAACTATGCGAAAACCATTCGTGAAGACCGTTCTAGCCACTTTTGGTACGAAAAGAGTTGCATTTGAATATTTCTTAACACCCAAGTCATCCCGTTTGCCCCAAAACTCATGTTTAGCTCGTTTCTAGTCCGTTCCTGGAGTTTTGGTTCCGGTACGACAAACTATGCGAAAACCGTTCGTGAAGACCGTTCTAGCCACTTTTGGTACGAAAAGAGTTCAATTTGAATATTTCTTAACACCCAAGTCATCCCGTTTGCCCCAAAACTCATGTTTAGCGCGTTTCTAGTCCGTTCCTGGAGTGTTGGTTCAAGTATGACAAACTATGCGAAAACCATTCGTGAAGACCGTTCTAGCCAATTTTGGTACGAAAAGAGTTGCATTTGAATATTTCTTAACACCCAAGTCATCCCGTTTGCCCCAAAACTCATGTTTAGCTCGTTTCTAGTCCGTTCCTGGAGTTTTGGTTCCGGTACGACAAACCGTGCGAAAACCGTTCGTGAAGACCGTTCTAGCCACTTTTGGTACGAAAAGAGTTGCATTTGAATATTTCTTAACACCCAAGTCATCCCGTTTGCCCCAAAACTCATGTTTAGCGCGTTTCTAGTCCGTTCCTGGAGTTTTGGTTCCGTACGACAAACTATGCGAAAACCGTTCGTGAAGACAGTTCTAGCCACTTTTGGTACGAAAAGAGTTGCATTTGAATATTTCTTAACACCCAAGTCATCCCGTTTGCCCCAAAACTCTTCCTGGAGTTTTGGTTCCGGTATGACAAACTATGCGAAAACCATTCGTGAAGACCGTTCTAGCCACTTTTGGTACGAAAAGAGTTGCATTTGAATATTTCTTAACACCCAAGTCATCCCGTTTGCCCCAAAACTCATGTTTAGCTCGTTTCTAGTCCGTTCCTGGAGTTTTGGTTCCGGTACGACAAACTGTGCGAAAACCGTTCGTGAAGACCGTTCTAGCCACTTTTGGTACGAAAAGAGTTGCATTTGAATATTTCTTAACACCCAAGTCATCCCGTTTGCCCCAAAACTCATGTTTAGCGTGTTTCTAGTCCGTTCCTGGAGTTTTGGTTCAAGTATGACAAACTGTGCGAAAACCATTCGTGAAGACCGTTCTAGCCACTTTTGGTACGAAAAGAGTTACATTTGAATATTTGTTAACACCCAAGTCATCCCGTTTGCCCCAAAACTCATGTTTAGCTCCTTTCTAGTCCGTTCCTGGAGTTTTGGTTCCAGTATGACAAACTATGCGAAAACCGTTCGTGAAGACCGTTCTAGCCACTTTTGGTACGAAAAGAGTTGCATTTGAATATTTCTTAACACCCAAGTCATCCCGTTTGCCCCAAAACTCATGTTTAGCTCGTTTCTAGTCCGTTCCTAGAGTTTTGGTTCCGGTACGACAAACTGTGCGAAAACCGTTCGTGAAGACCGTTCTAGCCACTTTTGGTACGAAAAGAGTTGCATTTGAATATTTCTTAACACCCAAGTCATCCCGTTTGCCCCAAAACTCATGTTTAGCGCGTTTCTAGTCCGTTCCTGGAGTTTTGGTTCCGGTATGACAAACTATGCGAAAACCGTTCGTGAAGACCGTTCTAGCCACTTTTGGTACGAAAAGAGTTGCATTTGAATTTTCTTAACACCCAAGTCATCCCGTTTGCCCCAAAACTCATGTTTAGCTCGTTTCTAGTCCGTTCCTGGAGTTTTGGTTCCAGTATGACAAACTGTGCGAAAACCATTCGTGAAGACCGTTCTAGCCACTTTTGGTACGAAAAGAGTTGCATTTGAATATTTCTTAACACCCAAGTCATCCCGTTTGCCCCAAAACTCATGTTTAGCTCGTTTCTAGTCCGTTCCTGGAGATTTGGTTCCGGTATGACAAACTATGCGAAAACCGTTCGTGAAGACCGTTCTAGCTACTTTTGGTACGAAAAGAGTTGGGGCTGAATTTTTCTCACCACCCAAGTCATCTCATTTGCCCCAAGACTCATGTTTAGCGTGTTTCTAGCCAGTTCCTGGAGTTTTGATTCCAGTATGACAAACTGTGCGAAAACCATTCGTGAAGACCGTTCTAGCCACTTTTGGTACGAAAAGAGTTGCATTTGAATTTTTCTTAACACCCAAGTCATCCCGTTTGCCCCAAAACTCATGTTTAGCTCGTTTCTAGTCCGTTCCTGGAGTTTTGGTTCCGTATGACAAAACTATGCGAAAACCGTTCGTGAAGACCGTTCTAGCCACTTTTGGTACGAAAAGAGTTGCATTTGAATATTTCTTAACACCCAAGTCATCCCGTTTGCCCCAAAACTCATGTTTAGCTCGTTTCTAGTCCGTTCCTGGAGTTTTGGTTCCGTACGACAAACTGCAAAAACCATTCGTGAAGACCGTTCTAGCCACTTTTGGTACGAAAAGAGTTGCATTTGAATATTTCTTAACACCCAAGTCATCCCGTTTGCCCCAAAACTCATGTTTAGCTCGTTTCTAGTCCGTTCCTAGGAGTTTTGGTTCTGTACGACAAACCGTGCGAAAACCGTTCGTGAAGACCGTTCTAGCCACTTTTGGTACGAAAAGAGTTGCATTTGAATATTTCTTAACACCCAAGTCATCCCGTTTGCCCCAAAACTCATGTTTAGCGCGTTTCTAGTCCGTTCCTGGAGTTTTGGTTCCGGCACGACAAACTATGCGAAAACCGTTCGTGAAGACCGTTCTAGCCACTTTTGGTACGAAAAGAGTTGCATTTGAATTTTCTTAACACCCAAGTCATCCCGTTTGCCCCAAAACTCATGTTTAGCGTGTTTCTAGCCCGTTCCTTGAGTGTTGGTTCAAGTATGACAAACTATGCGAAAACCATTCGTGAAGACCGTTCTAGCCAATTTTGGTACGAAAAGAGTTGCATTTGAATTTTTCTTAACACCCAAGTCATCCCGTTTGCCCCAAAACTCATGTTTAGCTCGTTTCTAGTCCGTTCCCGGAGTTTTGGTTCCGGTACGACAAACCGTGCGAAAACCGTTCGTGAAGACCGTTCTAGCCACTTTTGGTACGAAAAGAGTTGCATTTGAATATTTCTTAACACCCAAGTCATCCCGTTTGCCCCAAAACTCATGTTTAGCTCGTTTCTAGTCCGTTCCTAGGAGTTTTGGTTCCGGTATGACAAACTGTGCGAAAACCATTCGTGAAGACCGTTCTAGCCACTTTTGGTACGAAAAGAGTTGCATTTGAATATTTCTTAACACCCAAGTCATCCCGTTTGCCCCAAAACTCATGTTTAGCGCGTTTCTAGTCCGTTCCTGGAGTTTTGGTTCCGGTACGACAAACCGTGCGAAAACCGTTCGTGAAGACCGTTCTAGCCACTTTTGGTACGAAAAGAGTTGCATTTGAATATTTCTTAACACCCAAGTCATCCCGTTTGCCCCAAAACTCATGTTTAGCGCGTTTCTAGTCCGTTCCTAGAGTTTTGGTTCAAGTATGACAAACTATGCGAAAACCATTCGTGAAGACCGTTCTAGCCACTTTTGGTACGAAAAGAGTTGCATTTGAATTTTCTTAACACCCAAGTCATCCCGTTTGCCCCAAAACTCATGTTTAGCGCGTTTCTAGTCCGTTCCTGGAGTTTTGGTTCAAGTATGACAAACTATGCGAAAACCATTCGTGAAGACCGTTCTAGCCACTTTTGGTACGAAAAGAGTTGCATTTGAATTTTCTTAACACCCAAGTCATCCCGTTTGCCCCAAAACTCATGTTTAGCTCGTTTCTAGTCCGTTCCCATGGAGTTTTGGTTCCGGTATGACAAACTATGCGAAAACCGTTCGTGAAGACCGTTCTAGCCACATTTGGTACGAAAAGAGTTGCATTTGAATATTTCTTAACACCCAAGTCATCCCGTTTGCCCCAAAACTCATGTTTAGCGTTTCTAGTCCGTTCCTGGAGTTTTGGTTCCGGTACGACAACAAGTGTCGTGCGAAAACCATTCGTGAAGACCGTTCTAGCCACTTTTGGTACGAAAAGAGTTGCATTTGAATATTTCTTAACACCCAAGTCATCCCGTTTGCCCCAAAACTCATGTTTAGCGCGTTTCTAGTCCGTTCCTGGAGTTTTGGTTCCGGTACGACAAACTATGCGAAAACCGTTCGTGAAGACCGTTCTAGCCACTTTTGGTACGAAAAGAGTTGCATTTGAATTTTTCTTAACACCCAAGTCATCCCGTTTGCCCCAAAACTCATGTTTAGCGCGTTTCTAGTCCGTTCCTGGAGTTTTGGTTCAAGTATGACAAACTATGCGAAAACCATTCGTGAAGACCGTTCTAGCCACTTTTGGTACGAAAAGAGTTGCATTTGAATATTTCTTAACACCCAAGTCATCCCGTTTGCCCCAAAACTCATGTTTAGCTCGTTTCTAGTCCGTTCCTGGAGTTTTGGTTCCAGTACGACAAACTATGCGAAAACCGTTCGTGAAGACCGTTCTAGCCACTTTTGGTACGAAAAGAGTTGCATTTGAATATTTCTTAACACCCAAGTCATCCCGTTTGCCCCAAAACTCATGTTTAGCTCGTTTCTAGTCCGTTCCTGGAGTTTTGGTTCAAGTATGACAAACTATGCGAAAACCATTCGTGAAGACCGTTCTAGCCACTTTTGGTACGAAAAGAGTTGCATTTGAATATTTCTTAACACCCAAGTCATCCCGTTTGCCCCAAAACTCATGTTTAGCGCGTTTCTAGTCCGTTCCTCGGAGTTTTGGTTCCGGTACGACAAACTATGCGAAAACCGTTCGTGAAGACCGTTCTAGCCACTTTTGGTACGAAAAGAGTTGCATTTGAATATTTCTTAACACCCAAGTCATCCCGTTTGCCCCAAAACTCATGTTTAGCGTCGTTTCTAGTCCGTTCCTAGAGTTTTGGTTCCGGTACGACAAACTATGCGAAAACCATTCGTGAAGACCGTTCTAGCCACTTTTGGTACGAAAAGAGTTGCATTTGAATATTTCTTAACACCCAAGTCATCCCGTTTGCCCCAAAACTCATGTTTAGCGCGTTTCTAGTCCGTTCCTGGAGTTTTGGTTCCGGTACGACAAACTATGCGAAAACCGTTCGTGAAGACCGTTCTAGCCACTTTTGGTACGAAAAGAGTTGCATTTGAATATTTCTTAACACCCAAGTCATCCCGTTTGCCCCAAAACTCATGTTTAGCTCGTTTCTAGTCCGTTCCTAGAGTTTTGGTTCAAGTATGACAAACTATGCGAAAACCATTCGTGAAGACCGTTCTAGCCACTTTTGGTACGAAAAGAGTTGCATTTGAATATTTCTTAACACCCAAGTCATCCCGTTTGCCCCAAAACTCATGTTTAGCGCGTTTCTAGTCCGTTCCTGGAGTTTTGGTTCCGGTACGACAAACCGTGCGAAAACCGTTCGTGAAGACCGTTCTAGCCACTTTTGGTACGAAAAGAGTTGCATTTGAATATTTCTTAACACCCAAGTCATCCCGTTTGCCCCAAAACTCATGTTTAGCGCGTTTCTAGTCCGTTCCTGGAGTGTTGGTTCAAGTATGACAAACTATGCGAAAACCATTCGTGAAGACCGTTCTAGCCACTTTTGGTACGAAAAGAGTTGCATTTGAATTTTTCTTAACACCCAAGTCATCCCGTTTGCCCCAAAACTCATGTTTAGCTCGTTTCTAGTCCGTTCCTGGAGTTTTGGTTCCGTTACGACAAACCGTGCGAAAACCGTTCGTGAAGACCGTTCTAGCCACTTTTGGTACGAAAAGAGTTGCATTTGAATATTTCTTAACACCCAAGTCATCCCGTTTGCCCCAAAACTCATGTTTAGCGCGTTTCTAGTCCGTTCCTAGAGTTTTGGTTCCGGCATGACAAACTATGCGAAAACCGTTCGTGAAGACCGTTCTAGCCACTTTTGGTACGAAAAGAGTTGCATTTGAATTTTTCTTAACACCCAAGTCATCCCGTTTGCCCCAAAACTCATGTTTAGCGTGTTTCTAGTCCGTTCCCCGGAGTGTTGGTTCAAGTATGACAAACTATGCGAAAACCATTCGTGAAGACCGTTCTAGCCAATTTTGGTACGAAAAGAGTTGCATTTGAATTTTTCTTAACACCCAAGTCATCCCGTTTGCCCCAAAACTCATGTTTAGCTCGTTTCTAGTCCGTTCCTGGAGTTTTGGTTCCGTACGACAAACGTGCGAAAACCGTTCGTGAAGACCGTTCTAGCCACATTTGGTACGAAAAGAGTTGCATTTGAATATTTCTTAACACCCAAGTCATCCCGTTTGCCCCAAAACTCATGTTTAGCTCGTTTCTAGTCCGTTCCTGGAGTTTTGGTTCCGTATGACAAACTCTGCGAAAACCATTCGTGAAGACCGTTCTAGCCACTTTTGGTACGAAAAGAGTTGCATTTGAATATTTCTTAACACCCAAGTCATCCCGTTTGCCCCAAAACTCATGTTTAGCGCGTTTCTAGTCCGTTCCTGGAGTTTTGGTTCCGGTACGACAAACTATGCGAAAACCGTTCGTGAAGACCGTTCTAGCCACTTTTGGTACGAAAAGAGTTGCATTTGAATATTTCTTAACACCCAAGTCATCCCGTTTGCCCCAAAACTCATGTTTAGCGCGTTTCTAGTCCGTTCCTGGAGTGTTGGTTCAAGTATGACAAACTATGCGAAAACCATTCGTGAAGACCGTTCTAGCCAATTTTGGTACGAAAAGAGTTGCATTTGAATTTTTCTTAACACCCAAGTCATCCCGTTTGCCCCAAAACTCATGTTTAGCTCGTTTCTAGTCCGTTCCTGGAGTTTTGGTTCAAGTATGACAAACTATGCGAAAACCATTCGTGAAGACCGTTCTAGCCACATTTGGTACGAAAAGAGTTGCATTTGAATATTTCTTAACACCCAAGTCATCCCGTTTGCCCCAAAACTCATGTTTAGCGCGTTTCTAGTCCGTTCCTCGAGTTTTGGTTCCGGTACGACAAACTGTGCGAAAACCGTTAATGAAGACAGTTCTAGCCACTTTTGGTACGAAAAGAGTTGCATTTGAATATTTCTTAACACCCAAGTCATCCCGTTTGCCCCAAAACTCATGTTTAGCGCGTTTCTAGTCCGTTCCTCGGAGTTTTGGTTCCGGTACGACAAACTATGCGAAAACCGTTCGTGAAGACCGTTCTAGCCACTTTTGGTACGAAAAGAGTTGCATTTGAATATTTCTTAACACCCAAGTCATCCCGTTTGCCCCAAAACTCATGTTTAGCGCGTTTCTAGTCCGTTCCTGGAGTGTTGGTTCAAGTATGACAAACTATGCGAAAACCGTTCGTGAAGACCGTTCTAGCCACTTTTGGTACGAAAAGAGTTGCATTTGAATTTTTCTTAACACCCAAGTCATCCCGTTTGCCCCAAAACTCATGTTTAGCTCGTTTCTAGTCCGTTCCTGGAGTTTTGGTTCAAGTATGACAAACTGTGCGAAAACCGTTCGTGAAGACCGTTCTAGCCACTTTTGGTACGAAAAGAGTTGCATTTGAATTTTCTTAACACCCAAGTCATCCCATTTGCCCCAAAACTCATGTTTAGCTCATTTCTAGCCCGTTCCGAGTTTTGGTTCCAAGGACGACAAACTATGCGAAAACCGTTCGTGAAGACCGTTCTAGCCACTTTTGGTACGAAAAGAGTTGCATTTGAATATTTCTTAACACCCAAGTCATCCCGTTTGCCCCAAAACTCATGTTTAGCGCATTTCTAGTCCGTTCCTGGAGTTTTGGTTCCGGTACGACAAACTATGCGAAAACCGTTCGTGAAGACCGTTCTAGCCACTTTTGGTACGAAAAGAGTTGCATTTGAATATTTCTTAACACCCAAGTCATCCCGTTTGCCCCAAAACTCATGTTTAGCGCGTTTCTAGTCCGTTCCTGGAGTTTTGGTTCCGGTACGACAAACTATGCGAAAACCGTTCGTGAAGACCGTTCTAGCCACTTTTGGTACGAAAAGAGTTGCATTTGAATATTTCTTAACACCCAAGTCATCCCGTTTGCCCCAAAACTCATGTTTAGCTCGTTTCTAGTCCGTTCCTAGAGTTTTGGTTCAAGTATGACAAACCGTGCGAAAACCGTTCGTGAAGACCGTTCTAGCCACTTTTGGTACGAAAAGAGTTGCATTTGAATTTTTCTTAACACCCAAGTCATCCCGTTTGCCCCAAAACTCATGTTTAGCGCGTTTCTAGTCCGTTCCTGGAGTTTTGGTTCAAGTACGACAAACTATGCGAAAACCATTCGTGAAGACCGTTCTAGCCACTTTTGGTACGAAAAGAGTTGCATTTGAATATTTCTTAACACCCAAGTCATCCCGTTTGCCCCAAAACTCATGTTTAGCGCGTTTCTAGTCCGTTCCTGGAGTTTTGGTTCCGGTATGACAAACTATGCGAAAACCGTTCGTGAAGACCGTTCTAGCCACTTTTGGTACGAAAAGAGTTGCATTTGAATATTTCTTAACACCCAAGTCATCCCGTTTGCCCCAAAACTCATGTTTAGCGCGTTTCTAGTCCGTTCCTGGAGTTTTGGTTCCGGTATGACAAACTATGCGAAAACCATTCGTGAAGACCGTTCTAGCCACTTTTGGTACGAAAAGAGTTGCATTTGAATATTTCTTAACACCCAAGTCATCCCGTTTGCCCCAAAACTCATGTTTAGCGCGTTTCTAGTCCGTTCCCCGGAGTTTTGGTTCAAGTATGACAAACTATGCGAAAACCGTTCGTGAAGACCGTTCTAGCCACTTTTGGTACGAAAAGAGTTGCATTTGAATTTTCTTAACACCCAAGTCATCCCGTTTGCCCCAAAACTCATGTTTAGCGCGTTTCTAGTCCGTTCCTCGGAGTTTTGGTTCCGATACGACAAACTATGCGAAAACCATTCGTGAAGACCGTTCTAGCCACTTTTGGTACGAAAAGAGTTGCATTTGAATATTTCTTAACACCCAAGTCAT